>OY744551.1:33423327-33503327 GCA_963556195.1 Sepiola atlantica
TTACTGCAGGTAATAAAAATTAAACTTTGAAAATATATTAAAAAATATATATAAAAATACATAAAGGTATATAAAACATCAAATATATCGGCCCAAAACATACTTTTTAGTAAAACTATACAGTTCATCCAAGTCAACAGGTCTAAAATAGCTCCAGGCAAGATATCAAAGAGGTTGATTAAAAAATAATCCAAGCGGTGAATGGTGGTCCAAAAACGAAACAAGTTATCCAGGCGGGAAGTTCGTTTATTTATATATATATATATATATATATATATATATATATATATATATATATATATATATATATATATATATATATATATATATTAGTAGGATCAAATATAAACCAAAGTAAAAACTTTTAGTAGATGGAACCTATTGTGAAGAGGATTAGCTCAATATACGAGATAGAGCAATTGTAGAGATAGAAGAAAAAAGAGTGATAAATATGCGACGATTGTCCAAATTTATTTCAAATTTAAATTGTTCAATGCAAGGTGTATTCAGTAATAAACTAGTGTTTATTATTCTTTCCTTAAGCCAAGGCTTTTCAAAGATCAACAATTGAAATTTGAAATAAATTTGGACAATCGTCGCATATTTATCACTCTTTTTTCTTCTATCTCTCTCTCTCTATATATATATAAATAAATAAATAATAATAATAATAATAAAAAACATTACGCTTAAGACTACAATGTGATATGGTAATTTGCATATCAAATAATAATACTAATTATAACAATAATGATAAAACTACTAAAACACTACACTTAAGAACCATTCTGTGATATGGTAGTTAGCATATAAAATTATATAGGAATAAAAGATGCATAAAAAAAAGCTTAAGTACCTTTGGTACCAGATAGGCAAATATATATATATATATATATATATATATATATATATATATATATATATATATATATATATATATATATATATAGTAAGCTATGAAAATATATTTATGGCAATTAAGCTACACAGAGGCTCCCGCGTTTCTTTAGGCTTAAATCTTTTAGCCTGAAGATTCCCCCCGGGGATGAAACGTGGGAGCCTCTGTGTAGCTTAATTGCCATAAATATATTTTCATAGCTTACTACCTAGCTCTACTTACGTATCGAGCACTGTTGAAGTAAATACTGAAAATTGATACATAAAAAATTATATCTTCTTATAAAATTTTATGTGGATACATGAAATACTAATATATATATATATATATATATATAAGCCTTTTCAGCTTTTCTCCTCCTACTGCTACTGTTTCAAATATTTGTACTTGTGTTTTATTTCTTCAGACGAATCATCCTGAGGAAGTCTTGAAATAAATATGAAACGTTAATAAATACATAAATAATATTTTTGTTTTCCTTTTTTCTTTATGTTGGAATATCCATTTTATCATTATATATATATATATATATATATATATATATATATATATATATATATATATATATATATATATATATATATATACACACACACCATTCATTTAAGTAAATACTTTCTTGTAAAAATATGATTCTCAACCAATGTCAATATCCATTTTATCATTATATATATATATATATATATATATATATATATATATATATATATATATATATGATAAAATGGATATTCCAACATAAAGAAAAAAGGAAAACCAAAAATATTATTTATGTATTCATTAACGTTTCATATTTATTTCAAGACTTCCTCAGGATGATTTGTTTGAAGAAATAACACACAAGTACAAATATTTGAAACAGTAGCACTAGGAGGAGAAAAGCTAGAAAAAGCCGCTTATGAAAAGATAAATTATGAGCTCAAATAGATGGTAGCACTGTGAGAAATTTAGTAAACTGTGGAAAGTTTGGGTAGGTGGAGTAGTAGCGGTCAGAGTTATTAAAACTCTTAGGGAGTGTGAGGGAGCGTGTGATGTAAGCCCAAAAGGATCGCTTATGAAAAGATAAATTATGAGCTCAAAAGATGATAGCAGTGAGAGAAAATAAGTTAACTGTGGAAGATGTGGGGGAAAAATTTGTAACGGTCGGAGTTATTTAAAACATGAAGGATATATATATATACTCCTTGATCTATTAATTGTGATATTTAAATATTCTTTGATACATTAACATTGATATTTCAATACTCTTTGATGAGTATTAATATTTCAGTATTCCTTGATCAACTTAGTTTAACATGTCAATACTCCTTGATCCACTAAATTAAATATTTCAGTATTCTTTGATCAACTTAGTTTAACATGTCAATACTCCTTGATCCACTAAATTTAATATTTCAGTATTCCTTGATCAACTTAGTTTAACATGTCAATACTCCTTGATCCACTAAATTTAATATTTCAGTATTCCTTGATCAACTTAGTTCAACATGTCAATACTCCTTGATCCACTAAATTTAATATTTCAGTATTCCTTGATCAACTTAGTTTAACATGTCAATACTCCTTGATCCACTAAATTTAATATTTCAATACTCTTTGATGAGTATTAATATTTCAGTATTCCTTGATCAACTTAGTTTAACATGTCAATACTCCTTGATCCACTAAATTTAATATTTCAGTATTCCTTGATCAACTTAGTTTAACATGTCAATACTCCTTGATCCACTAAATTAAATATTTCAGTATTCTTTGATCAACTTAGTTTAACATGTCAATACTCCTTGATCCACTAAATGTAATATTTCAGTATTCCTTGATCAACTTAGTTTAACATGTCAATACTCCTTGATCCACTAAATTTAATATTTCAGTATTCCTTGATCAACTTAGTTTAACATGTCAATACTCCTTGATCCACTAAATTTAATATTTCAGTATTCCTTGATCAACTTAGTTTAACATGTCAATACTCCTTGATCCACTAAATTTAATATTTCAATACTCTTTGATGAGTATTAATATTTCAGTATTCCTTGATCAACTTAGTTTAACATGTCAATACTCCTTGATCCACTTAGTTTAATATTTCAGTATTCCTTGATCAATTTAGTTTAACATGTCAATACTCCTTGATCCACTAAATTAAATATTTCAGTATTCTTTGATCAACTTAGTTTAACATGTCAATACTCCTTGATCCACTAAATTTAATATTTCAGTATTCCTTGATCAACTTAGTTTAACATGTCAATACTCCTTGATCCACTAAATTTAATATTTCAGTATTCCTTGATCAACTTAGTTTAACATGTCAATACTCCTTGATCCACTAAATTTAATATTTCAGTATTCCTTGATCAACTTAGTTTAACATGTCAATACTCCTTGATCCACTAAATTTGATATTTCAATACTCTTTGATGAGTATTAATATTTCAGTATTCCTTGATCAACTTAGTTTAACATGTCAATACTCCTTGATCCACTAAATTTAATATTTCAATACTCTTTGATGAGTATTAATATTTCAGTATTCCTTGATCAACTTAGTTTAACATGTCAATACTCCTTGATCCACTAAATTTAATATTTCAATACTCTTTGATGAGTATTAATATTTCAGTATTCCTTGATCAACTTAGTTTAACATGTCAATACTCCTTGATCCACTAAATTTAATATTTCAATACTCTTTGATGAGTATTAATATTTCAGTATTCCTTGATCAACTTAGTTTAACATGTCAATACTCCTTGATCAACTAAATTTAATATTTCAGTATTCCTTGATCAACTTAGTTAAACATGTCAATACTCCTTGATCCACTAAATTTAATATTTCAATACTCTTTGATGAGTATTAATATTTCAGTATTCCTTGATCAACTTAGTTTAACACGTCAATACTCCTTGATCCACTAAATTAAATATTTCAGTATTCCTTGATCAACTTAGTTTAACATGTCAATACTCCTTGATCCACTAAATTTAATATTTCAATACTCTTTGATGAGTATTAATATTTCAGTATTCCTTGATCAACTTAGTTTAACATGTCAATACTCCTTGATCCACTAAATTTAATATTTCAATACTCTTTGATGAGTATTAATATTTCAGTATTCCTTGATCAACTTACTTTAACATGTCAATACTCCTTGATCCACTAAATTTAATATTTCAGTATTCCTTGATCAACTTAGTTTAACATGTCAATACTCCTTGATCCACTAAATTTAATATTTCAATACTCTTTGATGAGTATTAATATTTCAGTATTCCTTGATCAACTTAGTTTAACATGTCAATACTCCTTGATCCACTTAGTTTAATATTTCAGCATTCCTTGATCAACTTAGTTTAACATGTCAATACTCCTTGATCCACTAAATTTAATATTTCAGTATTCTTTGATCAACTTAGTTTAACATGTCAATACTCCTTGATCCACTAAATGTAATATTTCAGTATTCCTTGATCAACTTAGTTTTACATGTCAATACTCCTTGATCCACTAAATTTAATATTTCAGTATTCCTTGATCAACTTAGTTTAACATGTCAATACTCCTTGATCCACTAAATTTAATATTTCAGTATTCCTTGATCAACTTAGTTTAACATGTCAATACTCCTTGATCCACTAAATTTAATATTTCAATACTCTTTGATGAGTATTAATATTACAGTATTCCTTGATCAACTTAGTTTAACATGTCAATACTCCTTGATCCACTTAGTTTAATATTTCAGTATTCCGTGATCAATTTAGTTTAACATGTCAATACTCCTTGATCCACTAAATTAAATATTTCAGTATTCTTTGATCAACTTAGTTTAACATGTCAATACTCCTTGATCCACTAAATTTAATATTTCAGTATTCCTTGATCAACTTAGTTTAACATGTCAATACTCCTTGATCCACTAAATTTAATATTTCAGTATTCCTTGATCAACTTAGTTTAACATGTCAATACTCCTTGATCCACTAAATTTAATATTTCAGTATTCCTTGATCAACTTAGTTTAACATGTCAATACTCCTTGATCCACTAAATTTAATATTTCAGTATTCCTTGATCAACTTAGTTTAACATGTCAATACTCCTTGATCCACTAAATTTAATATTTCAATACTCTTTGATGAGTATTAATATTTCAGTATTCCTTGATCAACTTAGTTTAACATGTCAATACTCCTTGATCCACTAAATTTAATATTTCAATACTCTTTGATGAGTATTAATATTTCAGTATTCCTTGATCAACTTAGTTTAACATGTCAATACTCCTTGATCCACTAAATTTAATATTTCAGTATTCCTTGATCAACTTAGTTTAACATGTCAATACTCCTTGATCCACTAAATTTAATATTTCAATACTCTTTGATGAGTATTAATATTTCAGTATTCCTTGATCAACTTAGTTTAACATGTCAATACTCCTTGATCCACTAAATTAAATATTTCAGTATTCCTTGATCAACTTAGTTTAACATGTCAATACTCCTTGATCCACTAAATTTAATATTTCAATACTCTTTGATGAGTATTAATATTTCAGTATTCCTTGATCAACTTAGTTTAACATGTCAATACTCCTTGATCCACTAAATTTAATATTTCAATACTCTTTGATGAGTATTAATATTTCAGTATTCCTTGATCAACTTAGTTTAACATGTCAATACTCCTTGATCCACTAAATTTAATATTTCAGTATTCCTTGATCAACTTAGTTTTACATGTCAATACTCCTTGATCCACTAAATTTAATATTTCAATACTCTTTGATGAGTATTAATATTTCAGTATTCCTTGATCAACTTAGTTTAACATGTCAATACTCCTTGATCCACTTAGTTTAATATTTCAGTATTCCTTGATCAACTTAGTTTAACATGTCAATACTCCTTGATCCACTAAATTAAATATTTCAGTATTCTTTGATCAACTTAGTTTAACATGTCAATACTCCTTGATCCACTAAATGTAATATTTCAGTATTCCTTGATCAACTTAGTTTAACATGTCAATACTCCTTGATCCACTAAATTTAATATTTCAGTATTCCTTGATCAACTTAGTTTAACATGTCAATACTCCTTGATCCACTAAATTTAATATTTCAGTATTCCTTGATCAACTTAGTTTAACATGTCAATACTCCTTGATCCACTAAATTTAATATTTCAATACTCTTTGATGAGTATTAATATTTCAGTATTCCTTGATCAACTTAGTTTAACATGTCAATACTCCTTGATCCACTTAGTTTAATATTTCAGTATTCCTTGATCAATTTAGTTTAACATGTCAATACTCCTTGATCCACTAAATTAAATATTTCAGTATTCTTTGATCAACTTAGTTTAACATGTCAATACTCCTTGATCCACTAAATTTAATATTTCAGTATTCCTTGATCAACTTAGTTTAACATGTCAATACTCCTTGATCCACTAAATTAAATATTTCAATACTCTTTGATGAGTATTAATATTTCAGTATTCCTTGATCAACTTAGTTTAACATGTCAATACTCCTTGATCCACTAAATTTAATATTTCAGTATTCCTTGATCAACTTAGTTTAACATGTCAATACTCCTTGATCCACTAAATTTAATATTTCAATACTCTTTGATGAGTATTAATATTTCAGTATTCCTTGATCAACTTAGTTTAACATGTCAATACTCCTTGATCCACTAAATTTAATATTTCAGTATTCCTTGATCAACTTAGTTTAACATGTCAATACTCCTTGATCCACTAAATTTAATATTTCAATACTCTTTGATGAGTATTAATATTTCAGTATTCCTTGATCAACTTAATTTAACATGTCAATACTCCTTGATCCACTAAATTTAATATTTCAGTATTCCTTGATCAACTTAGTTTAACATGTCAATACTCCTTGATCCACTAAATTTAATATTTCAATACTCTTTGATGAGTATTAATATTTCAGTATTCCTTGATCAACTTAGTTTAACATGTCAATACTCCTTGATCCACTAAATTTAATATTTCAATATTCCTTGATCAACTTAGTTTTACATGTCAATACTCCTTGATCCACTAAATTTAATATTTCAATACTCTTTGATGAGTATTAATATTTCAGTATTCCTTGATCAACTTAGTTTAACATGTCAATACTCCTTGATCCACTTAGTTTAATATTTCAGTATTCCTTGATCAACTTAGTTTAACATGTCAATACTCCTTGATCCACTAAATTAAATATTTCAGTATTCTTTGATCAACTTAGTTTAACATGTCAATACTCCTTGATCCACTAAATGTAATATTTCAGTATTCCTAGATCAACTTAGTTTAACATGTCAATACTCCTTGATCCACTAAATTTAATATTTCAGTATTCCTTGATCAACTTAGTTTAACATGTCAATACTCCTTGATCCACTAAATTTAATATTTCAGTATTCCTTGATCAACTTAGTTTAACATGTCAATACTCCTTGATCCACTAAATTTAATATTTCAATACTCTTTGATGAGTATTAATATTTCAGTATTCCTTGATCAACTTAGTTTAACATGTCAATACTCCTTGATCCACTAAATTTAATATTTCAGTATTCCTTGATCAACTTAGTTTAACATGTCAATACTCCTTGATCCACTAAATTTAATATTTCAATACTCTTTGATGAGTATTAATATTTCAGTATTCCTTGATCAACTTAGTTTAACATGTCAATACTCCTTGATCCACTAAATTTAATATTTCAGTATTCCTTGATCAACTTAGTTTAACATGTCAATACTCCTTGATCCACTAAATTTAATATTTCAATACTCTTTGATGAGTATTAATATTTCAGTATTCCTTGATCAACTTAGTTTAACATGTCAATACTCCTTGATCCACTAAATTTAATATTTCAATACTCTTTGATGAGTATTAATATTTCAGTATTCCTTGATCAACTTAGTTTAACATGTCAATACTCCTTGATCCACTAAATTTAATATTTCAGTATTCCTTGATCAACTTAGTTTAACATGTCAATACTCCTTGATCCACTAAATTTAATATTTCAATACTCTTTGATGAGTATTAATATTTCAGTATTCCTTGATCAACTTAGTTTAACATGTCAATACTCCTTGATCCACTAAATTTAATATTTCAATACTCTTTGATGAGTATTAATATTTCAGTATTCCTTGATCAACTTAGTTTAACATGTCAATACTCCTTGATCCACTAAATTTAATATTTCAATACTCTTTGATGAGTATTAATATTTCAGTATTCCTTGATCAACTTAGTTTAACATGTCAATACTCCTTGATCCACTAAATTTAATATTTCAGTATTCTTTGATCAACTTAGTTTAACATGTCAATACTCCTTGATCCACTAAATTTAATATTTCAATACTCTTTGATGAGTATTAATATTTCAGTATTCCTTGATCAACTTAGTTTAACATGTCAATACTCCTTGATCCACTAAATTTAATATTTCAGTATTCCTTGATCAACTTAGTTTAACATGTCAATACTCCTTGATCCACTAAATTTAATATTTCAATACTCTTTGATGAGTATTAATATTTCAGTATTTCTTGATCAACTTAGTTTAACATGTCAATACTCCTTGATCCACTAAATTTAATATTTCAATACTCTTTGATGAGTATTAATATTTCAGTATTCCTTGATCAACTTAGTTTAACATGTCAATACTCCTTGATCCACTAAATTTAATATTTCAGTATTCCTTGATCAACTTAGTTTAACATGTCAATACTCCTTGATCCACTAAATTTAATATTTCAATACTCTTTGATGAGTATTAATATTTCAGTATTCCTTGATCAACTTAGTTTAACATGTCAATACTCCTTGATCCACTTAGTTTAATATTTCAGTATTCCTTGATCAACTTGGTTTAACATGTCAATACTCCTTGATCCACTAAATTAAATATTTCAGTATTCTTTGATCAACTTAGTTTAACATGTCAATACTC
Source organism: Sepiola atlantica (assembly GCA_963556195.1). Taxonomy (NCBI): domain Eukaryota; kingdom Metazoa; phylum Mollusca; class Cephalopoda; order Sepiida; family Sepiolidae; genus Sepiola; species Sepiola atlantica. The sequence goes on from OY744551.1 coordinate 33,432,245, forward strand.
CTTGATCCACTAAATGTAATATTTCAGTATTCCTTGATCAACTTAGTTTAACATGTCAATACTCCTTGATCCACTAAATTTAATATTTCAGTATTCCTTGATCAACTTAGTTTAACATGTCAATACTCCTTGATCCACTAAATTTAATATTTCAGTATTCCTTGATCAACTTAGTTTAACATGTCAATACTCCTTGATCCACTAAATTTAATATTTCAATACTCTTTGATGAGTATTAATATTTCAGTATTCCTTGATCAACTTAGTTTAACATGTCAATACTCCTTGATCCACTTAGTTTAATATTTCAGTATTCCTTGATCAATTTAGTTTAACATGTCAATACTCCTTGATCCACTAAATTAAATATTTCAGTATTCTTTGATCAACTTAGTTTAACATGTCAATACTCCTTGATCCACTAAATTTAATATTTCAGTATTCCTTGATCAACTTAGTTTAACATGTCAATACTCCTTGATCGACTAAATTTAATATTTCAGTATTCCTTGATCAACTTAGTTTAACATGTCAATACTCCTTGATCCACTAAATTTAATATTTCAGTATTCCTTGATCAACTTAGTTTAACATGTCAATACTCCTTGATCCACTAAATTTAATATTTCAGTATTCCTTGATCAACTTAGTTTAACATGTCAATACTCCTTGATCCACTAAATTTAATATTTCAGTATTCCTTGATCAACTTAGTTTAACATGTCAATACTCCTTGATCCACTAAATTTAATATTTCAATACTCTTTGATGAGTATTAATATTTCAGTATTCCTTGATCAACTTAGTTTAACATGTCAATACTCCTTGATCGACTAAATTTAATATTTCAGTATTCCTTGATCAACTTAGTTTAACATGTCAATACTGCTTGATCCACTAAATTTAATATTTCAATACTCTTTGATGAGTATTAATATTTCAGTATTCCTTGATCAACTTAGTTTAACATGTCAATACTCCTTGATCGACTAAATTTAATATTTCAATACTCTTTGATGAGTATTAATATTTCAGTATTCCTTGATCAACTTAGTTTAACATGTCAATACTCCTTGATCCACTAAATTTAATATTTCAGTATTCTTTGATCAACTTAGTTTAACATGTCAATACTCCTTGATCCACTAAATATAATATTTCAGTATTCTTTGATCAACTTAGTTTAACATGTCAATACTCCTTGATCCACTAAATATAATATTTCAATACTCTTTGATGAGTATTAATATTTCAGTATTCTTTGATCAACTTAGTTTAACATGTCAATACTCCTTGATCCACTAAATATAATATTTCAATACCCTTTTGATGAGTATTAATATTTCAGTATTCTTTGATCAACTTAGTTTAACATGTCAATACTCTTTGATCCACTAAATTTAATATTTCAGTATTCTTTGATCAACTTAGTTTAACATATCAATACTCCTTGATCCACTAAATTTAATATTTCAGTATTCCTTGATCAACTTAGTTTAACATGTCAATATTCCTTGATCCACTAAATTTAATATTTCAGTATTCTTTGATCAACTTAGTTTAACATGTCAATACTCCTTGATCCACTAAATTTAATATTTCAGTATTCCTTGATCAACTTAGTTTAACATGTCAATACTCCTTGACCCACTAAATTTAATATTTCAATACTCTTTAATGAGTATTAATATTTCAGTATTCCTTGATCAACTTAGTTTAACATGTCAATACTCCTTGATCGACTAAATTGAATATTTCAGTATTCTTTGATGAGTATTAATATTTCAGTATTCTTTGATCAACTTAGTTTAACATGTCAATACTCCTTGATCCACTAAATTTAATATTTCAGTATTCCTTGATCAACTTAGTTTAACAGGTCAATACTCCTTGATCCACTAAATTTAATATTTCAGTATTCCTTGATCAACTTAGTTTAACATGTAAATACTCCTTGATCCACTAAATTTAATATTTCAATACTCTTTGATGAGTATTAATATTTCAGTATTCCTTGATCAACTTAGTTTAACATGTCAATACTCCTTGATCGACTAAATTTAATATTTCAGTATTCTTTGATGAGTATTAATATTTCAGTATTCCTTGATCAACTTAGTTTAACATGTCAATACTCCTTGATCGACTAAATTTAATATTTCAGTATTCTTTGATGAGTATTCATATTTTAGTATTCCTTGATCAACTTAGTTTAACATGTCAATACTCCTTGATCCACTAAATTAAATATTTCAGTATTCTTTGATCAACTTAGTTTAACATGTCAATACTCCTTGATCCACTAAATTTAATATTTCAGTATTCCTTGATCAACTTAGTTTAACATGTCAATACTCCTTGATCCACTAAATTTAATATTTCAGTATTCCTTGATCAACTTAGTTTAACATGTCAATACTCCTTGATCCACTAAATTTAATATTTCAGTATTCCTTGATCAACTTAGTTTAACATGTCAATATTCCTTGATCCACTAAATTTAATATTTCAGTATTCTTTGATCAACTTAGTTTAACATGTCAATACTCCTTGATCCACTAAATTTAATATTTCAGTATTCTTTGATCAACTTAGTTTAACATGTCAATACTCCTTGATCCACTAAATTTAATATTTCAATACTCTTTGATGAGTATTAATATTTCAGTATTCCTTGATCAACTTAGTTTAACATGTCAATACTCCTTGATCCACTAAATTTAATATTTCAGTATTCTTTGATCAACTTAGTTTAACATGTCAATACTCCTTGATCCACTAAATGTAATATTTCAGTATTTGATCAACTTAGTTTAACATGTAAATACTCCTTGATCCACTAAATTTAATATTTCAGTATTCTTTGATCAACTTAGTTTAACATGTCAATACTCCTTGATCCACTAAATTTAATATTTCAATACTCTTTGATTAGTATTAATATTTCAGTATTCCTTGATCAACTTAGTTTAACATGTCAATACTCCTTGATCCACTAAATTTAATATTTCAGTATTCTTTGATCAACTTAGTTTAACATGTCAATACTCCTTGATCCACTAAATTTAATATTTCAGTATTCTTTGATCAACTTAGTTTAACATGTCAATACTCCTTGATCCACTAAATTTAATATTTTAGTATTTTTTGATCTTTGAATTTTTCAACAGTCTGAATTGTTTTGTGTCATTTAAACGTTTGTTTATCTTTGTGACTCAATTCCTTGATCCACTAAATTTAATATTTCAGTATTCTTTGATGAGTATTAATATTTCAGCATTCCTTGATCAATTTAGTTGTACATGTCAATACTCCTTGATCCACTAAATTTAATATTTCAATACTCTTTGATGAGTATTTATATTTCAGTATTCCTTGATCAACTTAGTTTAACATGTCAATACTCCTTGATCGACTAAATTTAATATTTCAATACTTTTTGATGAGTATTAATATTTCAGTATTCCTAGATCAACTTAGTTTAACATGTCAATACTCCTTGATCCACTAAATTTAATATTTCAGTATTCTTTGATCAACTTAGTTTAACATGTCAATACTCCTTGATCCACTAAATTTAATATGTTTGTATTTTTTTATCTTTTAATTTTTCAAAAGTCTGAATTGTTTTGTGTCATTTAAACGTTTGTTTATCTTTGTGACTCAATTCCTGTTTTTTTTCCCAACCCAGAGGCCACTTTGTATGAATATAACCCAGTGACGTGCGTGTGGTCAGGTCAAGACACAATTGTTTGTACCGGTAAAGAATTGACCCTGGGAAAGGGCAAAAAAGGACAATTTCGTAATGTCTATCAAATTAATTACTTGCACCAGGAAGAACCACTTGGCAAGTAAGTATATTGCTTTTTTATTGTCTCCTGCGGCTGAGAAAGTAACATCTTACAATAAAAAGAAAATTTGCAAATTTCTACAGGTTGATTTCAATTCCAGGTTTAGACAAGAGGTCGTTTTAACTGATGGAGTTCGGCATAGATGGAAGAATAGATTTTGAAAGGTTATACGGTATAACCTTGTAACAAAACCTGCTGGCGCCAGGATGAAAACTGATTTTCGTACGGTTAAGAAATTTTATTCGTGGAAAATTCAATCTGGTGCTTTTCTGTTTCTTAGAAAACAAGTCAGCCATTTTAACTAATTACTTTGTGAAATTTCCCCTTTCTGGCTTTAAATTATTCATGTATTATTAAAACTACATTAACTTAACTCCCGGCCAACGTCGAATAGGTTCAGCTAATATTATTATTATTATTATTTTGGAGGGGAAGGTGTAGTAACAAAGATAATTGATGCCTGTCTCCCCCTTGGAGTAATAATGGAATGTTCTACATTCGTGTATATTAAGAGTGAATGTTAAAACACTATTTGTCTAGCTAAGCAACAAATGGTTAAATAAAGCTTATCCTTAAGTTATATTCGGCGTCCAGTTTTTATTACAATTTATTTAACCATTCGTTATGGAACGTTACTTGAAACCCGATCGTCTAGACCTTGATACGGCCGACTCGGAATCTACTGACAAATGGCGGCATTGGAGAAAAATGTTCGAAGGATTCCTTACAGCTCTACAGTTATCTTCAAACGCGGCTTTAACAGGTACTGAGAAATATACCCTTCTTTTACATCATGTCTCTACTGCTATTTATAGAAATTTATCTGAATGTGAAAATTATGAAACTGCGGTGGACATTTTAGAAGCCATGTTTGTCAAGAAAAAAAATACTATTTTTGCTAGACATTTACTTGCTACCCGGCGTCAACAACCAGAAGAAAGCCTTGAACAATACCTTCAGATTCTAAAGACGTTAAGTCGCGAGTGTGAATTTACAGCCTTAACTGCGAACCAAGCGAGAGATGTTTTTATCAGGGACGCATTTATTAATGGAATACAGTCCAACCAAATAAGACAAAGACTACTAGAGAATAAAAACCTAGACTTACCAACAGCTTATGAACAAGCTCTAACGTTGGACATGGCACAGAAGCAGTCTGTCTTCTATTTACAACCCGATATTTTGGGAGCTGCTATCGTAGCCCCTCCTCTGCATGTTCAAAATTCTTCCATTGTCCAAGATGCTGCCACCCCCCTTTCTAACGATCACGAACAACTTATCACTGCCGCCTCAGCTGGATCCACATGCTACTTTTGTGGCCTTCGTATACATGCTCGTTCGTCCTGCCCGGCTCGAGATGTTAGATGCCAAAAGTGTGATAAGCAGGGACATTTTTCGAAAGTTTGCCGGTCAGCTTCTCAAAAAAAACGTTCGGCTACTCTTGCTACTGTAGCACCAATTACAATATCAGCTGCATTCCCCGGCTGCCTCTCAAAAACAATCGTGAGGGTAAAAATCAATGGATTGACTATTCATGCGCTTATTGATACAGGCAGTTCCGAAAGTTTTATTAATGCCAGTATTGTAAAAGCAAATAAATGGGAAATATTTCCTTGTTCCAACCAAATATCAATGGCAAATTCATCTTTATCGTCCCATGTAATTGGATATTGCATGGTTAACCTGAAACTAAAAGGAAACTCCTATCAAGGGATCAAATTATCAGTAATGAAAAACCTCTGCTGCGAAGTGATTTTGGGTCACAATTTTCTAAAACAACATTCATGCGTTGAAATTCCTTTTGGTGGCCCCAAGCCAGTCCTAAGCGTATGTGGACTAGCAGCTGTCAAAGTGCGGCACCCGTCACTTTTTACAAACTTAACTCCTGACTGCAAACCAATAGCAATAAAATCAAGACGCTATTCAGAAACGGACAAACAGTTCATAGCAGCAGAAGTAACAAAACTACTTAAGGAAGGAATTATAGAGCCAAGTGAATCTCCATGGCGAGCACAGGTCCTCGTAACAGCCACTGAAAATCACAAGAAAAGGATGGTCATTGACTATTCCCAGACCATCAACAGATACACATTACTCGATGCCTATCCACTGCCTCGTATTGACGAAATGATTTCTAATATTGCAAAATATCACACTTTCAGTACTTTAGATCTCAGAAGTGCCTACCATCAGGTACCTATCAAGCCAGAGGATAAGCCCTATACGGCATTCGAGGCCTGCGGTCGCCTATATCAGTTCTGCCGAATTCCTTTTGGGATAACAAATGGTGTGGCTAGCTTCCAGAGGGTAATAGATGAAATAATCTCCAATGAAAAATTGAAGGGTACTGTTGCATATATAGACAATGTCACAGTATGCGGACATAACCAAGCTGAACATGACCACAACCTTAAACGATTCATGGCTGCCGTCAAGAAATATAATCTGACTTTGAACAGTGAAAAATGTTCCTACAACTTGAAAAGCATCAAATTATTGGGATACATTGTCAAAAATGGCACCATGACGCCGGATCCCGAGCGACTGAAACCGCTAATGGAATTACCAATCCCTGGAAACATGCCCTCTTTACGACGAGCCCTCGGTATGTTTGCTCACTACTCCCAATGGGTTGCGTCTTTTTCAGAAAAAATACACCCATTGACACAAGTATCTACTTTTCCGTTGTCCTGTTCCGCCATCAGAGCATTTCAAAACATGAAAAGGAACATTGCTCAGTCTGCCATTTCTGCTGTGGATCCTTTTATCCCTCTATTAGTTGAGACGGATGCCTCCGACTGTGCGATAGCTGCCTCACTGAGACAATCCGGTCGTCCTGTAGCTTTTTTTTCAAGAACACTTTCGAAATCCGAGCGACGACACTCTGCAATAGAAAAAGAAGCGTACGCCATAGTTGAGGCATTACGAAAATGGAGGCATTACTTAATCGGCCGACATTTTGAATTAATCACTGACCAAAAGTCGGTCTCGTTTATGTTTAACCCAAAAACAACGAGTAAAATAAAAAACGAGAAAATAGCGAGATGGAGAATGGAGCTTTCTTGCTACTCCTTTGACGTCACTTACCGCCCTGGTAAGGAGAATGCCGCGGTCGACGCGCTTTCAAGGGTGTGTGGCCTGGTAACTGGCTCAGATGATCTTCAGTATATACACAGGGAATTGTGTCACCCAGGTATCACAAGAATGATTCACGTAGTCAGGAGCAGAAACTTGCCATATTCTGTTGAAGACGTAAAAAGAATTACGAACTCTTGTCGGATATGCGCAGAAAATAAGCCCAGGTTCTACAAACCTCCTCCAGCAACACTCATTAAGGCCACACAGCCTTTTGAAAGACTTAACCTGGATTTTAAGGGCCCTTTACCCTCTAAAACTAAAAATAAATACATGCTCACAATAATAGACGAGTACTCAAGATTTCCGTTCGTCATCCCCTGCCCAGACGTAACGGCTGCAACAGTAATTCAAGGCCTCTGCTCCATTTTTGCCGTTTTTGGAGTGCCTGCATATATACATTCAGATCGTGGGTCTGCTTTTATGTCGGACGAACTCAAGCAGTTTCTGCATGAACGAAGAGTAGCTGTAAGTAGAACAACTCCTCACAATCCTCAAGGAAACGGACAGTGCGAAAGATACAATGGTATAATATGGAAGACAGTACAGTTGGCGGCAGCAAATCGCAATAGTCCGATCTCCGATTGGGAAAGTCTCATCCCCATGGCCTTATACGCTATTAGGACTCTATTATGTACAGCGACAAACGCTACCCCACATGAGAGATTCTTCTCGTTCCCACGACGAAGCTCAGCAGGCACATCACTTCCCTCGTGGCTTGCACAACCTGGCACAGTTTTATTAAAACGTCATGTTCGTCATAGTAAACATGACCCATTGGTAAGCGAGGTACAATTAATCGAAGCGAACCCTCAGTATGCACTGGTCAGAAATTCAGAAGGAAGGCAATCTACTGTCTCCTTAAGGGATCTAGCCCCAGCAGGAAATGTATATGAACGTAGAACTGCTTCAGATGGATATAGAGCTCCGGTTCGTGGAACAAGTCCGACCCTCTTAGGTGATCGTGTGCCAGATACGTCAAGTTCAGAGTCCCAACAAAACGAATCTGAATATACTAACAGAGTCGTCTCTGACTCTAGTTCGGACGACAGATGGGTACCACGAAAGCGGTTTCACCCAATATCTGAGACAGATACTCAATCTTCAGACACCAAGCGACCGAAGCGCCGTAGAAAACGAGAGCGATTTGGAGCAAGATATTTTAGCCCTAAACCAGCCACACAAGACAGTCCCGAAACGTCGTCAGGTCCCGAGGAGCCTAGATTAGAAATGGATGTCGGGCACGAACAACCAAGACGCCCTCAAAGAACCCGCAGGAGGCCAGGTCGATGGGATGATTTTGTTCCCTACGAATAAGAAGATAGATGGGGGAGAATGTAGTAACAAAGATAATTGATGCCTGTCTCCCCCTTGGAGTAATAATGGAATGTTCTACATTCGTGTATATTAAGAGTGAATGTTAAAACACTATTTGTCTAGCTAAGCAACAAATGGTTAAATAAAGCTTATCCTTAAGTTATATTCGGCGTCCAGTTTTTATTACAGAAGGTAAAAATATTGGGTAATGAGATCGACGGTCAAAACACAATGCGATAAAAAAAATTGTGTTTAGGCGCTAAAAATGGTTTTATGTTGTCATTTTTAAAAATATTATTGAATCCATTTTGATTTAAAATCTATTTAGTATTACACATGTAATCTGAAGAAAAACACGTTTGAAATGCTACAATAATTAAGATTTTAACAAAATGGAGTCTTATGGAACCGGAAGTGTATTTCTCATGGAGTCATGTTTTTTTTGTATCGCTCAAGACGAAAAAAGTGTTAAAACGTCTTTTTTCCCTCTTAGTAAGTGATACTAAATTGATTTTAACTCCAAAACGTTGATGTCCTAATCTTTAAAAAAAAAAAAATATATTATCGCCACCACACTAATTTTATTCAAATTTTTTAAAACACTGTTTGACGGTCGATCTCATCATTTACCAAATATTGGTAGTAACTGTTTTTTTAAATTTTGGGTACTTCTGCTATTTTTTATATAGGTTTTTCAAGTTAAATTAAATTTTTACAGTCTCTTTTGTTTATTAAATTGTTAGGTGAAAGTACAAGATAGTTAACCCCCCCCCCCTCAGAATGTTTCTAAATAATAACGTTATTATTATTTTAGCATGGTCTGTAAACTGCAGAAGTACCTTATTTTGTTTAATGGGTTTGTGCAACCATATCAGTGTCCCGAACAACTGACCACCCCAACTTTTGTGCTGTGGTTCTTCTTTTTCTTCTTCTTCTTCTTCATCTTCTTTTTCATCTTCTTGTTCTGACCGTGTCAATTCCAGTGAAGTCGGTAGCCGGGAAGCAAAACATGGCTCACACGATTTGCGTACATAATAAAAGCAACAAGCAGATATTTACAGAGACATTGCATTAACTTGTTGAACATGGGTATGTGTGTGTGTCGTTAGTGTCACTACTTCTGAGCTCTATTCTCGTCCAACTCAGAACCGTTCTATGTCAAGATTATTCACTACTCGTCTAACTCATCTCCTCAAGCCTTTCTAACTTGTCTGCTCGCAACAGTCAGTGTCCCCTAAATATATCTAAAATATTTAAAAGTTAGGTATGTGTATATATGTTTCTATATTTTTATGTATAGGATTCACTCTTAAACTAATTGACCGCTTATTATTAATTTTGGAACACAGCTGGTCGGCGTGAGGTTACGTAATGTGGGCTATATTTTGTTTCATTTAGTTTTTATGTAAATGAAACAAAGAGAAGGATGATGCGCTTCATGAAAGTTCAGATACCTCCAATTTTCCTGAAATTTATACAATATGTATAAGACATTAAGTAATAAATATTCCCCAAATTTTAATTTCTTTGGAGGATTTTTAGGGGGCATAATATTTGTTGGGATTAAAATAATCCTGAAATAAAGTTCAATTCTCCCACGTGAGAACGGTGTAACCATGTGCAGATAAATTCATCAAAGATATATAGGACAGAAGTCTGAAGAAGGAACACAAAACACAAGGGTGTAATTTCATATCATTTAGTAAGAAAGAGAAAGTTCGAATTGAGTATTTACAGTTTATAACAGTTCATTAGGCATTGGTACATCATAGAGAGGATGGTAAAGAGGATGGTAGAGAGATGGGTTTGAGGTTTGGAGTTTGGTTTGTTGGTTGGTTGCGAAAACGTGGTTCGCTAGAACTTATCTGTTTTAGAGTTCTGGTAACGGCGGGGGGTCATTCTCTGTGATGCCGTCGAGGCCTGTATCACTGAGAAGACCCGCCGATGTGTTGCTGACTTGAGCAGAGTCGTCGAAAAGAGGCCGGGAAGCCGTATACAAGGGTTTTTAAGGGCTGGCTCACGTGACATCTATACTAAAAAGGGGTTGCAATGCCTGACAGCCAATCCGTGAGGCCCTTAAGGGACATGGCAACAGCCAATCAGTGAGGGGGGCTTTAACAAATTCCAACACAATTTGAGAATTCAAATGATACAGATTTGCAGTAAATTTGATCCATCGTCACTAGACACCAACTAAACAAAATTTCCTAGATTTTAATTGCTTTTTAAGACCCCTTAAGATTAAGTCTTAAACTTTAGACATTTTTTAGGGTTTAAATCATGTCATGGACTTGGATCAAAATTAGAATAAGGATTTTAGACATAAAGTTTAATAGCATTATATCTTAATTTTAATCTTCACAAAGATGCATAAAATTGTTCTGTTTGGGAAATTCATTTTACCCGTGTTGGGACGGGGTATTCTTACAGTTTGATATGTGAGATTTTTACTTTTAAGTTGACACAAGATTCTTTATAAAAAAATAATCCCAAAGAGACACAATAAATTAAAGGTACTCTTATAGAAAACACACCGTGTTTCTGTGACTTTGCATCGTCAACGTTTGGGCAGGTCTTGAAAGTGCTCGAGAGTTGACGAAACTATTAACCAATGAGGTTGCAGCAAGCATTAGACAATCAGGTTGCAAGCAAGCAGACGATAACTTTTGTAAGAAATTAATTTCTACGATCTGCAGTGCGTTTAAAAAAAAAAAATGAATTTCTACAATCTGTGTCAGTGCGTTGAATCTCCCGAAGGACTCATTGAGTTCTGTCAGCAACGGTCACTTCTAGTGAAAGACTAACCCTAAATCGTAACCCTACACCCTAACCCAGAAAATGTTTAAAAGAAAAAAACACTAAAAAAAAAATGAAAACAAACAAACAAGAAATTGGTTTAAAATAGTTGTTTCGTTGTTTGTTATATAAAAAAAATAATTTTTTGAAACTTTTCGGTGCATAAAAAAATTTTTTATTTATTAAAAATTTGATTAACAATGGTTCCTTTGACAAAAAAATAAAAATAAACATCTAATTAAAACATTTGTGTAGCTATGGTTTGTTCATTCATTATTTTTATATATGATTGATTTTCTTTGTCTGAATTTATCAGCTGCCAGTCTTCAATTTATCGTTTGGCAGTTTTCGCCTCGTCAACTTCTGGGCGCTTCTGTAACCTGCCCGAACGTTGATGACATGAAATCACGGAAACGTCTTCTCAGTTACTCATCCAGTGTTCTCAGTTACTTTAACCGAAAATAAATACTTTCTTCCGAATTCTCTATCTCAGGGGCGGGCAACCTCCGGCCCGCGAGTCACATCTGGCCCGCGAAGGCTTAGCGTCCGCCCCGCCACCCTGCTAGGCTTTATTATTGCAATCCGACTCACGGATCTCCCAGTAAAACTCATATCATTTTGTAACATAGACGTAAAAGTAGGTTTCAATTAAGATTTACAGTGGGATGAAAATGTATAAATATCATGTATATTTCATTTTTCTTTAACTATTAATTTCAAATCTTTGGCCAGAGATAAAAATAGAAAAAGAGAAAGAGAGAGGCAAAGAGGAAACGAGAGATGAGGAAAGGACATGAAACAGAGAACCTATGTGAGGTGTGTCAAAACGAATGCTGGATCAACTTGCTACTTCCCCCGTCATTATTTTTTATGATTCCAAAATGGCTCTTCGTCAGCGTGTTTTATTACATCACATACAGAAGTCTCTTCAGAAAAAATATCAGATTTGTAGAGTGTTCAATACAATTTTTGTACAATTTATTAATGTAAACAAAATATAGTAATTCTGAGATTTCATTTTTCACTCCGGCCCGCGATCTCCTTCCAAAAGTCTCATCTAGCCCTCACACTGAAAAAGTTTCCGCCCCTGCCCTATCTTGACCTTTCCCTAGCTAATTGTTCATGGCGTCACTTCGTCTGTACAACACTATTATCATTTACTTCCCAGCTAATATTTTCCGATGGTTCTGGCTGAGGGTGGGGGTGGGGGGTGGGGGGGGGCAATCTATAGTATCACAGGTTGTTAAAGTTTTAACTTTTTCACCGCATAATATATGTTTTTTTTTTTTACTTTTCAGATATGTGAGCAAACGTTATCGGAATCAAAGGGAATCTCTGCAGTACATGGATGACGTTGTCTGCCAGATGCAGGCTGGACTCTATGTGAACCTTTTCAACCAAGCCCTTAAGATGTTTAAGTTGGACCTTCGTATATATTTCCTTAATGCCGCCTTTATGCTTTTGTACGACTCCCAGGGCGAAGTTGAAGATTGGATGAACATCGAACCATTTGTCAACGGTGAATTTATAAAGCTGACCAGCAACTATGACTTTTGTGACCCGCGGGGCAAAAATGTTTCAACGTCATTTACTCATTTCACATACGTGCAGTCAGATTGTCAAATGATGGTCTGTGATCTCCAGGGTTGGCTGCCGAGTGGGACGCAGAACTTGATTTATTTAACAGACCCCCAGTTCCATACAGACTCCGGGGACAGTAGCCCCTTTGATTTTGGACAGGAGGGAATTAAATTGTTTTTTGACGTTGTACATCCGGAATGCAACGAAATATGTCAAACGTTAAAATTGAAGAGGCCAACTTTCTGATTTTTCTTATAAGTTCCGATGAGATTATCACAGATAACAAGGATTTAACATAAAACATGACATTAAAGAAGCAACATTTTTCAGAATTTTTGAGATCTTTGTCTGGCTGAATCATGTTTAAGTACATTTAATTGAACAGAGACGATTTTATATGCACCTTTTTGTTTTTTATTCGCTTTTTAATCTGGCCACAATTAGAGAGAAAAAGATAGAGAGATATGTAGTTTTTTTTTCATGTCTGAGACCTTTCTCTTTCTCTCTCTCTCTGAACATTCGATATGGTCTAAACTCGCCATGTCAAGTTTTCGTACTGTCCCTGATAGAATTCTTTCTCTTTTTATATCAATGAGAATTCGCCCATGCAAAACAATGCTCATTTGCATAAGTGAACTCTTGTCATTGCACAAAAATAAACAAGATTCTATTTTGTAAACGGAACATTATACCATTTTGTTGCTTCCCCAATGGAGCACTTCTTCCTGCCAACAATCCTCTTTATGCTGCGGTGGCTTTTTTCCGCGATGTCATTGCCTGATGGTACATGTGTGCTTCGCAGTCGAACCTCAAACAAAAACTGTTTGACTTGCTGGCTGGAAAAGACTGAGTTGTTATCACAGACTATGCTCCGCATTCATAAAAGACGGACAATAGTTGAATCACGCTTGTTGCGTATTTGATTGCCAAAGCGCAAAATGGGTAGGTTCACAGTCTATGAGGGTAAGAAAGTGGTTGCCATTATAATGGGTGATATCAGTTCTCATCCTTTGCCATGTGTCACTTGCTTCAAGTCATACTTTTCGCCATTGTGCTGGTGCTGAGTCAATTGACTAACAGGTAACATGAATTGGAACAGATACATTGAAGACATTGCCAAGGCTGCCGCAAAGAAGGTTGGCTCCCTCTATCGTGCTAGTAAACTCCTCACACCTGACATTATCCTGTATCTCTACAAAGCCACCATCCGCCCATGCATGGAGTATTGTTGCCACATCTGGGCTGGTGCATCATCTACTACTCTCTCCCTCCTTGACAAGGTCCAAAAAAGAATCGCCAACCTAATAGGTCCCTCACTGTCAACCAAGCTCCAGTCCCTGTCCCATCGCCGCAATGTAGCATCTTTATGTTTGTTTTACAAATACTTCAATGGATTATGCTCTGATGAATTGGCTACTCTGGTGCCCCCTCGACGTAAATTCACTAGACTAACTCGACAATCAACTAAATCTCATTCATTCACTGTGGAGGTTCCCAGATGTCGGAGAGCCTTCTACTCAAATAGTTTCTTTCCTCGTGCTGCTGGCCTCTGGAACTCCCTCCCTGCCATTTGTTTCCCCGACAGTACTAACATGCAGAAATTTAAAACTAATGTAAACAGACATCTCGCTGCGCAGCTCCCAATTTAGGTCCCCCCCCCCCAAACCTTCTCCCCTTTTCTTTTTTCTCAGTAGCCCCTTACGTCTACAGTGGTGGCCTGCCTTGTTTGGGGTGAACCATGTTAAAAAAAACAAAAAAAACATATCTCACAGTACTTGATGACTTGTTCGACCTCTGATTTACCCACTGCTAGGTCACCGTATCTCACAAAATACAGAGTCCTCTTGATGCCTGGATATCCGCTCTGCGTGCGGATATCTTTTATCTGCTGCTGGCTCATCACACCCATGTTTGACCAACGGCTCAGCACCCACCTTTATAGCATCATACTATTTGCTGAACACTTGTGTCAGCTAGTCGGCAAGGTTGCAGTATGACGGGACCAATGCTATGCTGACTACCTCCATGGATTAAATAAAGAGTTCATTTCGAAATTCCCAAGTTTGAAAAGATGCACCTGAAGAAGGTTTGAGGCTATAGCGGCTGAAACGTTGTGAATAATCCAAATAATACGAAAGCAATATTTAAAAACTACTAGACCACCCGTGACCCGTTGGGTCAGTTTGTTATATTAGCTATGGAATTCATGTATGAGCGTGACACTTGTGACATAAAGAAAATAGTTTTTTTTTTACATAACAGAAGCATTTCTATGAAAGTATATTAAAATGAAAAAAGAATATAGATAGATTTCTATGAGTCGTTCTGTTTATTATAATTGTTTTTTTTTTTTAAATTACAGTTACTGAATTATAAGTGGTTGGTTAGGGCGATTTGAGAAAGGAAGGGGGTACAGCAAGCTTTCTCGCGTACATAACGAAAACAGAGGGAGTAGGAGTGGTGAAATCTATGAGAGGGAAAGTGGGAGGTGGTTTCGTTCACCGACCGCTAGTATGGCTGATATTAATAATGAGTGTTGTTTTTTTGTTTGTTTGTTTTTGTTTTTTAAAAGGGAGGAGTTTTTTTGAAACTGCGACAGACTTTACGAAGTCCTCCCGTTGAATGTTTTTAGTCGTGAAGAAAACAAATAAACTATTTGATGAAATTAAATGAAATTGTTTAAAAATTTCCAGAATGAAAAATTTCATGCGTTCGTTAATCATAATAGAGAATAACGGAATTGGAATAACAGATTGAAGACGATGCTATTTACGCATGCGCAACCGGATGTTGAAAACCGGAAAGCTGATTGCAAACATACAAGAACAATAGAGTTTTAGTATTATATAGATTTATAAACATCAAAACATGTTTAATAATTCGTTTTTTTTTTACTGATGGGTCACCACTTATCAAGGCTCAGGGGCCACTCAAGGATAAGTGTTAAAGAGATTATCAGTTTGACGATGATCACCACCACGAGAGTATTGGAAACAGTGGATAGAATGGGCAGAATATTACTTAAGAGTAATTGATTATCCAAGATGACAGTTCAACAAGTATTTGTTTACATTAGACTTGAAGATGACCATGTTGAAGTCAGCTGGGAAGCAGTCTAGCGGTATTTTGTTTCAAAGATGGGATGTTCTAGGAAAGAAACTTTGTTCATGGAAACAAGGCATATTACCCCTGAAGTGTAAGTGGCTACTGGTTTGGTTTGGTTTGGTTTGTTTTACGGCATATCAACTATGTATGGATTATTTAATACTGAATAAAGTTGTCGAATATAATTCTATAGGTAGGATAATTATTTTAAATTCCAAGAACACATTGTTCTTAGAAAACATTACTCCTTGAAAATACTCACACCCAAGCTCGGAATCGACTCCGACAGTTGGTAAATATAATTCTATAGATAAGGTAATTATTTGTATTCCTAGAATACATTGCTCTAAGAATACCAGAATACATTTCTATTTGAAAACCAAAATACATTGCTCTTAGAATACCAGAATATATTGCTCTTTGGATACCAGAATACATTGCTCTTTGGATACCAGAATACATTGCTCTTTGGATACCAGAATACATTGCTCTTAGAATACCAGAATACATTGCTCTTTGGATACCAGAATACATTTCTCTTAGAATATTGTTCTTAAAATAGATTGCTCGTAGAAGGAAATTTCACAATGAAATAGGGAACATTACTCTTAGAAAGGAATTCTACTGAGAGAGAGAAGAATTACTCCAAGAAAAACATTACTTACAGAAAAAACATTACTCTTTGAAAACATTACTCTATGAAAATATTACTCTTTGAAAATATTACTCTTTGGCATTGGTAATCTTCTTTGTTCTCAACATGATTGACCGTCAGCCACCGCCTTCTAGTATCGATTTGGGGAGAAAATAAAAAGGAGAAATAAAGTTTTAATTTTTTGAAGAACCAGATTGAATAATACGGTTGGGGATAGAATTATAGATATTGGGGCATGACGTGATGAGCCGATTGATTGGATCGGGCCTCTTCGATCTCCCGTCTAACTGAAGTAAGAGTGGAAGCCATCAGGATCCCATCCTACGGCTTCACGGATCGCCATCCACGGATTACAGATGGCCCCATTTTTGCAAAGGGGGACGTTTATCCCTCTGCATGGGGTTGCAGTCAGCAGGGTGAAGAGTGGCTACTGTGATAGGGACAAGATTTATAGGAAGGGAACCTGGGCAGCAAAATGTTTGTTCATATTACATTTAAATTTCTGCATGTTAATACAGTCAGAGAAACAGGGAGCAGGGAGAGAATTCCAAAGGCAAGTTGTCTGAAGCTATAAAAGTAGGAAATCTTCCGGTATCTAGGGACCTCTACAGTGAAGAAGTATGATTTTGTTGCTAGTCTGGTGGGTCAGCAGTATTTACATTGATGGGATGTAAGTGTAGTAAGTTCATTGGAACACATTCCGTGGAAGTACTTGTAAAAGAAGCACATGGATGCAACACGCCGGCGATGCGATACGAGCTGGAGTTTGGCAGACAGCGCAGCACCTATTAGATTAATGACTCTTTTTTTTGCACCCTGTCAAAAAGGGAGAGACTAGTGGTTGGTGCACCAGCCCAGATGTGACAACAATACTCCATGCATGGGTGAATGGTGGCTTTGTAGAGATATGGAATACTGGCATGTGTGAGAAGTTTTTTAGCCTTTTTATTTTGCGGCAGACTTGGCTCGACTTGATTTATTCCACTTCATATGGACTTCTTCTCCTTCTTTTAGTGAAGGTACTTTTCTTCACCCCATTTCCAAATTTTTTCCATGTTCATGCCCTTGGTGTTTATGTAAGCACATATTTTAGGATGTTTATTGTATTTTTGTCCATATTGTATACAAATATATTTTTTTAACATTGTGCGATCATTAATAATAAAACTTTATATTTTCTCTATCACAATTCTGTGTTTTGATATCTATGTTAAGTAAGTGTGCACTTTGCAATATAACAAACGGTGAATCGATATAAGTTTCTATTATTGAAAGAATGTTCAGATCGGCTAGAATATGGAATCGATGAAACCATTTAGAATTTTTTTTTATCTTTGGTATAACTCGACCAAGGATTGAACTCTGATCTCCTGGCCCATTAGCAAACACTCTAACCATTATGCCAAATAAGCCTGGTTCAATCTTCAGTCGAGTCATACCAAAGATTAAAAAAAATGGTACTTGATATCCCAATGCTAAACACTCAGTATTATAAGGGGATGGATCAAGAGTAAATGGAGTAATCCTGGGAAAGGAGTGGTGCCCTCCCATACACCTATGAAAGGAGCCTTCGAGTTGCCCTTGACTATGGTTGAACAGTTTACTAAGCTGAATAAAAAGTTTGAAAATAAGGACAAAGAAGAAACGAAGAAAGAAAAAAAAACAAGTGGATTACGAATGTAAAGAAAGAAAGAATGAAAATAGAAAAAAAAGAAAAGGAAAAATAAACCTAGTTAAGAACGAAATGATGGAGAATGACGTATGGGCGTTTTTTTTATACTACTGCATTACTACTGAAAATTTTTGTTATACTACTGCATTCTACTGAAAAAAATTTTTTATACTACTGCATTACTACTGAAAATTTTTTTTTTATACTACTGCATTACTACTGAAATTTTTTTTTTTTATACTACTGCATTACTACTGAAAATTTTTTTTTATACTACTGAAAAATTTTTTTTATACTACTGCATTACTACTGAAATTTTTTTTTTATACTACTGCATTACTACTGAAATTTTTTTTTTATACTACTGCATTACTACTGAAAATTTTTTCTTATACTACTGCATTACTACTGAAAATTTTTTTTTATACTACTGCATTACTACTGAAATTTTTTTTTTATACTACTGCATTACTACTGAAAATTTTTTTTTTATACTACTGCATTACTACTGAAATTTTTTTTTATACTACTGCATTACTACTGAAATTTTTTTTATACTACTGCATTACTACTGAAATTTTTTTTTTATACTACTGCATTACTACTGGCTCCCACTAATTCGGTCTTTCTGAGGATGCAGAGGAGTGACTGGGCTATGGTTTGGTGGATTGACAACAGTTTTTACTTCCTGATATTGTGGCTGAAGATGGCCAGACTGTAGTTAGCTCTGCATGGCACTCACCTACGTTGGTATTGACATGTTGAACGAAGCTCTGGTTGAATAAATAGATGTACACACATCTCAGTTGAGGGTAAACGAGGAAAAAGCAGTCCGAGAAAGACTTGGAACAACTCAGTAAAAGATGACCTCAAACCAACGTAAATGATAGAGTTTCATGGAGAAAATCACTTTGCACTGCCATGGTAAACATACAACGCCAATCTGATGTGGAAAAAAACACAAAATAATAAGAAAGTCACCACTTATCAAGGCCAGAAGCCACTCGAGGATAAGGGTTAATGAGATGCATCGATTTTTCAGTTGAATGATGAAGAATATTATGAGAGTATATCAGGGATAAAGGGTTTGCACAGGGGTAGTACCTTTGCAAGTTTGCTTCCAGGCGTGTCCTCGACTGGTCTCCATGCATCACAGTACTATGCGACGTGCAAAATATAGCGTCTCTGCATAGTGAATGCCCATCCGTACCTGGATGCACATTGTTTTTGAGGTTACCCTGCATGGGCATAAACAGAACACGGCTGATCTATAGGAGTAAACCTTTATCACAGATACTGTTACTCCACGGGTAGCAGTAGTTCCAGTTGCCCTCATCGACAAACTGTTGATCTGGTTTCGAGAACAGCATGGCCTTGCAGATAATCATATATTTGACAATGGGAAGGCATAAATGCTCCAGTTTGTAGAGTACCATGGCCTATGTGCAGATTTGGCATGCCGCATATACAATTAGCCTTAAGAAATAATGTTTCACCATCAATTGATGGATGACTCAAGTCAAGTCAATATAATAATAACATCTCGCTGCACAGCTCCCAATTTAGGTTGAACCCCCCCCCCCCCACCCCTCCCCCCCAAAAACTTTCACCCTTTTTCTCAGTAGCCCCTTACGTCTACAGTGGCGGCCTGCCTTGTTTGGGCTGAACTATGATAAAAAAAAACCAAAAAACAGAAAAAAATAGGGTGAAGAGTTTGCAGATGGGCAGTACCTTTCCAAGTCGGCCTCCAGGGGAGTCCTCAACTGGTCTTCATGCATCCCAGCTCTATGTGATGTGCAAAATATAACCTCTCCTTAGTGAATGGCCGTCCGTGCATGGTGAGGATCCACACCCTTCTTCTACGTTACCTTGTCAAAAAACATGTGCATAGACATAACACGGCTGATCTAGAGGAATAAACCTTGACAACAAATCCTGCTATTCGACGGGTAGCAGTAGTTACAGTTGCCCTCATCGACAAACTTATTATCTAGTTCTGAGAACAGCATGGCTTCACACATGATCATATATAGTTGACAATGGGAAGGCATAACTAATGACATAACAGTGGAATACCATAGACCACGGTCGGGCAACCTTTTCAGAATGAGGGCCAGATGAGACTTTTGGAAGGAGATCGCGGGGCGGAGTGAAAAACGAAATCTCAGAATTACTATATTTTGTTTACATGAATAAATTGTACAAAAATTGCATTGAACACTCTACAAATCTGATATTTTTTCTCAAGAGATTTCAGTTGCCCTCATCGACAAACTGTTGATCTGGTTCTGAGAACAGCATCGCTTCGCAGATGATCATATATATTTGACAATGGGAAGGCATAACTAATGACATACGTCTACAGTGGCGGCCTGCCTTGTTTGGGGTGAACTATGATACAAAAAAAAAAAAAAAACAGAACAAAATAGGGTGAAGAGTTTGCAGATGGGCAGTAAACTGTGACCACAAATCCTGCTATTCGACGGGTAGCAGTAGTTCACGTTGCGCTCATCAACAAACTGCTGATCTGCTTCTGAGAACAACATAGCTTCGCAGATAATCATATATATTTGACAATGGGAAGGCAACACTGCCCCAGTTAGTAGAGTACCATTGGCTATGTGCAGGTTTGGCATGCCGCATATCCAATAACGAAAAAAACATAATGACTGTTTCACCATCAATTGATCAATGACTCAAGAAGACAGAAAGAAGAAAAGTAATAATGATGAAGAATATTATGAAACGATTGAAACTGATGAATCGACACAATTTGATTACTTATGAGAACGATTTATGACAGGTATATCTTGTCATTTGATGTGAAGACGACCATGTTGTATTCTGCAGGGAAGCAGTACCGTGCTAAGACAACCTCCACAGATTAATTTAACCAAAGTAGATCCTGCCCTGCGGTGCACAGTGTGCCACATGTCAAAAACCTATTTGAGAGTTTTCTTTCCACAAGACTAGTTGCTCTACCAAGGCTTGAGAGTCTTCTCTATCCTACTATTTCACCAATAGCTAAGGCAGGATGGTACAAGCATGTTGGCTACAGACTTATCTGAATAACCTCCCCTGGATTGATATCCGAGTTATCTCCCTTGAATTATTCTGGCCAATATTATAGAAGATGTTCTCTCTTGTCCGGAAATAAGAAACCTTATTCCGCACATGTGCGAAAGTTGGAACAAGATCTATCCTCTGTTCTGGCTGGTTCATGAAGGCCCTTGAACGTGGTCCGACCAGTTGCCATCTTGGCATGTGCTTCACAAACACTGCTGGCAGCTGTATTACACTCCCTTTTCTCGTGGCAGTTGCGCAGACTCCCAGAACTAGTGTTGGGGCAATTAATCGGAATCAGAATTTTTTGGGGTATCGGAATTGGTATCAGAATCGGAAAAAATTGTTCCTATTTTCTGATGGCAAAAATTATTCTTTTAATTGTTTTTTTTTTGTTTGTTTTTGTTGAAAACTTAATTTTCCATTGCTGGTACTACTAATAAAATTATAAATATTTATTGATTTTAAACTACCAGTAAAACCAAAATCTATATACACCCTTCACAAGTTTATTTTTACGTTTGCGAAAATGTATGCACATTACATGGGTTTTTACGGTAATCCGAAAATAAAAAAAATAAAAAGCAACAATTCTATAGCTAGAGGTTTTAAAAGAATCGGAATCAGTAATCGTATCAGAATCGGAAATTTAGAATAGAATCGGTAATTGTATAGGAATTGGGAAAATATTGGAATTGTCCCATCACTACCCAGAACACCACAGCTAACTAAGATGTAAGTCATATTTATTTATACATCATTCACATATTTTCTACGACCCTGGCAATAAATGTCTTTATACATTGCACTGGGACATTAATGTATTCTTTATTTGGTACTAATGTCTGTCGTTTTTTTCTTTTATGTACTATATGAAGTACCGCCATACATGTTTTGTATCTCTCTTTTACATATTTTCTGTTTATGTGAAAATAAATATGTATTTTTTTATTTTACCCCAAACAAGGCATATTGCCACTGAGACATAAGGGGCTACTGTAATTAGGGACCTAAGCATCCTAAGTGGGGAGTTGTGCAGCAAGATATTTGATCACATTATATTTAAATTTCTGCATGTTGATACAGTCAGAGAAATAGGGAGCAAGGAGGGAATTCCAAAGGCAAGTGGTCTGAAGAAAAGAAGCTAGTAATTTTCCCGGCATCTAGGGACCTCTACAGTAAAGGGGTGGGATTTTGCTTCTAGTTGGATTGATCAGGGGTATTTACATTGAAGTACAAGTGCAGTAAGTTCATCTGAGCACAGGGATGCCGTATTGCGGTGATGGGACAGAGACTGGAGCTTGGCAGACAGTGCAGGACTTATTAGGTTAGAGATCTTTTTTGCACCCTGTCCAAGAAAGAGAGACTAGTATATATGTAAATCTAACTCTTTATTATAGTCCTTTTTTCCTTCCTTCTTCTGCTCTCGTGTGTTTTCCACGGTAACAGAACACACAAATGGCGGTCTTGTGCATGGGAAAGATATACCCAAGTATGTAGCCCCTTAAAACATAAAAACTAGGATATAAAATATTTGCTAACTTTATTTGTCGTGAACTTTTGAGTAACAAATTTTGTTGTGTCAGAAATAAATGTGTTGCATGGCCGATGAGGATGTCAGTCTCACAAATAAAAATAAATAAAAGTTATTTCGCAACAGCTAAAAAAAGGATAACAGCATAATGGTTTTAGTATTATCGCTAAATTTTATTCTTCCCAAAACAAAACAGTACAGGTAGTTGCTTTGTTAGGTTGGTTAGAGTAGCTGGTATGATGGTTTGGTAAACTTGTTCTGAAAAGGGCAAATTATGAACTTGTCCTGAGAAGGACTGTTTAAACACATGCAGTTGTTTTGAGAAATAAATTTGTCCTGAAAAGGGCAATTTATTGCATGTTCTAGTGAGTGAGATTTTATCCTGTAAAGGATTGTTTTATAGCAGTCGGTAATAGGATTTCATCTGCTTTCATGAAGCACCAGAATTGTCCGCAGCTGTTGTAGTATATGCGGCGTAATCACGTTGATCAGAGAAGTTAAGTGACGTTGACCCTGGTCAGTACCAGATGGGTGACCATTTGTGAATACCAAGCACTGTATGTGAGAAGACGATGACACCTCTCTGCAAATAAAAAACTGCACAACCTAATGTCGTGTTCTCTCTTGCCCGGGATATACATGCAATTGGGGACTGCTTTTGAAATTAATATTCCTTAGAAACTTCCTCTTTTGGAGGAAGATGGCTCAACCTGCTCGGGGTGAGTGCTGCAATAGGCACCAGGTTGTGATGATAATGAGTAGCTGTTAACAGGCTGTCAGACTGCTAGTGATGCGTCTACGTTTATTGTAAGGGAAATATGAAGCAAATGCCGCTGCTGCTGATTACTGTTGTTGTTAAGTGAGTCGGATTTTTGCATAGAGCTCACAAAGATTGTGCCTCAGGATTGTCGGGTCTGCATGAAGTCCTCCTCGTTGGTCGCAACTATTCATTAACCTGTAGGATTGAAGGTTTTACCCTGACACAGAGAGTATTGATTTACTCCTCTCCAGGAGTTAGGCACAAGGCCAGTTTTTATCTTACTCCCACAAGTAAGATGAGACCCAAGGTCGGGTCGGGAAAGTGGGGTTTGAAAAGCCAGCACGCGAGAGGTGAGCACTCTGGCCATTGAAAATTGCCTTGGCAGCCCTGTCGGCATTCCCCGGTAGGGGCGCCTCAGACAGTAAGCAATAAACTTACTCCTCCCCAAAGAGGGGAGGTAAAGCCTGGGAGGGTGGACCTCCTAGAACTGTACAGGACAGACCGGCGTAAGTCAAACCCCGAAGGACAAGACAATACCAGTATAGGGTGCAGTATCCATACTACACTTTGATCTTAGCCAAAAGGCCAAGTATTTATTTAGATGGATGCATCCTGGAAAACATTAACTCCTAGAGTTAAAATTACATTCCCAGAATGCATACCACCTTAGGCATAAAAGCCCGCTGTGGAAGGGGGAAGGTGGGGGTCGGGGGTCATTGTGACATTTCTAACACATTTTTAAAACATTTTTTATTTGACAAAAAGTTTTTCAAAAAAGACAAAACAAAGACATTTTTTATTTGACAAAGAACAAAATGCACAATGACAAAAACCTACTCTACCCTAAGCTAGACATTCACACTAAAAAACTCGCAGTCACTCTATGGCTTAACCCTACTTAAAATATCCCCAAAATGATACATGAAAACATGAAATAACGTGGGAGTGGGATGACACAATATAAACACCCAAAAAGAAAGAAAAATAAAGAACCAAATAAAATGATAAGGGGTGGTTAGTAGGACCCTCCCTACCCTTTTGCTAATTTTGGACCGCCCACTGTTTTCCGGCTCGAGGCCGAAAACAAGCAGGTCGACCCCTAATTGGGAGTGGGAATAAAGTAGGGGCGTTCGGAAAATAAATTAATCGGGATCTGGGTACGGGAATGGATGGCGTCTTCCAAGATAATAAAGCCAAGGGTTTCATCAGCCGGGGACAAAATAAATATGTGGAGTGGGCATCTTTGGAAGCTCTCTAGTGCCGGCAAAAACAAAATCATGACAGGACATCATTTATTCCTACTAGCTTATGATTCGACTAGGCTAATAAAAAATATTCTGTTTTATATTGGGCTGGGTTCCGTAGGACCCAGTACCGCCTGCTCCATGCTAAGGAGGAAAAACGTATTCAAACTTGGCTCCTCGTCGGATGCACAAACTAGTGTTGCGCACCCATCTTCTATTGAACTCCATGCGATGTAGTCGTTTCCAATCGCATCTGATTTTCACTTTAAGCTGATGCTTAAAGTAAACAACCAGATCACGATCCGAAACAGACCCAACCCCATGAACCTCATCTAGACGTGTAACCCACGTCACTAACCTAGCTACGGCCAGGATCACAAGAAACACCATTCGCTTCTCTCTAGACCACGGCGGCGCTACGTTGTTGATGACGAATGCTACATCCAGGACCAGCGGCTGCTCGGCGTCGATGCGAGCCGTTACCTCTCTGACATACTCCCAGAGAAGACGTAATTTTCTGCAAGTGAAGAAGGCGTGCTCGGCCGTTTCTTCCTCATTGTCCTCACAGCGCGGGCACAAGGGGACGTCCCTTATGCCATCCCTGCATAATCTGCCATAGAGGGGCAGTGCGTTCCGAACAAGTCGCCAGGTCAGAGAGTACTCAGAATTGTTGAGATAACTCTGGCCTGGCGCCCAACTCCACTGGGAGCGAGCCTCCTCCGTCGACAATCCAAGCCGTCTCCCAAGCGGATCCGAAGCGGACCCCTCCACTAGATCCCGATACAGTCTCTTCCTAGACCGGGCAAGGTCACTGGACCCCGGCAACGCCTTAAGCGCGGCTCGGCATTCGGTGACGAACAGCGACTCTCCTCTCGGCCTACGTCGACCTTCGACCGAGTGGTCGGGTATGAGGTTGGGAAAGGCGTCCTCAACCGCAGGGACCCACGGAGCGTCTTCCGTCAAAGTACGACTCAGGAAAGCCAGTCTCTCAGCATGTCTATGATAAGTCAGGCATCCCCAAGCCTCCATCACACGGACGTTGTGTACAGACCTGTCTGCGGACGTATGCTTTCCGCCCATTCCACAGAAGTGAAAAGAGCAAGCGCGTGAAAGCAAGAAGGCGGTCCGCAGGCAGCGGGAGTACAGACAGTCGGTAAAGGATGAGAGGAAAGACGTAAGTGGCGCACGCCTCCGCTCTCCCCTTCAAGGAAAGTTTCCTTCGAATCCAAGCCCTCACAGACGATTCGACCTTTGCCTGTACTTCCGACCAATTCTTCTCCAGCTGGAGACCCGGTCCGAACCAAACGCCAAGGATCCGAACCGGGCCATCGGTCCAGTTGAAGTCACCTGGAAGTGCGGTCTCTCCGCTCCAGGCAGCCAACCGCAGGCCGTTGGACTTGCTGCGGTTGACAATGGCCCCTGTCACTTCTTCGTACCGAGCGAGCGCCTTAATCACCGCTTCTATGTCTTCACGGCTGGACACAAAAACGGTGACATCATCGGCATACGCGGAAACCCTGGCTCGCGCATAGTGAGGAGGGATAGCGATTCCGCGCAGGACTGGTGTTGCCGCCCCGTCCCTTAATTTGCGAAGGAAGGGCTCCAACGCCAGGACATAAAGCAGGGGCGACAGCGGACAACCCTGACGTACCGAACGAGAAACCACGAACGACTCCGAAAGCCTACCGTTTACTTGCACCGCTACCGTCGGCAGACGGTACAGAATCGAGACCCACTTGCGGAAGTCCGGATTAAAACCGGCAGCCTCTAGAACAGATTCCAAGAAACCATGGTCGACCCTATCGAAAGCCTTGGACTGATCTAAATTGATCAGCGCGGCTTCAGTGTCGTCTTCTATACCCTCTAGGATCGTGCGAACCAGATGCAAATTGTTTTGAATTGACCTCCCCTTCACAGCATAGTTCTGCTCAGGTTCGATCAAGTCAGCGATAACAACCTGCAAACGATTCGCAAGAACACGGGCCAAAATCTTTAACTCTGTGTTTAGCAGAGTTATGGGCCTGTAATCATCTAAATTCCCCCCACCAGGTTGGCCCCCCTTCTTCAACAATGTGACCACTCCTTTGGTAACCTGCCCAGGGATCGAGCCCTGAGCAAACCAGTGGTTAAACACATCCTTCAGAAGAGGAACAAACATGGGCGACAGCCTCAAGTAAACTTCGTATGGCAGACCATCGAGTCCTGGAGATTTGTTGTAGCCGACCTGCTTCAGCGCAGTAATGATCTCACCCTCTGTAACGTCCCCATCACAGCCAGCTGCTCGGGCCGCCTCTAGGCGGGGCGAGTCAGCCAAATAGCTGTCAAACTCCTGGCCGCGGAGTCTGGGTAGTTGGGTGAAGCGATCCTCCAAATGCTCGCGGAACCCCTCGCAAATCTCACGAGTAGATACCAGGGTATGTCCTTCCAGGTTATTCACCTTCCGAATGTACCCATCCGAGCCACGACGTAAAGCAGCCTTACGCTCAACAGCGTCAACGTTCACAGCTTCGTTAGAGACTTTCTTTAACCTAGCTCGAACTACTTGACCTTCATATCGCTCGCTAGCCAAGCGATTGAGGTCCCCCTTAATTAAGGCTATCTCTAGGGGATCCCCCCCAGCCACCGCCCGGGTCATCTTATCATCTACACGCTTCTGTGTCCTAGCCCTATCTTGAGCGAGGCGCTGGCTATAGCGGACACAAAAGCGTCTAACATAAACCTTAGTTTTCACCCACCAACTACTCCCGATAACCGCCCCCACTAAAGCCCGCTGAAGTAGTAACGTTAGCTTGTCCCGGAAGTCGGGTATCTCCAGTAAGGAGGTATTCAACTTCCAGTACCCAGCTAACCTAGGCCTATCGCTTAAACTCAAACGGGCCATAACCAATTTATGGTCCGAGTGACCTAACCAAGTGAACGTGGGACAAGATAAGAAATCTATGTCGCCTCTTCTAACTAACATTCTGTCCAAGTAAGTACTCGAACATAAGGCCGCGCTAGTATGCCACGTCCACATCTCCCGCCCTGGGTGATCAACGCGAAATCTGTCGACAAGATCGCATGAGGCGATCAGGTCAGACAGACTGCTATCACACCTATCCGACCCTCTATTACCCCCGACCTTATCTATCTTGGGGTCAAGGATGGCATTCCAATCCCCCATTAATACTACACGCTCCGGACCCCCGAGAAACGTCTCCAACCGTCGAAAAAAGGAAACCCTCTCACCAACAGCGTTAGGCGCATAAACTGCAACGATCCGAAACTTGCTGCTGTCAACGGCAACATCGACTACGACCAACCGTCCTTCCGCATCCGTATGAACAACGCGCACTGTCGCGGACAGAGTGCGTCTCACTAGCAAAGAGACACCACAACTACGAGCATTGCCATATGCTGAAAACAACTCAAAGTCATCAGTCAGCACATCACAATCCCCGTACGAACAGAAGTGGGTCTCCTCGATCGCAGCAATATCTACCTTAAGGTCCACGAGATCCCTCAGCACGCGAACAGCCTTGCTTCGGGATCTCATGCCCCTCACGTTCAATGTAGCCAAGTTTAAAGCCATTATCCTTGATTTAGATGTCGCAAACGGGCCTAAAGTCCTCGGGAGTGAGGACGCCGAAGGCCTGACCAAGACTGCCGGTCAGCAGTTCGGACGAAATCCGTCCGTCTCGAGCCAGACCTCCCACGTCCAGGGGAAAGGTTAGCTTTAAAGCCCGAAAAAATGAGGGATGAACATAAATGGGGACCCTCCCCGGACATTTAGAAGCCAATTTCTTTTTTGATGGATGCTCCTCGTCAACTAAGGTAACCCCCGGAATAGCCATCCTTCCCTCCTCCACCATTCTCCAAAGGGCGCGTGCCCTACTACCTTTATCATGCCTGATAAAGGTAGTTATCATTGGGGTATCCCGGAAGTTCAGAGGGTTATCGACTCTTTTCCCTTTAACATGTGTGAACGCAGCTAACTGTTTCAGATAACCCCTCTGCCTATTACTTAGGTCCGACTGGACAAGTGTTGCGTCCGCCTCACAAATTCTTCCCCCAGGCAGGAAAGGGAGCTTCCGGAATCTTTCTCGTCTAACTGGTGGAGGAGTGGGTGCAGTTTTCGCCGTAACTTCTTCCGGCACTTCCTCGTCAGCAACAGCTTCCTCCATAGCTACCTTGTCGGCAACAGCTTCCTCCGCCGCTACCTTGTCGGCAACAGCTTCCTCCGCCGCTACCTTGTCGGCTACAGCTGCCTCCGGTTGTTTGGCAGTTTTATATGGGCTTTTAGGCTCTTCAGCTGCCTCTGCCGATGCTACGGCCATGGATATCTCTTCAGGGGTGTTGGATTGGGGAGGGGTATTTTGTTCAACCACAACTTCGGGTTCTGGAGATTGGGGTTTGGGTGGTTGAACGATTTCCTTGTCTGGACATGTCGCTTTCTGGTCTCGGCTCTTCTTTGCCCTGGTGTCCTTCTTGGGCTTCTGGACCGGCGGTTCTCCTTCCACAGTCATGTCTTCCTCAGAGTCATTGTTTTCGTCTGATCCTGATGAGGGGAACTGAAACTTCCGTTTGACCGCAGGTGCAGGCTGATCTCCTCCTGCGGTTGGTGGTTTAGCGGGTTTCTCGCTCGTGCTTGGAGTCGGCTTTTTCCCCTTCTTGGCTGCCACCTTGTTCCAACCTTTTTCTTCTTCCGGTACTTCTTCCGGTACTGTTGGTTCTGTTGGTTTGGGGACATTTGTTGTCACTGCTGGCACTGCCACCGGGGTCTTTGGTGGGTTCCTTTTGGGGCACTCCTTTGCCATATGCCCCGACGTCTGACAGTGCCAACAAACCGGCCTCCTTCCCTCCACTATCACTGGCATCGACCAGGTTTCGCAGTATAGCTGCGCCGGTATCTCCCGGAATCCTTCACGGGTGAGTCGCATAAGGATCTTGTAGTCCCCCGTCTGGATATTTCGGGGACCACGGACTGGGAACACTGCCTCAACGTCGCCATACTGTGACATAATGGCGCCTATGTGTTCGAAGGCGACACAGCATGGGACGCCGAGAACTGACACAGTTGTCCTCCTCTTTGATAAATATTCCGGAGTCAATTTTATCCCGTTACTCGTATGCTCCCATTTCGCCACTCTTTCGGCTTCTGCCACGTTAGGGAGCAGAATATCATACATAGCGTATGATCGCTTTACTACGTAAGTAGCTGGGATCTTCAGATCCCCAAGTATTTTCATTATTTTGTCCTTGGGGACCCCAGTCAGCCCCTTCGTCTTTGTATCAGTTGTAACCAATGAGACTATTCGTCTCTTTAGTCTCTCCAGAGTGCCCGGGACTACTTTGATTGTACTTCCGTCGGTGAAGTCGGCGTATTTATCTCTGAAGAGTCGCCTATACTCCTCTGGAGTCTTCTGGGCCTGGGGTCCCCACGTCGATGTGGTTCCTTTGGAGTCCTTATTAGGTGTCTTTTCTGGCAAGACCTTTTTGGCCCCTTTCCTCACTCTTGGTCTTTCAGGCCTACTCTCGTCTCCCTCAGAGCTGTCGGTTGATGAACCCCCCGAGGAGCACCCAAGAAACGACTTTGGCCTATACTGTCTCTGTGCCACCTCCAAGTCTAGAGACTGGCACTTTCTTACTGGCTTCTGATTAAAGAATGGGGTGTCACTAAATTCGCCAAAACTTAGGGTTTGGGTGCATTCGGGCATGCTACCCCCTGCCATAGAAAACGACCCGACTGGAGTGCCGCTCGGTGCGACACCCCCCATAACCGAAACTGAGGTGCCCGGCGAGGCAACACCTCCTAAGGCGCACTCGAGTGTGCAACCCCCCTCCAATACGACTGGGGCGCACTCGGGTGTGCAACCCCCCTCCATCTCAACTGGGGTGCACTCGGGTGTGCAACCCCCCTTCACGGGCACCATCATCAGATCGCACTCGACTGACCAGGTCTAAAAGGGTGCCCTCGGCGGTCACACCCTGGTCGTTGCTCACCTCCGTGGCAACTCGAGCTTTTGAAGCCTGGCTGGCTTCCATCGAAAAACTGGTCCTAATGAGGGGCAACACCCGCCGATTCGGAATCGAGGAGACCGTCACCGAAACCGGTACGTAAGTCTCCCCGAACCTGCCAGCTGCTTAAGTGTGCCACTCAAGAGGACGCTGAAAAAGAAACAAAGTAAAAATAATTAATGGCCCAAGAGGGGCGAACAAACCTGACTGCAGGACTAGACCCGCCGATTCGGAGACGAGGAGACCTTCACCGTTTTACGGGTTCGTCAGTCCCCCCGAAACCTGCCAGCTGCTTAAGTTCAGCCCAACAGTCAGGGAAAAGAAGAAAAGAAAAAGTCCCAAGAGGGGACAAAAAGGTGACAAAAGCCCCAAAAGGGGGCTTGGTCAAAGAAAAACGCTTTGAACCTAGCCAAAAGGCTCGGTAGCGGGACGCCTAGTCTTTGGGAAAAAAGAGAATGTTTTATCTGAGAACAGATACTACACTCTGATCTTAGCCAAAAGGCCAAGTAGGCAACACATACTCACTGGTTGCATAAAAAGTCGAGGAAGATTTAGTCCAGAACACACAAAGGAATGGTGCAGAAGACACATTGCCATTTTACATTGGTTTTAAAAAAAAAAAGCGCCAAAATAAAAAAATTTGGTTACACTTTTTTTTCTACAATAAGTTTCCGGAAATTGATGATGATCAGGAAATGTGTTGACACATTAACCGTGTGATTATATTAATATGTGTGTGTTATCAAGCTGCTGCTGTTGACTGCTGCTGATTATTGAATTTGAACAGTATCAGGGGAAGCTACTTCCACCCAATGTATATTTCCCGCCAATAATATTGTTTTTTGTATCCAGTTCCAATAATAAATTTGATCATCGCACACGTGTATATTTTTATGTTCTCCATTTGTGTAACTTCCTGTTTCATTTCTCGCTTTTTAATCATTCTAATATGAATAGAGCAGCGGGTTATTCAACTAACCTCAACTCAACAAAATGGGTGATCATTTTTGTGTTAAATTTATATAGGAAAGTGATCCCCACTCTAAAATGTAAATGCGGGTGAAAAAAAAGAAGGAATTATCTGGCGAGAGAATAGGTAGGTGTACACAGAAAAAAGAAAAACCAAATTGATCAGTAAAAAATGCCAAAGCAAATTGTGGGTAAATAATGGAAAAACGCAAAATATAGTCGCCATCTTTACAAACAAGTCAAGAAAAGCGCTAGCTATGGAAGACAGACAACAAGTTCATAACCCTGATCTCTAACTAGAAATTATCAACTTGAGCTATATTTCTTGTTTAGTTAGCCTCGTTCTAGATTTGATTATAAAGACGGCGACTATATTCTTCCGGTCTAACTTTCATTTCAGCGTTTCATGAAACATTCTATAAGTTTTTTAATGTTATTTTTCTTTACTACAACATGGGGTTATTGAAAAACGAAACGAATCATATCAACCGTATTTAGGCGTTATTCGACATTACTCAAATAGCTTCTTTCCTCGTGCTGCTGGTCTCTGGAACTCCCTCCCTGCTCCCTGTTTCCCCGACAGTACTGACATGCAGAAATTTAAAACTAACGTAACTCGCTGCAGATCCCAATTTAGGTTGACCCCTCAACCTTCTCCCTTTTCTTTTTTCTCAGTAGCCCCTTACGTCTACAGTGGCGGCCTACCTTGTTTGGGGTGAACTATGGTAACAAAAAAAAAAAAATAATAATAACTAAAGAAGTTAGTATACACAAGAGTCTAAGTCCATTATTACACTGAAGGCATTATTGCTAATTGAGAAATGCCCACGGGGCTGCTCAGGCAATTTTTGTTCGGCCAGAATGCTCTTCCTTTAGGGTGCTGGCTTTTCAAATCCTCCTTCCCTGACCTTGTGTCTTCTCTTGCCGCCGTGGGATAGACAGATAAATAAAAACTCTATTTATTATTGTTGTTGTTGATTGGAACTCTTCTGTGAAGAGAAAGTCGTTTTAGCCTTTTTACGGTGCAAACGTTTATAATGTCATTTGTTTTTGCTGAAATTCACAATTCTAAGGTATTCATTTTTTTTCTTTTCCTTTTTTCTAAAGCAATTTTTTAATATTTATGAAAATTACAGAAATGACAACTTAATACACGACTCATTCTGAATAGCTTTTGGGCTTTCATTTTCATTTTCAGTCGATGTTTATGTAAAAATCGATGCTTTTGTTGTTGTTTTTTTTATGTTTTTGTTTAATGAATTGAATGTCTGGATCGAGGATCAGCAATTTTTGTCGGAGTCGGTGATCACTATGTTTTTAAAGCCTTTAAACTGCCGATTAGAAAGTGGGGTGCTTATGTAGATCAGCCTCCCATGGCTGCTGATATTGGTTCGATAAAATCCGGTAATGAGTTCAATTCCAACAACTGAAAAGCAACCACACAAAATTAAACTCGGGTCACTGAAACGCAAAACAGAAAAGAAAAAAACTTTGCATTTTTTTTTTTTTTACTGATATATTTACATTGTTGCATTGTATTTTTTTGTGTAAATTGTTTTTTATTATATATATATATATATATATATATATATATATTAGTATGACAAACTATTTATGGCAATTAAGCTACAGAGGTGTCCGTGTTTCATCCCCGCAGGGAATCGTCAGGCTGATTGGATGCTCTACAGAACAGAACACATCTAGACACGAATGTTTTCGATTGTAATTTACGGAACAGACAGAAATGTTTAAAGCAGTTTACGATTTGAAAACTACAAAAAAATGTAAAAAGGCAGACGATACTAAGCATGCGAACGCAAAAACCAAAAGGTTAGAGTTAGGGTAAAAAAAAAATGTTGGTGCTTTTTAGGAATAGGTATCCAGAAAGTTGCAGTCGTGACGTAAGCTACGTCGACTACGAACGGAGAAAGCCGAATCAAGTAGTTCCGATGCTTCTACGCAATACGAACCGAACTAAACCGATTTTGCAAACTAAACTTAAGTTAGGGTTAGGGTAAAAAAAACAAAAAAAACAGTTCGATGCGTATTGTTCGTTAACGTTTGCCAGTTTTGGAGGTGTTTGGTGAAACTCAGAATTGATGACGTAGGTATTCAAATTTTCTTGGATACCTATTCCTAAAAAGTACCAGAAGTAAATAAAGTTGAAAAAAGTTCCTAAAACAAAAACAAAAAAAAAACGATATAAAGTATATTTACGTATTTGAAGAAAATTATTAAACATGAAGTAGGGGGAAGTAATTGACCCTAACTTAAGTCTGGCAAAAAAATAAAAAAGTTGTTTCATTTAATGGCGATACTAATTGACTGTTCGGCGACGGCTCGGGTTTTCCAGGCCGTTCCGTAAATCGCAATCGTATACATTCGTGTCGATATGGGTTCTGTTCTGTGGAAATATCATATTTTATAATTATTGTTTTCTAGTGTTATTTTTTTTTTTCAATCACACGGACAGATTAGGGTAAACTGGGGTATTAAGCACCACCTTTTTCACTGACTCTTTGTTTCATCTGCGTAAAAGATCGTTTTCAAAGTTTCTTTGGACTATCATGGGCAAAATATATTTGATGTCTTTGTTTAAACAAATATACCAGTTAATATGTGTTCATCAGAGAAGAAAATATGGGTATCTTTTACAATAATCCGCAGAGTGAAAACGCTCAAAAAACAAATATACAACAAATAAAAGTAACTGTAGCCGATAAAAGTTATTTTACAACTTATCTGTGACATTTGTTTGTATTTTTAAATCGTTCCACCTGCTATTTATTAGAAATCAATACTTTTGTCACACGAACATTGGACAAGACAAGGGGAGGGGGGGTATCGTAACGAGGTAAGGCCGAGACGCCATTTTTTTTTTTAGTAAACATCTATGCCCCAAAAAAACAAGAAATTTTTTTTTACATCTAATAAAAACCCATTTATACTACGTAAAAATACAAACAAATGTCAGAGGTAAGTAGGAAAATATCTATTCTCGACGTAGGTCACCTTCACTTGTTGCATATTTATTTTTTTTACCCCGTTCTTGTTCGTTTTTTGGACCCCGTTGGCGACTCTGCGGATTATTGTAAAAGATACCCGAAAATATATTTATTGAATTGTTTAAAAACTCAGGTTAGCTTTCCACAAATTTCAGTCACCTGGGGCAATAGGCAACGGCGCTAGTGTGTACAAAAATCACACAGCCATTCCTCATTTTGGAGGTCTTCCAGTGAAATGTTGAGTCTCGTGCACTGTATGTGATAGCAGGAATCACAGATGTCACCCTGAACCCAGTTATGCCTTCCCCTCTACCGCATCTGCAACATTCCTCAGTGTCAGAATCTCCCAATGTTGACAATGGACTTCTTGGTTATGGTGGTCATGGTGTTTCCTGTACTGGTGTTCTTTTATCCTTGCATTTCCCATTTCCTTTCTGCCACGTCCTCTGGATGCTTTAACAACCTCCTTGTCAGCAGATGCCTCCATGAGTCTGGTGATACTTTCATCTGCTGTGAGGCTCTCCACATATCGGAATCGCTGTATTCTAGCTGATTTCTCTCTTACTGCAGATTGAAAGTGGGGAGTCATTTGTTTGAGAAAGAAGTCTTTCAATGAATCAGATGAATATGATGAAGTCAGCAAGGAAACAGGTATTCTGAGGATGCGGGTCCATGAGTGGGGGATGAGGATGAGGGTCCTGGCTTCTTGTTGACTTTATAATATTTGGCTATTTGATTGGCATACATCTACTTCTTCATGATGATGATAACACTCAAGATGAGAAATGTAGTCCGAATAAACAAAATTATACAAATTATCAATCCTCATAAAAAAATATTTCCATATCTTCATTTTCTGAAGATGTTCGCCACGAACGAAACCGGTCAAAAAATCTCTTGTTTTTGTTTTTCTCCTGCACTTTAACTTGTTTACCGTTTGTCATTTTTTCACACACACATATACATATATATAGTCTTGGAAGTTTCTCAACCATTAAAACTATATTTTAAAAAAAAAACCCAAAAAACCTTAAGTCCCAAGTCGTTCAGTGGAAAATAACTCATGTAAGTCAATTTAACTTTTTCAGTTATTATATTAGTTTGCTTCTAACATTATTTAAGGGATCATCAGTTGTTTACCATGAAAAACTGTTTCGGGAATTTAAAAACAATATATATATATATTTGTAATTATTGGAGCCATGTATCCTATGTTATTCTCCTCTCCCCAAAAGATTTTACTTTTTTAATCCATCATATGTAAACAGTTTGAAATGGTTGGCGGTAAAGAGAAATAAAATAAAAAAAGTTAGAATGGTGATCACTTTCACATATACATTTAACGTAAAATGATCACCCACTTCCAGACCAGATAGCGTTTTTAAGGATATGTTACCAATTCTGTTTTTAATCTTGGCCATCAAACCCATATTATTAATGAATAGTAGTCATACCTCTACACCCCCTCCCACCCACCAGAACTACTGCCCATCTAGTCCAACTCGCATGGATTAGCCCATCTTATTCTTTTGCAGGCTCCTGTATAGCAGGATTGCTCCCACCTTTCTGTGCTATCCTCTATGGGTCATGCCTTTGTTCCCTCCCCCCCCCCCCCCATTAGTTCAATCCTGGATCATCTACGGATAGCCATGTATTTATCTCCCTTCAATAAAAATAAATTTGGTTATATGTCCTTAAAAACGCTATCTGGTCCGTAAGTGGGTGATCATTTTACATGAAATTTATATACAAAACTGATCTACTAGTCCAAAATAATTGATTTTTCTTTTAAATTTCTTTTTGCTGCCAAGTTTTTCAGGCTGTTTACATGTAATCGCCTAAAAAAAAAAGAATCTTATTGGGGAGGGGGTGAATTAGGATGGGGGGCAACGTTCCAGTTTTACCATATTTTTTTAATTCTATGAATTTACTACCTACGATACTGTCTCTTAGAAATGGAAAATTGGGCGTTTTGTGCAAAACAGCTTCTTTACTCCACCATAAGTAGACTACTTAAAAATAAAATATCTGGAAAATTTTTCAAATACTTACGTGTGATCGTAAGAAAAATGGCACCAAATTTTACGGAAACCAATCAAGTAGTTTTTTAATTCAGAAATTCAATCTTTCAACGATAGCATTATTTGAGTTGAAAAACGCCATTTTTTTTTTCTTCTAATTTTAAAGTTGATAATTGGAAAAAGTTTCTCCTTTTTCAATTTATTTAACCCAAAGTAGATTACAAACATTTGTTTTGACTTGTTTTTATTTGTTTTTTTGCACAGAGGTTTTATTTATTAATTTATTTATTTTTTAATTTTTAATTTATTTCTTTTTTTATTTTTTAAATTTCTTTTTTAATTTATTTATTTTTATTTATTTATTTCTTAATTTTTTATTTATTTCTTTTATTTTTTATTTATGTATTTATTTTATTTTTTATTGATGTATTTATTTTTTATTTATTTTTATTTATTTATTTATTTTTTTAAATTTATTTATTTTTTATTTATTTATTTTATTTTTTATTTATTTTTTAATGCAAACGGTTTGGAATGTATTTTTTGCCATCCTTCTTATAACCCTATTTTATGTCATCAACTTATTTGCATTAAAAAATTTGAATTTTGTAAATAATAAAACTAACTACTGAATAATTGTCTGTAAAATTGGGTAAACGTTTTTTTTTTCTACATGACATGTAAGATGGGCAATCAACAATTCTCCCATTATAAAACCACCATGCTGAACTGCTTGCCCAGCGGTTCACCTTGGACTCCACAAACCACTCTCTCCCAAATTTCCCACTGCACACTGAAGCGACATTCAATGATCTGATCATCACCCCTTCCCAAATCCGGGATATCATAAAAAAAACCTTGACACCTCCAAAGCATGTGGGCCTGATCTTATCCCTTCTATAGTAATAAAAAAAATGCTCTGCTGAGCTGGCCCCTGTCCTCTACAACAAATGCCTTACCGAATCTTGTTTCTCTGATAGCCTGAAAATTGCTTATGTGATTCCAGTGTTTAAGAATTCGGGCGAAAGAACTGATCTTCAAAACATTCTACTCTAATAGCTTCTTTCTCCGTTCTTGGCCTTTTGGCTAAGATCAAAGTGTAGTATCTGTTCCGATGGATACTGCACCCCATAGACTGGTATTGTCTTGGCCTTCGGGGCTTGATTTACGCTGGTCTATGGGTCTGTCCTGTGCAGTTCTAGGAGGTCCACCCTCCCAGGCTTCGCCTCCTCTCTTTGGGGAGGAGTAAGTTTATTGCTTACTGCCTGAGGCGCCCCTACCGGGGAATGCCGACGGGGCTGCCCAGGCAATTTTTAAATCCCACTTTCCCGACCCGACCTTGGGTCACATCTTACTTGTGGGAGTAAGATAAAAACTGGCCTTGTGCCTAACTCCTGGAGAGGAGTAAATCAATACTCTAATAGCTTCTCCCCTCGAACTGTTAGCCTTTGTAATTCCTTCCCTGCTTCCTTGACTGTACCAACATGCAGAAATTTAAATGTAATGTGAACAAAGATCTCGACACCTCCAAAGCATGTGGGCCTGGTCTTATCCCTTCTATAGTAATAAAGAAATGCTCTGCTGAGCTGGCCCCTGTAATGTGAACAAATATCTTGCTGCACCACTCCCCACTTAGGATGCTCCTGTAGATATGGCCTTTAATTCGCAGTAGCTCTTTACGCCTCAGTGGCAATGTGCATTAATTGGGGTGAATAAAAAAAAGAAAAAGTATTTCCAAAAATGATCCGAAGATTTTATTTTTGAGTAGCGTGGAATGTTAAGTAAAGAAGCACTGAATATTCTCTTGAACCAACATCTCTTCCTTAAATGGGAATTTTCTCAAAAATGTTGATGAGTTTACCTATCTTGGCAGTAAAGTTGCAAAGGAAAATTGCACAAATAGGGAACTAAAAGTGTTGGACTAGACAAGATTAAAGCGATCTTGAAGTCAAATCTTCCTACCAAGATGAAACGTGATTTCTTTGAAGCAATTGTTGCATCAGTTTTTGTATATGGAAGAACTAGCACCTGGACTTTTAACAAAAGATTGGAGAAGAAAATCGATGGTGTCCACATCAGAATGCTAAGAGCTGCTCTTAACATCTCCTGAAGCCAACATCCCACAAGTGAGCAACTCTATAGATATTCCATATAAATGCCAGTATACTGAAATCATATGCCCTTAATAGGGTTAAGATGAAAATTCATATACACTAAATGTACAAAAGCAAGGAAATTCCCAAATTTTTACACTTTTATTGTCATTAAGGGTATGCGAGCACAACAGGGCTATGTATTTTACTGGTAGGAATTTTTCTTCAGCGCACCTCACACACTTCATCTACTCATGCATACAGATTTATACTGTAGTGATGTGATAATGAAATGGTTTGGTTGATATGTAGTCATACCCTTAATGACAATAAAAGTGTAAAAATTTGGGAATTTCCTTGCTTTTGTACATTTAGTGTATATGAATTTTCATCTTAACCCTATTAAGGGCATATGATTTCAGTATACTGGCATTTATCATGGAATGTCACTACTTTTGTAAAGGCTATGCCTCAATACAATGGTCATTTTTAAGGTATTTTGGAATTTTCTGGAAAACTAAAGTATATGGTAAACTGAAATTAAAATGCCATCAACTAGACCCTAGAACCTCTATCTCTGCCAAAAATCAGCTGGGTCTATCAAATAGTTGATGAGATACAGGGTGGCACGTATGTACGTACAGATAACATGATTTCATGACTGAACTTTCTGGATCTCTGGGTTGCCTTGACTAATGATGCTGAAATTCTACACACTTATAGAACCTATCAAATAAAAATTTTGTGCAAAGTTTTAACTAATTTGGTTTATTGGTTTTTGAGTTATAATTGATCAAAGAAATGAGATTTCCAGCATAGGCCATTCTTAGAGTCTATTAAGAGATAGAGCGCTCTTGCGCCTCCCTTGATACATGCAGTTTTGATCAGAGAAAGAAGAACTAGATTTGCTGGTCACTGCTGGAGGGTGAAGGATAAAATTGTCAGCGATGTTCATTTGTGGATGCCGATCAGGGATGTAAGTGTGATGGAGAATAGAGCAAGATGATCCATGACTTTGATGATGGTTATAACGGATTTACTAGATCGATTGAACACCAAAAACTTCTGAGATAAAAAAAAATATATGTCTGGGTGTTGTTCGTCTATTCGATGAGCAAGACCCAGACATCTACGACAAACATAATCCGGGTTAAGAACCAGCCTCCCAGCAAGACCACTACACTTTTTTGTGGACCCAGTGCAAATTATTGGTCTATGTGTAGTGATCTTGCTAACCTGGATTATGTTTGTCGCAGATGTCTGGATGTTGCTCACCCAATAGATGGTTGAACGGTGACACTTGATGGATGTGGATGGCTCCATACCTTCTGTTACCTAGGCAAATGCTGGTGGTGGT
This sequence comes from Sepiola atlantica, assembly GCA_963556195.1. Classification (NCBI taxonomy): domain Eukaryota; kingdom Metazoa; phylum Mollusca; class Cephalopoda; order Sepiida; family Sepiolidae; genus Sepiola; species Sepiola atlantica. Next base: position 33,472,400 of record OY744551.1, read on the forward strand.
TGTGAACGTGATATCACTGCTCGCTGTTGTGTTGCTTGGTGAACGTTCAGGAAGTTGCGGCCAATCCTTACATCTCGGCACATATCCTTGAGAACTCGGGGCAACGTCTTTAGAGCCTGTGTTCATTCTGCCACCTTGCATAGCAGTGAAACATGGGCCCCAGACGGCTTCAACGTAATAACCATGCCATGATCAGGTGGATGTGCGGCAGCAAACTAGAGGAAAGAATCCTTTCAGCTGTGCTTCATCAGAATCTTGGTATTGGACGAATTTGGGATGCCTTACGAACTCGGTGTCTCAGGTGGTTTGGCCATATACAATGTGCCACCTCCTGTATCAACTCAATAACATGCATGGATACCCTAGGCACGAGGGTGCATGGAAGATCAAGGAAAACCTGGCTTGAGAGCGTACGAAGTGACTTGACTGCTTGCAACATTACTGACGTCAACCCTATAGATCGGACCGCATGGACAGAAAGTGTGAGATGTTGCCCACTCTGGAGTCCGGGACACCCACAGCATCTTAAATACCAAAACCAGATGATGATGATAAGGAGGAGGAGGAGGAGAACTCGATGATGACTCTCATTCAAAACAATTGTGTATTTATTTATCCGACAAGGAATATTGAATAAACTTGTTTTTAGAAAAGGTATCTTCTTATTCTTTTATATGACAAGGACGCGTAAATAAAATGACAATTTTCTTTTCTCAAATGAACCATAATATGCGACTTTTATTTTTGTGTCTATTTACTTGCCTCACCATTCGGGGAGAGTTAGACACAAGATCGGTTTTTAATGCGGGGTAAAATCGAGTTCTCCAAATGGACCATTACAGATTTGTAGACAAAAATAAAAATTGCTTCAGTCTAGAAGGATTTCTCCTTCACTGATCGAGGACAAACGGATGAAGTGTAGTACCAGAACAAGTACTGCACTTTGATCTCAGCCAAAAGGCCAAGAAATATTTTTGTCTTTAAGTTTAAGGCAGCAATTGTTCTATTTGTCAGTTTAAAGGCTTAAAAATTACTTTCGAATTTACAATTTAAAGGCTTCAAAATCATTTTCGAATTTTCCACATCCACGAAAAAATCACTGTGTCGACAGTTTTTTTTTTTTAATATATTATTTATCTTTATTAATAAGGAAAAACAGAAAAAAAAACATGTTAAACATGATGTTTACGTACACCGAAAATCGAAAGTGATTTTGAAGTCTTTAAATTGGTGGATAGAAAGTAATTTTTGGCTGGCAAGAGTCTAGTATTATGGTTCATTTGTGCAACTGCTAAACCAAAGAAAAACAGTATTTCTGAATAAGCCACTATTCTAGAAAAGAACAGGGGTTTTGGTTTGTTGATATGCTAGACATGTAAGAAAATTAATGTTTTCTCTTGTACAAACGAACCATAATGCTTGACCTTTTTTTTGCCTTTAAACTATTCGTCAGTTTAAAAGCTTCAAAATTGCTTTTGAATTTTGGAAAATGTTAACAATACAAGTCAGCCATTTTAATTTATTAATGATAAATAATTAAAAACATGATTTTCATGAGTTTACACATCGTAACTCTTTGAAATTCGAAAATAATTTTGAAACCTTTGTAGCAATTACATTATTATAATTTATTATTTTTTTTTGCGCTTGCATGTTCTCATTTGCGGAGCGATTGATGCGTTGTTCGGCCAAAACAGTTGTGTGCGGGATAGAACTTCCGCCCAAACCTATTCCCGCGATTTATGAACAGTCAGACTCTAAGCGTCATATTTTCTTTCTTGCCTCTCACCAGGACTTGGGAGAATGGTGGCTTTATAGAGATATAGGATACTGGCAGGTGTTATAAGTTATTTCTAGTCCGGTAGAGGGAGCCTACCTTCTTTGCAGCAGACTTGGCAGCATATTCTATAAACAATGCAAAGGTTTTACATATATTTAAACGCACATTCGCGTGCACTGCGAAAACATGCAGCCTAGTGCAGGTTTAGACAATTAGGTTCAGAGCTGATTTATTATTTGGCAACACCAGGTTGCTTGCTGGTGAATAAATTAATCAAATTTAAAAACTACCTTTTTCTTCCGGTTTCCATTGCATATTTTCTTCTCTTTCTTTAGATTTCTCGTGCTGTCTATAGGCTGGAATATATGTACTTTTGACCGGAAATTATAGATTCTGGTCTTTCTCAGTGGTCACCATTCGACCACCCAGAAGCTGACTACTGGAGATATCCACTAAAGATAACAGCCAAACAGTGTCCACTCAAAGGGGTTTATCTGTAGCCTATCTAAGAACATTACTTTTCTCAATTAGGCCGGTCTCAGCATGATTTCCTGTTTAATGAGGCACTTATTTTATTTCAAACAAAAGACAAATTCTGGGTGGTCCAACTCACAACCAGAGATATTTTCAATTTCTTCTGTGGCACCCCTTCCTTCCTTAGACGAACATCTATCACCTATGTCTGCTATTTGCATGCATGACTAAAACATGCAGCCTAGTTATACCATTAAACAAAGAATATTTCCCATTAAAATCGTTATACCATTAAACAAAGAATATCTCCCATTAAAATCGTTATACCATTAAACAAAGAATATATCCCATTAAAATCGTTATACCATTAAACAAAGAATATCTCCCATTAAAATCGTTATACCATTAAACAAAGAATATCTCCCATTAAAATCGTTATACCATTAAACAAAGAATATCTCCCATTAAAATCGTTATACCATTAAACAAAGAATATCTCCCATTAAAATCGTTATACCATTAAACAAAGAATATCTCCCATTAAAATCGTTATACCATTAAACAAAGAATATCTCCCATTAAAATCGTTATACCATTAAACAAAGAATATCTCCCATTAAAATCGTTATACCATTAAACAAAAAATATCTCCCATTAAAATCGTTTAAACAAAGAATATCTCCCATTAAAATCGTTATACCATTAAACAAAGAATATCTCCCATTAAAATCGTTTAAACAAAGAATATCTCCCATTAAAATCGTTATACCATTAAACAAAGAATATCTCCCATTAAAATCGTTTAAACAAAGAATATCTCCATTAAAATCTTCCGGTTTCCATTGCATATTTTCTTCTCTTTCTTTAGATTTCTCTTGAGAATCAGATTTTGCTGTTACTCTCCTAGAAATTTAAAAAGTAAAAATCTTGGATTCCAGTCTTTCTCAGTGGTCACCATTCGACCACCCAGAAGCTGACTGCTGGAGATATCCACTAGAGATAACTGCCAGACAGTCAACTCAAGGGGGTTTATCATGGAGACCATCTAGGAACACTGGCTTCTCTCAAGTGGGCCGGTCCCAGCATGACTTCCTGTTTAATGAGACACTTAATTTTTCAAAGAGAAATAAGATTCTGGGTGGCCCGATATAAAATCAGAGATATTTTCAATTTCCTTTGCTCCCCCTTTTTCCTTTGGCCGAGCATCTATCACCTGCAACGTCTGCCATTCGCATGCACCACCAAAACATGCAGTCTAGTGCATGTTTACATTTCTCAGAGGTGCTACTCATTTACTTACTATCCAGGTTTATCATCTATGTTTCCTTCGACAAGAGGTTTTATGTTGTCTGGTTGTCCTTATGTTATATAGTCCTTTAATTACTCGTACCTTTTCTTCTTCGTTGTGGAGGGGTGTCGTCTCGATGTCGTCCAGCGGTTGAGTTCTCTCCTCGTTTCGGGACTGCTGTGGAACATCATCGCCACACGCCGCCCGTCCAGTATCATCATCATTGTATTGGGCTGTAACAAAGATTCTCATACACAGCGAAAAACAAGGCATACTCTCTCTTCTAAATGTGATTACTTTTATTTAGGCGTCAAATTTCTGTCATTCTTAGAGATGTTTTACTAACGAATAGAGAGATTAATTCACTACTTTTATCGTAGTTAATTCCTAAGTATCTATGGTCCATTAAGTCCTTAGCCATTCGAGGAGCGGAGAGGAAGGAATTTTATCACACCTGTATTCTTTTAGGGAAATAAATTCCCCTTTTCATTTGCAGACTACATGGAGAGATACGTCTGTTCAGCTTGCTTCCAGAAACCAGACTCACAAAACTCAGTTTCCTCACACAAGAGCCGGTGACGTCACAGAACCCTTATGCGCAGGTGCATTCATCACAGCCTGACACCCTTGAACTCCCGACCTAAAAGGTCTCATTAAAATGGTGGCCTGTCAACGTTTGTGCGCTCCAACTGTGAGAACCAGTTTTATTTTGCACTTGACCGTACGGGTCCACCCGCACTAAATCGCGCAAGCCAAACCAAACGATCCCCCCACACATACGTCCACTCAACATGCGTCCGGCCTCACACGGCCATTATCCAACACTTGTGCTAAGTCTCCAGTGATCACGATTGTGGGGATTGACTGTATCCATTTGCCATTGTTTACAGTCTTGCCTGATGGTTTCTTTCCATGTCTCCTTCAGGTACCCAGCTTTCTTTTTGCTGTCCAGTCTTGGGGCTCTACAAGTGCTGATATATTCTTTGCTTTTTTCAACAAGCCCGAACCAGCGAAGACGGTTTGCCCTTATTAGGACATCAAGTTTTGGGATGGGCAATTTTTCAAGTAGAGTGTGTGACCTAATGTTCTGGATCTGGTCTGGACCACCACCACCACCATCTCTCTGGTGCTAGTGATCTAGAAAAAAATCCTAAACGTTTCCCCATCTTCAAAAGGACTGATTTATATGACAGGTCACCTTCTACTCAGTGTATCTTGAAAAAGCTTTAATAAAGTTTTGGGTGAAATATTGATCCATGCATCATGCCTCTGTCTTGACTTCCTCATGTTCCATTTGGATTGTCTTTACTTTATATACTAGCAGGGCTACCCGGCGTTGCCCGAGTCAAAAATGTAACATATTTATATTAAAACGTCTATCCATTAGTTTTTACCTCTCTCTATCCGTATCTCTATCTTTCTCTCCCCCCCCTCTGTTTTCTTCTCCCTATCCCCATTCCTCTCTTTCTCCTCTGCCCACCCCATTCCTTTCTCTGAACATACATACCCACTTACACACAGACAACTCTCATTTATATAGATTCCTCAAGGAATAAGTCAGCATATAGGAAGTAACTCCTTGATAAAAATCAGAGTGACTTCCCTTTAGTACATAAAAGGTGTGGAAGCGCTTCATGAAAATTCAGATACCTCAGATTTTTGTGAAATTGGTATTAGACATCAATTAACAATATTTCACAAATTTCAGTTTCTTTGGAGTATTTTAAAGGGCTTTAGAGGACATAATATGGTCACTACCTTCCATTTGAAAATAAAAATATTTCAGATTTGCATTGAATTTGATCCATGGTCATTAGACACCAATTAAGTAAGATTCTCTGAATTTCGGTTTCTTCTTGATACTCCTTAAGCTTAAGCCTTAAATTTGAGACGTTTTCTAGAATAAAAATTATGTAATGGATTTTTATCAACATTTGAATAAGGATTCGAGACATAAGGTTTAGTATCATTATATCTTTATTATTTAAATCTTTTTAAGGAGACATAAAAGTGGTGCAAAACTGTTCTGTTTGGAGAATTAATTTTACTCATCCTGGGACGGGTATTTTACTAGTATATGTAGATATATGTAAGTTTATTTTATTACTTATTATTGATATATATATATATATATAGATAAATATATATATATATATATATATATATATATACGGAATAAAACTAGCTACCGGTACAGTAGCAGAAACTAACTATGAAGCAAGCAGACAACAGAAGATATTGTTGTTTGGAAGAAATATATTCATTTTTTCCTTGGCATGGTTATTATAGTTATATTTATTATTAATATTTTTTTCCTTTTTCGTTTCAGATACTTGAAAAAACATCTGCAGTTTTTCGAATATATTTGGCAAATCAAAAAAAGAATTCCAATTAGAATTTACAGATATCTTTAAGCGCAACTAAAAATGCTGCTAGTTGCAGAGAAGATAGGAGTTTGTGATGTTCGTTGATGGAGAAATTTCTAAAGAGTTCTTAGATTCTTCTGAATCACCAGGATTAATACGTATATATATATAATTTGTTATTCCACGTATGATTCTTGAGAAGTGTTTTAAGGATGATTGGTGATATATGAACCATAAAAACGATGTTGTTGTTTTTGTAAATATTATATTTTATTCTGATATTTTGAGCAGTCCTCACCTCTTCGTCAAAGAATGATACAAAATGTATATATAGAAGTGGTTCACACCAGACTTTTCTCGGGCACAGGTAACAAATAGTTACACAAGAATCTGAAGAAATTTCTTTTTAAAAGCGCCGTCTAAAGTACCATGTTAATGAGGCTCCTCATTGTAAACAGATGTTAGTAAAAATGTATGTCTTTTGCAGTTGTTAAATTCCTGGTGATAAAATCCGAATTCATTTTAGCAGACGAACTCTGAATTATATCAAGATAACTACACCAACTACTTTCTGAAGGTCTATCTCCAAGAAAAAATTTTCTGAAGGTCTATCTCCAAGCAAACATTTTCTGAAGGTCTATCTCCAAGCAAACATTTTCTGAAGGTCTATCTCCAAGCAAACATTTTCTGAAGGTCTATCTCCAAGCAAACATTTTCTGAAGGTCTATCTCCAAGCAAACATTTTCTGAAACCGTTATTGACACATCAAAGTTGGATGGATATTTTAAAAATGACGGCAAATCATGTTTTAACGTTTGATACAATAAAATTAGTCTTTGGTAAAAAAACCTGAAAATTAGACATAATGTTTTCACGATCTGATACCAAAACAGGTATGAATTTCTTCCCATGTACATTTTGTAGTAAAACGTTTACCAATTCCTTCCTTTACATAGAACACCTGAAACAACATTCTAATTCGACTAAAGACAATCCGCAACAAAGGATCCTCACTCCGAAGACAGCAGCTACTGATAATCCGTTTGAATGTCCTTACTGCAAAAAGCCCTTTTCTTACTACAGTAAACTCAGTGAGCACATTCGTTCACACACAGGAGAAAAACCATTCAAGTGCGTCATCTGTGGAAAGACGTTTTCGCAGTCAGGCTCTCTTAACAAACACAGACGGACGCACTGCCGTCAAAAACGGTTTCAATGTCACTTATGTCCAGAAAGGTTCATCCGTTACGATAGCCTTACGCGGCATTTGAAAACTCATCTTGAAAACAAGGTCTTCAAGTGCCAAAAATGTTTGATGTTATTCCCAAATTCTGATAAATTTCAAACCCATATGAAGATCCATGAAAAGGTAGAACTCTTCCGGTGCCAGTATTGCAAAGCGACATTTTTGTATTCAGATTCTTTGACAAAACATCTCAAAGTTCATAGCCAAAAAGGAAATATTGTCTGTCAATTTTGTAGTAAGGATTTTTTCTATCCGAGCAAATTCAACGAGCATCTACGGATCCACACAGGAGAAAAACCATACCAATGCATCAACTGCGGAAAAAAATTCTCCCAGTCTGGATCCCTTACCAAGCACATCCGGACTCATGTTACCAGCGCTAAAACATTTCCTGATGAATTCCTCCGACCTCAAATTTTTAGGACACAATTACCTCCACCGGAACAACAGCAACAAACTTTATCCGCACAGTTGAATGTTTGTGAACCTCTTTTATCGCCAGATTTATGTGACCGACTTAAATTACCTAAATTAAATATAAAAAGTAAAACAACTGCGGCTTCCGGAAGTTTCAATGCTTTCAATTTTGGTCAGCAACTCCAAGGTTTAGGCCTGATGCAATTGTATAATTGTAAGTATTGTCCAGCATCTTTTCCCGATGTGGTCACTCTGGCTTGGCATTTAGAGCTTCATAGCCGGGCCAGAGTTTACCGGTGTCCATACTGCGGAAAAATATTTTTCTACCAAAGCAAACTAAATGAGCACATACGTTCGCACACTGGCGAGAAACCTTTCACGTGCATCTACTGCTATAAGTCATTTTCGCAGTCGGGGTCGTTGACGAAACACATTCGAATACACAAAACTAAAAAACTGCTTAGTTTTCCGTCCAAAAATTACAGGACAACAATCACGTCAACCACAAAGCCGTTTAAAGACAGAGAAAGTGAATCTGTTTTTAAGAGCCGTTATGTGAATCTGAGGAATGAAAATATAGTTAACGATATTATCAATATTAATAATAATATTGATATTTCTAACTGTCACATTACTGCTAACGATGAGAATCAAAAGAGTAACAACATGCTTAATGCGACAAATTCGGATACGTTTAACGACAAAATGTTTAATGTTAAAAATGCTGATATATTTAACAATAACAACAACGTGTTTAATGTAAAAAATACTGACACGTTTAATGTAAAAACTGCTGATACATTTAACAAGAACATATTTAATGTAAAAAATACTGACACGTTTAATGTAAAAACTGCTGATACATTTAACAAGAACGTGTTTAATGTAAAAAATGCTGGTATGTTTAACAACAATGAGAACATGTTTAATGTAAAAAATGCTGACATGTTTAATGAAAAGAACATGTTTAATGTAAAAAATACTGACATGTTTAACATCAATGATAACATGTTAAAAGTAAAAAATGCTGACATGTTTAACAGCAATGAGAACATGTTAAATGTAAAAAATGCTGACATGTTTAAAAACAACGAGAACATGTTAAATGTAAAAAATGCTGACATGTTTAAAAACAACGAGAACATGTTAAATATAAAAAATGTTGACATGTTTAACAAAAACGAAAACATGTTTAATGTAAACAATGCTAACGTGTTTAACAACGAGAACATGTTTACTGTAAAAAATGCTGACATGTTTAATAATAATGTAAATAATAGCAATGTTGACGAAAACGGTGAAAGACTTTTAAAAATCGAAAACGATAAAAACATTGACAGAAAAACTAACGTTGTGACTGCAGACGATACAGAGTTGCTTAAAAAAATAAAAATCGAGAACATCGCTGATGAGGACGTCCCTCCAAAAGCGTCCGAAGAAGGTTTTGAGAGTAAAGAAGGTGTTAAGGAGGCGTTGTCATCGTTAGCACAACAGTTGGATCTGAGCCGTGTCCCACAGACACAAAATCCAAACAGTGGAGTAGCGAACGCACTAAATGTCAAGGATGAGTTACCACAAATGAAAGACAACCGGTTGTTCTGTCGGCACTGCAAGGTTAGCTTTTCCGAGGTATCCGTGTACACGCAACACCTCAAGTTGCACGGACAGAGGGAGCTGTTTGAATGCGAATATTGCAAGAAGCGATTTCTCTACGTTAGTAAGCTGAACGAACATCTACGATCACACACAGGACAAAAACCATACCATTGCACGTCTTGTAATAAGTCCTACACGCAACAGGGTTCTCTCACAAAGCACCTGCGAACACACAACTTTGTTGCTGGCCCCTACCAAAAGCTGACGGGACAGGAATCAAAACTCTGTAATTACCAGAATATCAGTTCAGATTTAGTCAACTACAGCTGTTAGATTGAAGAAAGAGTCTGTGAATTAACTTATTAACAAAAAGAAATTACTGAAATAACAGCAACTGAACATTACCGTCTCTTTTACCAGGGGTTATAAGCAAGCCTTTTACCAGGGGTTATAAGCAAGCTTTTATCATTATAAGCTCTATAGGCATAATAGATAAAAAAATAAACTATAACATTGTAAACTAATGCGGTATTGACCCTGGGCGGGCTGCTAAGCCGGGTTCCACCAAAGGAAGAAGTTTCTAGGGAAAATCAAATTCTCATGCAGTCCCCAGCCGCATGTATATATATATATATATATATATATATATATATATATATATATATAACATTGTATGTTTCTCCTGCTCTCCTAAACATTATCCTAGTCTAATGAGGCTTTGTCCCCCTCCTTTCAGTTTTTAGAGACAATGGATAACCCCTGTAAGAGTGCCTGTGGAGGTGAAATAAATAACGATGCAGACTGACGACCTGAGTGTTTCAACTTTGAATCTTGTTGGTTTCATAGCACCACTTTTACTTATGGATGTTGGCAACCTTCACATGGTCCCTCGACCGTGTCGCAACTGTTATTCTCTACTAACACTTGAATCTAAAGTCTCTGCCGTCTGTTTTGTTGCAACAATGTCTTTGATGGTTTGAGCATGCAGCTTGTCGCTCAGAGGGAGAATTAATTTGCGATGTTATCCTTTCTAACTTTGTACCCGGGTGGCACAAGCATTTCGTGAACAGTTTAGGATCTGAACAACAACCATCAAGGAGGCTTGGTTGAGCTCTCTGGTCCACAGGTGGTCATCCTTCGATGTTGGAATCGCAATCGGTTAGCCATCATGCGTGACCTTACTCAGGATCACTGTGCATGGGGCGCCGTGGTTCAGAATGTAGTGCAGGCCAGGGAAGAAGCCGGCTCAACCCGACCAGGACGAACGCCATTACAACAACACAGTCGCCACCTATAACCACTGCATAACACAACTTGTAATCATACGAATCCAGTAGCGACATTGTCAGATACAGGGTAACCATGAAAAAATGCCACCCATGAAAAACGTTAATAAAATTCATAATCCACTCTGTCCTTATTTGACTCCCCCCCCCTCTTTTTTTTGTCTTTTTTCTTCCTTTCACTCTTTCGTCTTTTTTCGTCTTTTATTTTTTCGTCATTTTCTTCTTTTATTCTTTCGTCTTTATTCTTTTCTTTCCTTTTTTTCGTCTTTATTCTTTTCTTTCATTTTTTCTTCCTTTCTTTTCCTTTTTCTTCCTTTCTTCTTTCATTCTTTTGCTTCCTTTCCTCGAATAGTTTTATTCCATTTCATTCTTTCATATTTCTTACTTTTTTTTCGCTCTTCTTTCATTCATTCGTCATGATTCTTCCTTTTGTCTTTTTTCCTTTCTTCTTTCATCGTATTCTCTGAAGTATTTCACACTATTGCATTTTTGATTTCTATAAATAATCAACTAATAATAAATAAAAATTATTTAACTCATTTTTGATTTCTATAAATAATCAACTAATAATAAATAAAAATTATTTAACTCATTTTTGATTTCTATAAATAATCAACTAATAATAAATAAAAATTATTTAACTCATTTTTGATTTCTATAAATAATCAACTAATAATAAATAAAAATTATTTAACTCATTTTTGATTTCTATAAATAATCAACTAATAATAAATAAAAATTATTTAACTCATTTTTGATTTCTATAAATAATCAACTAATAATAAATAAAAATTATTTAACTCATTTTTGATTTCTATAAATAATCAACTAATGATAAATAAAAATTATTTAACTCATTTTTGACCAAAAGTTCTGAGTGTTTCTGAAAGATAAAAAAAAAAAAAAAATTTACATTGCAATAGTTTTCACTAAAACCTTATTTTTGACATTTCTAACAGGTATTCCTTTAAGCTGCATCCGGTGGTGAGGCCCCAATTGGGGAGCTTTGGGGAGTAAGGCTTTAGTTGCCATTACTCCGAAGTCCACAGTGACCTCAAGTGGTAGTACCTGTCAGGGTTTCATCCTATGAGTTAAATAGAATCCGTCCGAAGCATACCATATGTTGTGGACCTGTAAGGGGTCTTAAAAGAAGACACGCACTCGGGATTAAGTGAAACAAAGTATATTAAAGAAAGTATAAATACAGCATATAAGAGAGTGGATGAACGCCAGTTCAATTGCCAGTGTTAGACTAGGGTAGTTTCAGGTATTTAATTGCTTCCACGCAGGAATATGTGACACAAGGTCGGAAAGTGGGGGAAGAGTCAAGCCAGCGCCCCTAAAGAAGGAGCACTCTGGCCTAGCAAAAATAGCCTGGCCAACCCTGTCTGCATTTCCCGGTCAGGGCGCCTCAGGCAGTAAGCAATAAACTTACTCCACCACAAAGAGGGGAGGCAAGGCCTGGGAGGCTGCACCTCTTAGGAAAACCCAGAACCGATTACCTCAGCCCGGCAGATAAAAGGCCACCGAAATGGCCCAGTTTTTGCCGGAGTGATTGTCAAGAATGAATCCTCGACTGGTAATACCTTACCCCATCCCGACGTCCTCAATCAACCGTAGTTAATGAGAGACTGATCGGGCTGGGGTGGGTTCCAACACCGAGAGGCATGTGCTCCCGATATTTATAGTGATGCGGAAGAGTTCATGTAGTCCGTAAAGGTAGGTAGCATAATAACATGAAAATGCGTCCATTGTTCTCAGGTGTATTCTGATCTGGACTGATAGTACCTGTCAGGGTTCCATTTATGGGTTAAATAGAAACTATCATTTACAGAGTATTTATTTACAAAAAATACACCTACAAAACAAATTAATCTACAAACGAAACATATACAATGATGTAAACTGAAAAGAGTTGACATACCATAAAACTCCGCGACAAATCAACATTACTTGATTTGGCATTAAAAAAACCCGAAATAAGTTGACATGCCTAAAACCCAACAAGCGATTGATATTACTCTATTTGGCATTAAATAACTCGAAAAGAGTTGACATTTCATAAAATCCAACAACCGCTTGAAATTATCTAATTCGGCATTAAATAATCCAAAATAAGTTGCTATGTTGTAAAACCCAACAACCGATGGACATTAGCTGATTCAACATCATAAACCCAACAACCAATGGACATTAGCTGATTCAACATCATAAAACCCAACAACCGATGGACATTAGCTGATTCAACATCATAAAACCCAACAACCGATGGACATTAGCTGATTCAACATCATAAAACCCAACAACCGATTGACATTAGCTGATTCAACATCATAAAACCCAACAACCGATTGACATTAGCTGATTCAACATCATAAAACCCAACAACCGATGGACATTAGCTGATTCAACATCATAAAACCCAACAACCGATTGACGATAATGTCATTCGACATTAAATAACTGAAAAGAGTTGACATGCTGTAAAACCCAACAACTAATTAACGTTACCCGTTTAGGCATTAAATAATCCGAGAAATGTTGACATGCCGTAAAACCCAACAACCAATCAACGATACCTGTTTCGGCATACCAGTGTTACATGTAAAGCGTTATGTCATAACTGACAAAATCACAGAACTTTCTGAATGATCCAATATAAACTTTCATTATAACTTTTCCCGATATGAGAGCAAGCCTAATCCGATACAAAAACCTAAAAACTATGGCTGATTTAATATAGGTGATTTGCAGACGATTGTGATAACTGTGTCATCCAGGATTCTTCAAAATCACACAGACACTTTGTAATCTGTCAATTGTCAGGAATAAATGTTTGTTTTTTCCCAAATTTTGAGACAAATATTTTATGCAAAGACAATTTTGCCATTTATGGTGTGCATTGATGAGGAAAAAAGTTTGATAAGTTTCAAACTGTTTGAAAATACAGGGTACCCCCACTTCACTCCTTCACCCCCCCCCCAACTGCCCCTGCTACATCAACTGTTCTACATCCACTAACTCAAGAACTATCATCAATTCTGTCAATGTGATCAAACCAACAAAGTCTCCTGTTCTGCACACATCTTCCTTTACTGTCCAGATTTAAACTTGCTCTGAGGTCATCAGATCTAAGCCTGTCTCTAAGGCTTAAACCACACATTCATCGTATCATTCTCATATCATTTCTCTGCATGCAACGCATGTCCTCAACCCTCACTGGCCAGGTTTCACTTCTATACATCATCACATTGCGCACCATATTTTGTACAAATAAACTTTAGTCGAACAGTGTTGGAGCATGAACTGCGATAAACCGAATCTTCAAATGTATGCCTGACTTGTCCACCAACTTTTAGTCGTGAATGTCCAACAGTGTTTGTTTTATCGACGTTCAATGATTTGGGGGGACACTTTGGTGATCATTTCATTGGTAGGAGATGTGATCCCGAATGAACTTCATACTCACCGGACCTTGACCCCCTAGATTTTTATCTAGGATTTTCTCAAAGATATTGTGTATCAAAACAATCCCCAAACTATTCCTCATCTCAGACAAAATCAGGACTGTGCCAACAGTGTCAGTTATTGACAATTTTTTGATGTGTTTATGATTGAACGGTGATAAAAAATAGATTGTTGGACATTCATGACTGAAACTTGGTGGACAAGACAAAATTGTCAATAACTCTGACACGCTCCACCTCTCTTGGCAGCGACCTGATTTTTGCGATCATGGTACTCTTCCATTCAGAAATAGTCTGGGGATTTCTTTGATTGATCGTATCTTTGAGATAACCCCACAGATAAAAATCTGGGGGTTGGTAAGGTCCGGTGAGTGTGAAGCCCATTCAGGATCATACCTACTGATGAGACGATCACCAAAGTATCCCCCCCCCCCCTCTCACATATTGAATGTTGATAAAACAAAAACTGGTGAACGGACAAGTCAGACATAGATTGAAGTTTATTTGTATGAAATATAGATTGTGAATTTTATTAATGATCCCATGGGTGAAATTTTTTTTTTTTGGGGGGGGGGGGGGTAAATTGTTTTTTTATATAAACTTGTCTTTTAAGAATTTTTCTTTGAAGTAACAGTCATCAGATTGAATATAAATGTGACTTGACCACACATGACCCATTGGGTCAGTATTTGTTATGTATATTTGTTATGTATATTATTAAATATTTCTGAAAACCTTTTGGAATTTTCGAATGTTTTTTTACTTACAAGATTTTTCTGTATTTATCCATTCAAAAATCAATAGTGTGTTGAACATCGATGAAATTTATCTGGATGAACTTAACTGTGTGCATCTGGATTAGGAATGTTCCGATGTAATGATAAATCTCTTATGTATTATTTGTATTATTCAGACTAACCCTAACCTGTTCTCATCTTGGATGTTATTCTCACAACGTTTCAGCCGATGTAAACTCTGAACTTCATCAGATGTGTCTTGTTGAACTCGGGAATCTGTACGTTATTTCAAACGAAACACTTTATTTAATCCGTTCTGTCAGCTACGACCGGCTAGAAGTCTTAAGTAACTCGTAATTGTATTCTGAGTATCGCCCGTACTGAGGATTGAACCTTCAACCTCCAGAAGACTGCCACTTAGAACTGATTATTACTTAGCAATTATATCCGTCGCACCACGGGTCTCTGTGGACAATTCTAGTATTGGAAACATGTATGCATGTGTGCATTCACCGCACTGGCCGTAATCGTATCCACACGTTGTGTCGGTCCAAAGTTGTTGTTCAATCTCGTCTCACTCATGTAACAAAGAACTCTCATATCAAGTAAAAACCATGAATCCAGTTTATCAACAAATAACAAATTTATTTGTTGGATGTTATAAAAGATATTCTTGTGCCCAAGTTGAATGGCAGACTTGCAAAATTAGATTTCTCTATCCCGGCAAAATAAAACATAAGTCCTACACAGTCCTTTGGCTAAGAGCCCCAATGGGCCCATCCTGCCTGGCCGGCACCCCAGATTCAACTGATCATCAGCTCTCTCAGCAAACCCCAACTTCCTGTCATACCCTAACCGGCCAAATCTCCTCCTCCCATCTCCCTTCCTCTTAACCGGGTTCGAAAAGAAACACCTGAAGAAGGTTGGAGGTTATTCGGACTACTGTTCTCATCTTGGTTGTTATTTTCACAACGTTTCGGCCGATGTAACCTCCGACCTACAATATTTCTTCAGATGCATCAGTTTGAAATTCTGTCGAGATTCCCATGTTCGACATAAAGATTCTCAAGTCCGATTAGAAGGTTTCCAAGTTTGAAAATTGAAAAGATGCACCTGAAGCCGGTCTGAGCTTACTTCGGCCAAAATGTTTGGAATATAACATCCAAGATGAGAACAGTAGTCCGAATAATACAAATAATATAAAAGATTCCCAAGTTCGAAAAGACACACCTGAAGAAGGTTGGAGATTACATCGGCCGAAACGTTGTGAGAATAACATCCAAGATGAGAACAGTAGTCCGAATGATCCAAATAGTACAAAGTATCAATCCTCATCTAAAAAGATTAACATTTTTTTTTTCTTTTTAACATAGTTCACCCCAAACAAGGCAGGATTCCACTGTAGACGTAAGGAGCAACTGAGAAAAAAGAAGAGGAGAGAAGGTTATGGGGGGGGGGGGCAACCTAAATTGGGATCTGCGCAGCGAGATGTCTGTTCACATTAGTTTAAATTTCTGCATGTCTGTACTGTCGGGGAAACAGGGAGCAGGAAGGGAGTTCCAGAGGCCAGCAGCACGAGGAAAGAAGCTATTTGAGTAGAAGGCTCTCCAACATCTGGGGACCTCCACAGTGAATGAATGAGATTTAGTTGATTGTTGAGTTAGTCTAGTGAATTTACGTCGAGGGGGCACCAGAGTAGCCAATTCATCGGAGCATAATCCATTGAAGTATTTGTAAAACAAGTACAAAGATGCTACATTGCGGTGATGGGACAGGGACTGGAGCTTGGTTGACAGTGAGGGACCTATTAGGTTGGCGATTCTTTTTTGGCCCTTGTCAAGGAGGGAGAGACTAGTAGATGATGCACCAGCCCAGATGTGACAACAATACTCCATGCATGGGTGGATGGTGGCTTTGTAGCTCTGAGAAATAAACAAATTCTTTCAAGGATATTTGAACTCTAACTAATAAAAGTGTGTTTATTCTCGTAAAATCTTCTTTTAACTAATATTCATCAGGAGAGTAACGCTAGAATTTTATCGCTGCAGTGTTGCATACTTTTTACGAATACTTTTTACGAATACTTTTTACGAATACATTTTACAAATACTTTTTACGAATACATTTTACGAATACTTTTTACGAATACATTTTACAAATACTTTTTACGAATACTTTTTACGAATACATTTTACAAATACTTTTTACGAATACATTTTACAAATACTTTTTTTACGAATACATTTTACGAACACTTTTTACAAATACATTTTACAAATACTTTTTACAAATACTTTTTACGAATACTTTTTACAAATACTTTTTTTACGAATACATTTTACGAATACATTTTACGAACACTTTTTACGAATACTTTTTACAAATACTTTTTACAAATACATTTTACGAATACTTTTTACGAATACTTTTTACGAATGCTTTTTACGAATACTTTTTACAAATACTTTTTACAAATACTTTTTACGAATACATTTTACAAATACTTTTTTTACGAATACATTTTACGAACACTTTTTACAAATACTTTTTACGAATACTTTTTACGAATACTTTTTACAAATACTTTTTTTACGAATACATTTTACGAATACATTTTACGAACACTTTTTACGAATACTTTTTACAAATACTTTTTACAAATACATTTTACGAATACTTTTTACAAATACTTTTTACGAATGCTTTTTACGAATGCTTTTTACGAATACTTTTTACAAATACTTTTTACGAATACATTTTACAAATACTTTTTTTACGAATACATTTTACGAACACTTTTTACAAATACATTTTACGAATACTTTTTACGAATACTTTTTACGAATACTTTTTACAAATACTTTTTTTACGAATACATTTTACGAACACTTTTTACGAATACTTTTTACAAATACATTTTACGAATACTTTTTACAAATACTTTTTACGAATACTTTTTACAAATACTTGCACAAATGTACTTTGATGAACTGACTGCACTTGTAGTCGTATATAATCCAAATTATAAATCCTCATCTCAAAATTTCTGAAACATAAATAAAACACATCAATCAGATATGACCGAAAAAGTTTAAAGTAGATTAGAAAACCCGTGACCCGTTGGGTAAACATTGGTACATTGTACAGTTTAAATTAGTGTTCAGACGATTACTCGGAATCGGGAATTGGAAAAATCAGAACTTTTTGGGGTATCGGAATCAGAAAAATTTGTGCCTATTTTCCGATGCCAAAAACGATATTTTAAATTGTTTTTTGGGTGCTTATTTAGAACAGGGTCCCTGCAGAAAATTATTTTCATGTAAAATCAGTATTTTGTACTTACTCAGTCATAGTTTCTCACTCACGGCACGAAAAAGAATTTTAAAATATCAAGCAGAACTTTAATTAGAACGATTTTTCCATTTCCATAAGGGCGATATAAAACGTCGATTCGCCGACATTTTGGGTGTGGCCGATTGATGGAATAGCTAACTAAGGGCTCCAGTTATCATGTAAATAAGAAAAACAAAAAAAAAAACAAGAAAATTATATCGTGGAAAATACCCCGGTGAAGAAATCAAAAATAATTATTTAATTTTCTATTTTTTTATTTAATAAATATATATTTTATTATTATTGCATATGTTTCTTTCTTTTTTAAATTCTAACAATAAAAACGGAGTTATTGCCCTTGGCTATTCCATTGATCGCTCACACCCAAAATGTCGGCTCACACCCAAAATGTCAGCGAATAGAGGTTGTACATCGAAATGGAAAAATCGTTCTAATTAAAGTTCTGCTTGATATTTTAAAATTCTTTTTCGTGCCGTGAGTGAGAAACTATGACTGAGTAAGTACAAAATAATGATTTTACATGAAAATAATTTTCTGCAGGGAGCCTATTCTAAATAAGCACCGTTTTTTGTTTGTTTGTTTTTGTTTAAAACTTAATGTTCCATTGCTGGTACTAATGATAAAATGATAAATATTTATTGATTTTAAACTACCAGTAAAACTAAAATCTATGTATTTTTACATTTGTTAAAATATATGTATATATTACATGGGTTTTTACGGTAATCCGAAAAAAATAAAAATGAAAAACAACAACTCTGTAGCTAAATATTTAGAGGTTGTAAAAGAATCGGAATCGGTAATTGTATCAGAATTTAGAACAGAAAATATTGGTTAGAACAGAAAACAATTTTGGTTGAAAAAAATAAGTTGAATAAATTAAGTTGAATAAAATAAGTTGAAAAAATTGAATAAATAAGTTGAATAAATTAAGTTGAATAAAATAAGTGTAAAAACTTGAATAAATAAGTTGAATAAAATAAGTTGAAAAAATTTTGATTGAAAAAAATATTGGTTAGAACAGAAAACAATTGGTAATTGTATCGGAATTTAGAACAGAATTGGTAATTGTATCAGAATTTAGAACAGAATTGGTAATTGTATTGGAATCATCCCATAACTAGTTTCCATACATAAAAAAAAACAAACAAACATGAAACTACTAACACTTGCAGACAACATTATTTAAAATTACAAACAAATCAAATTAAAACATCCAAGTTGAAATTTTATCTATTGACTGAGAGAGAAACACATGGTGTTTGATATTGGGTGAGTAAGGCCACTAGTATATAAAATGGTTAGTTGAGAATAGCAGGAAATGAAAGATCAGCCAGGGTCAACTTGCTAAACTCCAAGTGAGTATTACTAGACTGGGAATTAATAGAAACGGATATGACGTCACATGGAGAGAGTGTGTAAGAGAAGATGAAAGTTCGTTTGGAAAGCACACAACGCTTGAACGTGAAAATCAGAACGGGCTGACAAAATACAATTAAACATTGATTATAGATCTCTGTGTGTCTCCTCCCACCCCACTGATCAGTGATTTGGAACGAAGATAAAATTGAATAAACCTCTTCTGTCTTCCATCAGTCTTGGGTCGACTTAGTCATTTTGAAAGTGTTAATAAGGAGCTTTGATCTCAGGCAGAAAGCTCTTAGTCTGGAAGGATAATGACGGGGCGCATAACAATCATCTACCAAAGTATGAATACAATTTGTGAACTTTAATTTTTTGTGTAGTAATAAGTGCAACTTGGTTTTCTGCACGTATGACACATGATTAAAACGAAACACTTCATTCTTATCATAGCTTATATGTTCAGATCAAATAAGTGAATAAAAATTGGGCAAAACAAATTCATTTTTGAATAAAACTAATTAAAATTCCATAATAAATCCCAGTATACTGAAATCATATGCCCTTAATAGGGTTAAGATGAAAATTCATATACACTAAATGTACAAAAGCAAGGAAATTCCCAAATTGTTACACTTTTATTGTCATTAAGGGTATGCGAGCACAACAGGGCTATGTATTTTACTGGTAGGAATTTTTCTTCAGCGCACCTACCACACTTCATCCACTCATGCATAGAGATTTATACTGTGGTGATGTGATAATGAAATGGTTTGGTTGGTATGTATTCATACCTTTAATGACAATAAAAGTGTAAAAATTTGGGAATTTCCTTGCTTTTGTACATTTAGTGTATATGAATTTTCATCTTAACCCTATTAAGGGCATATGATTTCAGTATACTGGCATTTATCATGGAATGTCACTATTTTTGTAAAGGCTATGCCTCAATACAATGGTCATTTTTAAGGTTTTTTGGAATTTTCTGGAAAACTAAGGTATATGGTAAACTGAAATTAAAATGCCATCAACTAGACCCTAGAACCTCTATCTCTGCCAAAAATCAGCTGAATCCATCAAATAGTTGATGAGATACAGGGTGGCACATACGTACGTACGTACGTACGTACACACAGATAACAAGATTTCATGATTGAATTTTCTGGATCTCTGGGTTGCCTTGACTAATGATGCTGAAATTCTACACACTTATAGAACCTACCAAATAAAAATTTTGTGCAAAGTTTTAGCTAATTTGGTTTATTGGTTTTTGAGTTATGATTGATCAAAGAAATGAGATTTCCAGCATAGGCCATTCTTGAAGTCTATTAAGGGATAGAGCGCTCTCGCGCCTCCTTTGATAAAAATATAGCGAGAAATGACGTTTTGTTCCTTTCAGATTTCGCCTTCAAATATAAATGTACCATAACAGTACTTTCTATAAGAGAAAGGGAGCTAACTCTTCTTATTTTGGCTGCAAACATGTTCTTTTCATTCCCAAGAGTCTGCCGTTTAAACTCCTCGACCTGACATTCTCAGGCAACATGAATTGGAATAAGTACAAAGAAGATGCTGCAAAGTCTGACGCAAAGAAGGCAGGCTCCCTTTACCGGTCTAGAAAACTTCTCACATCTGCCAGTATTCTATATCTCTATAAAGCATCTGGGCTGCTGCACCAACCACTAGCCTCTCCCTCTTGCACAAGGTGCAAAAAAAGAATTTCTAACCTAATAGGCCCCGCACTGTTTGCACAGCTCCATCCCCTGTCACATCGTCGCAATGTTGCATCCCTGTACTTCTTTTCAGAGTATTTCCATGAAATGTGCTCCAATCGACTTACTGATCTTGTATAACCTCAACATAAATACCTTCAACCCACACGGCTAGCAGCAAAATTACACCCTTTCTCTGTAGAGGCCCCTAAATCCTGGAAGATTTTCTATTCTAATAGCTTCTTTCCCCGGACTGCTTGTCTTTGGAATTCCTTCCCTTTCCCCTGTTTCCCCGATTGTACTAACATACAAATTTAAATGTAATATGAACAAACATCTTGCTGTCCAATTCACCACCAATGTTAGACCTATAAATCTGGTCACTATCACAGTAGCCTCTTCTTATGCATCAGTGGCAGTATGCTTTGTTTGGGGTGAACAAAAGTTTTTAAAAAATAATTTACTTTTATTATGGAAATGTTCCAGTCAAGTAATTTCTCTATATATAAAAATCAATGTTTGTTTGTGTGTTATCAAAATCGATATGTTAACTGTTTTAACATTCAAATAACACTCACTAGCCTTGTGTTGCATGTCCTCCTTAGCTAGTTCTATGTAAGAAGTGTGATTCTGAATGGGCTTCACACTCATTGGATCTTAAGTCTCCCGATTTTTTTCTGTTGGATTATCTCAAAGATTATGTCTATCAAAACAATCCCCAAGCTATTTCTGAATTAAAGAGAGACATTATAGCCGAAATGTGCCAAACGAGGAGTGTGTAAGAATTATTAACCGTTTTGCACGTCGTATCCAGGTTTCCTTATAGTTTAATGGTGATAGTTCACACAGGACACAAAAGAAAACACGTACATTTGTTATCTTTTTGGTTATAATACTTTTTCTTAAACAACGATAAAAGAAAGACTGTTGGACATTCATGACTGAAACTTGGTAGACAAGTCAGGCACAGACTGAAGTTTATTTGTACCAAATATTGTTGGATTGCAGAAAAGATTGTACATTTGTTATCTTTTTGGTGATAAAACAGAGACTATTCATGAATGAAACTTAGTGGATAAGTCAGGCACAGACTAAAGTGTATTTGTTACCACATATGGTTGTATTGCAGAAAAGATTGTGAATTTTATTAACGATTCCATGGGTGGCAGTTCTTTTGGGTCACTCTGTACTTAGCAATCTGATCCAATAATTGTTCTTAGTTCACACAGGACACAAAAGAAAACACGTACATTTGTTATCTTTTTGGTGATAAAACGAAGACTATTCATGAATGAAACTTGGTGGATAAGTCAGGCACAGACTAAAGTGTATTTGTTACCACATATGGTTGTATTGCAGAAAAGACTGTGAATTTTATTAACGATTCCATGGGTGGCAGTTCTTTTGGGTCACTCTGTACTTAGCAATCTGATCCAATAATTGTTCTTAGTTCACACAGGACACAAAAGAAAACATGTACATTTGTTATCTTTTTGGTTATAATACATTTTTTAAACAACGATAAAACAAAGACTGTTGGACATTCACGACTGAAACTTGGTGGACAAGTCAGGCATAGACTAAAGTGTATTTGTTACCACATATGGTTGTATTGCAGAAAAGATTGTGAATTTTATTAACGATTCCATGGGTGGCAGTTCTTTTGGGTCACTCTGTACTTAGCAATCTGATCCAATAATTGTTCTTAGTTCACACAGGACACAAAAGAAACCATGTACATTTGTTATCTTTTTGGTTATAATACTTTTTTTAAACAACGATAAAAGAAAGACTGTTGGACATTCATGACTGAAACTTGGTGGGCAAGTCAGGCACAGACTGAAGTTTATTTGTACCAAATATTGTTGGATTGCAGAAAAGATTGTAAATGTTATTAATGATTCCATGGGTGGCATGTTTTCTTTTATAACAAATCCTTACTCACATATGGTCTATGTAATGAGTTAGTCAAAGGATAGAATAGAATGAGTTTAAGAAGACTGAGTTTGCTTGAAGAAGATTTATTCGACAAAGATCTACGCAGGGATCTAGTCTCTACGAGAAACAATGGCTGACTAAAAAGAAAGAGTGATCAAGGGAAGTAATTCAATTTCGAAGCATAGAAGAGGATAGAAGAGTTCTCTTTTCATCACATTCTCCGCCACCCAGGGAAGGATCAAAGCTGTGTGTTCGACTTGAGAAGACGGCTTCTAAAGACTCTCAGGTGGGCGTCTCTGATTAAACTGAAAAAGAGAAAATCAAACAAAAGTTCAAAGCTGATAGTTTTCAGTTAAATACTGAGGACTTCGACGGATTCTGGTAGAGCGTCGAAGATTCAGCACATCGGTATATTCTGAAGGTATCCTCGGGCCACCCTCAGACAGTGGGGATTGAGGAAGGGTAGGAACTGAATTCTCAGCGATGGAGTTTTCGTGAGCTCTCGGCAGAGGATGAGTGGGAGAAATATTAGACTGGAGAGGCGCAGTCTGTATCTCTTGGTCTTCTGGCATAGGATCAATTTCCGTATCCGGACTACCCGTTCCATCAGCCCATGGAGATATGTGGCGTAGGGACACCGTCGTCTCAAATATAAAAAATGTGTTTTCTGCACTTAAAAAAAGCTGTTTTTACAAACGAGTCACTGCTTATCAAGGCTAACAGGCCACTCGAGGATAAGAGTTATTGAGTTTGACAGATAGTCAAAAACACTGAGTGGATTAGTAACGATGGTTGCAACTGGTTAGAAAGTGACTATTTAAGAGGACGGCTCAACAAGAATTTGTTTACATTGGACTTGAAAACGACAATGTTATAGTCAGCAGGGAAGCAGCCCCGTGGTACTGTGTTCCGCAGAGGGGCAGTTATGGGAAAGAAACTTTGCTCATGGAAATTCTACTAAGTTCTAGGTACACAGAAGGAGAAAGGGAATTTATTGACAGTGGTTGTAGTTAGTCGAGTTTTTGTTGTGAATGTTTTACAGAGGGACACCATAGATTGAAGCTCAGTCTAGCACCTGCCATGAAAATAACGATAGAGCAGAGAAAGACTAGCAACGTCTCTTCTGTGAGAAAGAGGCTGTAGGGTGGAGAAGAGGATGTAGGAGGCGAACTGTACACTTCGGTGCCGAAAATGAAAGTGCTTAAACTCGTTTCTGCGCATACCGCTTTGTGCACGAATCCGCCATAATTAATAAAAGCAAATAATATTTTGAACCAATCAGAGGAATTTTTCTGAATTTATAGAAATTGTCCTTTGGGAGCCGCCTTGACCCCATAAAAGGCCAGATTTTTCCTTCAACGAGAGAGCTAACATCGACGTTTCTACAGCCCCCATCGCCCCTATCTAGGGAATGCTGAGAAACGTCTTTTATAAACTCACGCACACATAGCCACACTAACATAAACGCACACACAGATACAATGCATCAACTCTTTCACTGTCTTACGCACCCACACACTAAAGGCGACACACACTGTTCGAATCCTCTTTCAATGTCGTCTGCATATTTAAAACAAACTTATAAACGTAACCATTTTAATACTTCATACATTTCTCACTGAACTTTCTACTATGAAAACAAATGATGATTGACTCTTTTTAATAACTTTCAATGAAATGTAACTTATGTGATTGAGCGAGAAAGTTTTGATTACGAGTTTTCAGACCCGTGGATAATTCACAGCCCTTAAATTATCAACTCAGGCTTCCTCGATATCTCAACTAATGAATCCCCCTTGTTCGGCAAGGACACTCAAATATGAACAATTATTCTATGTTTTCCTATCTTTGTAGACTTCCATTTTAACATATATAAAATATCTCTTTTGAATTCATTATTTTGTTTGTTGATCATATAACATTTCTGTTGCTCTCTCACACATTTGAATGTTACTAAAAGCTTTTTTTTTACCTTAAAATGTTTCTATAAAACTCTAATTCCTCAAAATCTTACCCCCAAAACTGGAACCCTAAAATGGGTCCCTCCAAAAGGACATCGACCACTAGATTTCGAAGTCGGTTTTGTACTCTGTCAAGGCAGGAAAGGCGGCTCTGAGTGGCACCTCCCCAGATGTGGCAACAGTACTCTATCTTAAGACGTATTTGACTCTTATACAGGTAAAGAATTGCGTCAGAAATGAAATACTTTTTGGAGCAATAGAATGATCCAACCATTTTTCCAGCGACCTTGACAACACATGTGATATAAGTGAAAGTCAATCCCAGAAGCTTATCAAAATATGCTTCCGAAATCAAGAAGGAAAAAAGGTGCTTCTGCTGCTTCACAATGACATGTTAGGCCTCTCTAACAAAAATAGCTAAAGAAATGTATAAACTTTGTGATGTACTTACGTGGTAGCTGAAAAGAAGACTGTACACCAAAAATTACGCAAATTCATCCAGTATTTATTAAATTAAAAATAAAAAGAAGAATAAAACGATTTTATCTATATGTCGCCATTTTTCTTTTAGTTTGACCTTTTCCCTTATCTCCCTTGCCTGCTTCGTAAGCTGAAATGTCTACCGATATGTAAGATCGTTTTTTTCTTCTTTTTCTTATAATTTAATAAATACTGGATGAATTTGCTAAATTTTTTCTGTACAATCTTATTTTCAGCTAACACGTAAGTACATAACACAGTTTATACATTTCTTTAAATATTTTAATGTCATTGTGAAACAGCAGAAGCACAGGAATAAAAAATCTATGTTTGGAGTTAGAGTTCGATTTATAACCAATTCTACCTTACCAAAAAAACGTAAATACCGACCATTTTTTGTGCAAGGGGAAATAATCAAATTTCAGACAAGAGAGTTATCTCCCGTGAATATTTTTTTAGATAAATTATATTTCCATTATGACTATCTGTATTTGCTTGGCCTTTTGGCTGGGAGCAAAGTGTAGTGTATGTTCTGATACTGCACTTAATCAGAACAGACACTACACTTAATCTTTTCTGTTCTTGGCTAGTGAAGGAGAAATATTTATAGACTGAGACAATTTAAATTTTTGTCACAATCCAAAGCCCCCCTTTTTTGGGGAGCTGGATTTTTCCCACATTAAAAACCAACCTTAAAAAAAACCCATCAAAATCTAACCTTGTGGGGAGGCAAACAAATAGGAACAGCTCGTATTCGTGGTTTGGTTTGTCAAACATCCTTTTATTTTAGTTATTTAATGCAGAAAATACAAAAGTAAAAGATTCATTGTTAAGTTATTTTAAAAAAATCTATAGCTGGGTAGGTGTGTGGTGATCTGTGTATAAAGGATGAACTAGTCCCTTTTTTTTTTAACTTTAGGATGGCTTCTTCTTTCGTGTGAACAAATGAATTCTAATGTTGGCATTAGTGTTGGCATTAGTTTCCCCGGTGTTTTTCTAGTTATAAATCTTTCTGGAAAGACATCGGGTACTTACGGGAAGGACCACGAGAAGGTTGCCAACATTCCTAAGTGAAAGTGGTACTGTGGAACTGATTGGATTCGAACTTGGAACACCCAGGTGTTCAGTCCGTGTCGTTATCCACTTAACCATCGCTGCAACTATATATAAATACGCATGTGAAATATGGCAGTTAAAATACATTAACAGGAAAACTCTTTGATATACTTACGTATCAGGCGAAAAGCAGGTATCTACACCAAAAACTAGCGAAAATTATCGAGTAAAATTTTAATTAAAAATATAAATCAGTTTTTTCATATATTTTCGAATCGCCATTGTCACGAGCACAAAAGGAAGAACAGGGGAGATAAGTCAGTAAAATGCGCTCGTGTCAATGGAGAATCGGAAATATACATAAAACTGATTCATATGTTTAATTAGAATTCTACTCGATAATTTTCCCTAATTTTTGGTGCAGATACCTACTTTTGCCGGTGCTTATACAGATGAGGGTACATATGAAAAACACATTTCCAAATAAAAACTATTGTATCCTCACCACAGATTAAGAAATTTTATCGAGTAGAATTTTAGTAAAATCAGTTTTATTGTATTTTACCGACCGCCATTCATTTATTACTTGTTTATATGACAGACTGAGTTATGTCCTCCTGATTTACGTTTTTTTCGCTCTATTCAATGGCGGATCCGTAAAATACGATAAAACTGATTTTTATTTTTAATAAAAATTCTACTCGATAATTTTCCCTAATTTTTGGTGTAGATACCTAATTTTGTCTGATACATGAGTATATTAAAAAGTTTTCCATAAATCACCTGTGTATATAGTTGCACTCATTTTTATTTACAAAAACAATAAAGATTTTTTAAAAATTTGTTTCGAAATAGAAGAAAACATTTCTAATTTATGTTGTGGCGACAAGAACAAGGGAAAATATTTCCACGTATCATTCAATGTATTTCGAGCACATAACCCTATTCTTTCGTTGTTTGGCGCTGACTCATTATTTACCTCCACCCTTTTACGGTCAACAGTTTTCCCTTGTTTCTGTGTACAATTATCTATCATGTCACTAGAGAATTTCCGGATGTTTTTTCCAAATATTTTAGATTTTAGAGGGGGGACCATTTTCCTATATAAATTTAACGTAAACTGATCACCCACTTTATGACCATCGCTATTTTAAAATGTTGGTGCTTATCCAGATCAAGGGAGATATTTGTAGCAGTTATCTCCCCCTCACAAACATAATTGCACTGGTTGTAAAGTAGGCGTCGCTTTTCACCGTCAGGTGGCACTAGAAGACGACACAGAGTTATCCACCCTTTCTTGATTATATAAACCGGTGCACAACGTCAGACAAGGCTCTCTTTTCAGTTCCAGCCACGGCAGACGGTAGTTATCGGAGACGTTGCTCGTCTCCTTGTATGACCCACAAAATCAAACGTGTTCAAAGTCATAAACACGTTTTTCTCGGTAAGAGATTTTTCTTCACTCACGCATTCATATTCCTACAGAGACAGTTTATTCTTCAGAACATTTTATTTTCACGTAATCATATGAACTATTTCAACTCCGCACACATTATACATACATACATACATACATACATACATACATACATACATACATACATACATACATACATACAGCATTCATCATTCCACATACACACTGTATACGTATTAATGTACTCTATTTCATTGTCGTCACACACGTTCAATAAACGCTTTATTTGAACAACCTATTGCCTGTGAATTATTATTTTGCCTTGCATGTGACATTGCTTGTATTATGAACATGTCACCGGGATTCCTCCATAGAAGTCGGACACATTAAAAAAACAAAACAAAAAAACAAACTGAGGAATATCTGTTTGATGTACGTACCTGTCACGGGCTTAATATATCCTATATCAAAAAGAACGTAAATTAATCAAGTATTTTTTTTTTTATAAAAGAAAATTAAATTTTACCGATTAACAAATAACGTGGAAATACGTCCGCCATTACGGCTTATTTTGAATTTCGGTTATCTCCCTTGAATAATCCGGAATGGAGGCCGTATTTCTACGTTATTTGTTAATCGATAAAATTAGTTTTCTTTTATAAAATAAAAACTACTTTATTAATTTACGTGATTTTTGGTATAAGATATATTAATTCCGTGACAGATACGTACATCAAACAGATATTTCTCAATTTATTTGTTTGTTTTTTTTTTCAAATGTCTCCCTTAATCTGGATAAGCACCAATATTTTTTTCTGTGTACAATTACCGATCACGGCGCTAGAGATTTTTTTGCCCCAAATATTTTAGAGGAGGGATCATTTTCCTATATAAATTTAACGTAAACTGATCACCAACTTTATGACGATCTCCATTTTTTTTTGTATGAAAAAAAAAAAGTGTAACTAAATGTGAAAATAATTTTTATTTATTTTTAATTTTTTTACAAGGGTAAATTAACAAATTTGGTAGAATTCGCGAATCTGTTGAAAAAGAAATTCTTTTAAATTTGTATTTGTTACATTATGCTCCCCACCCATGTACGTTGGACTATACCCCCCCCCCCGCCACCTTTCCCTATTACTCCCGGCATGCATCTGCATCCGTTTCCGGCCTCTCTCGGAATAAAGCATTATATCTTTCATACACTTGTGTTCTCTTTACTTATTAAATACATCGTAATGTAACAGTATTAACTATTTTAGATTTTAGAGCGAGGGATCACTTTCCTATATAAATTTAACGTAAAATGATCACCCACTTCCTGACCATCACCAATTTGACCATTTTTTTTTCTGCCCACTTTGCTTTAGTATTTCTTTTTCACATTTTTTTTCTTTCAAAATTTAAGGCATACACATACCCATACACATACACATACACACACGAATTGTTTTAATGTTCTGTAGTGAATTCATTACTTTACAGAAATTGTTGAGCCCCAAAAAAGCAAAAACTATTTATATCACTTGCACGATGTTATGCACAAGTATTGGAATTGTAGAAATAATAAAAAAAAGGTCGATAATAAACGCCCCCCCCCGTTAAAATATCGTTACTATTGTAAAAAAAGAGACAAAATAAAAAAATAAATAAAAAGTTGGTTGCACTTTTCGACATTAAGTTTTCCGAAAATTGGTAATGGCCAAGAAATGGGTGATCATTTTACGTTTAATTTATATAGGAAAGTGATCCCCCACTCTAAAATCTAAGTTATTGGCCTACCCCCCTCCAAACGGAAATCTCTAGCGAAATACTCGATAAGTTTACTTACACACACACACACACGAGAGAGAGAGAGAGAGAGAGAGAGAGAGAGAGAGAGAGAGACAGAGAGAGAGAGAGAGACAGAGAGAGAGAGAAAGAGAGAGAGAGACACACAGACACAGACACAGAGAGAGACACACAGAGACAGAGAGAGAGAGAGAGAGAGAGAGAGAGAGAGAGAGAGAGAGAGAGAGCAACATTTGGTCAAATTGGTGATAGTTGTAAAGTGGGTGATCATTTTACGTTAAATTTATGTAGGAAACTGATCCCCCACCTCTAAAATCTAAAACATAAAAAACATAAAAAAAAACGATGTTTCATATCAGTAAAAATTACCTTCATTTATTTGTTTTATTTTTGGTAAAGTCCTTTTATGCACTTGTTGTAGTTTTCTCTTGTAATGGAACTGTGCGATTGAAACAATCCGTTCTTGGAAGCATGTGGCATGCCGGGAAGTATAATGAGAATGAAGAAGTTCTTTTGCAACATCATTTGAATTTTAAATTTGAGAATCAAGCAAAAAGCCACGCATAAGATGCAAATATTTTTTTTATTATTTAACTTTGGTATTAAATTATTTTTTTTGTGAGGGGTTAGAATACCCTTCCTCAGAGAAGGGGTATGTTTCATATTAGTAAATATAATATGAAACATCCGTCGCTCTTGTATAAGCAATAACCGATCTGAGGGAGATAACTCTATTTTTCTTAGCTGCCGCTATTCCGAATTCGCTTATACTTTGGCAAGGGAGATAACTTTGTTTATCGCAGCATGAAAGAAAATAACTTTTATGCCACAAAACTTTATAACAATTAATAAAAAAACATGTTACGGGTTTGAAAAAAGAAAAGTTATTTCCTTTCATGTTGCGATAAACAAAGTTATCTCCTTTGCCAAAGTATAAGCGAATTCGGAATAGCGGCGGCTAAGAAAAAATAGTTATCTCACTCAGATCAGTTACTGCTTATACAAGAGCGCCAAACATCCCTCGTTTCTGAGGAAGGATATTCTACCCGAAAAATTCAAGACCAAAGTTAAAAAAAAAATGTTAATAAAAAATATTTGCATCTTATGCATGTTTAGTATTTTCAAATTTAAATTCAAACAATTCATCAAAATAACGTTTCCATTCTAATTATTCTTTAGTCATTGCTATACTATTAC
>OY744551.1:33508327-33580827 GCA_963556195.1 Sepiola atlantica
TACAGCTCCGTTCTTGAATTTAACGTCCCCTCGTGGACGGAGAAACTATTTTAACACGTCTTGTCATTCCAGCGTGCGAGTCTGTTCTGATTAAATTTCGCGCCGATATATCCAGACACGACAAATTGCATCATTGCTAAAAATAGAAATCACGAGACACATGGCCTTCACCGCTTAACACCTACGCAATATCCATATGACCTTCGACCTGCGCATAGGCCCCCCTACCCTTCAACAAAGGGAAGTAACCGTTGACTTACTTAGAAAAACGTCTAGAAATTTCCACACTCTCCCGACAAAGAAAAAAAATGTACAATGTCTATACATGTCTCATGCACACATCAATACCACAAATAATCATTATCCCGTTCACTCACCTTCTTGCGAGTTCGAATGGGTCTAGAATTGGAAGTCGAGGAATGATCTCCACCAGCAACATCCGGCTGGACCACATCAGGAACCTCTGAAGCCCGATGGGAATGAGTAACCGACAACTCCATCGGAAAAAGGTGTCTCAAAGAATGTTCCTGAGAGGAACCATCTGCCTTCTTAATCAGGGCAGATCTAATATGAGAATCATCACCTGGAGTCAAACCTATCACTCTACCCAAGGACCAATATGGGCGAGCTTTGGCTGGGTTCTTAACAAGAACCACATCGCCTATCGCGATGACATCACCAAAATCAGATTGGTACAGATCACCACTCAGTTCTCTCAAGCCGAGCAGGTATTCTTCGTACCATAAAACCTTAAATTTCTGTAAGAGAAGATCCCTTTGTTTCAGCTTCTCCAAAAGGTCACTCCTAGAAGGAGGAGAATTCTCAAGAAAACATTCTTCAGAATTTATAAAAACAGTACTGTTACAATACGGGCGAATAAACGCGTTTGGAGATATAATATCCAAACCATCATCTCCAGAACATCTATAAGTTAGAGGACGTGAGTTAATGGCATTCTGTATATCAGACAACACAGAAAGAAGTTCAAAATAACCCAACTTCTGCCGACTCACTAACTTATAAAGACAAACCTTCACCGTCTTAACAAGACGCTCCCAAACACTGCCGAACCAAGCAGAATATAAAGGTATCGTCTGGTGCTTGATGTCAAAGGTACTAAACTTCTCTTCGAACTCGTCAGACACCAGCACTTGCTTAATCAAACCGCATCCAGCAACGAATGATTTAGCATTGTCTGAGTATATATGGGAAGGCACCCCATAAATGTTAAAAAATCTCACCAATGATAATATCACTGAGTGGGTAGACATGTCACCCACTAACTCCAAATGAACCGCCCTCACATTGAAGCACGTAAAAGTAATATATACATTTTTTGCGGTCCCCTTTCATCTTCAACCCACAAGTGACCAGTAAAGTCTATCCCGGTATGGTTGAAGGGCTTCACAAAATTAACTCTGTGCTTAGGTAAATTGGTTACCTTGGGGTATTTGAAAGATACGGCATTGTATCTTTTACACAGAGCACAGGCAGAGATAACCGACTTCACTGCCTGCCTGGATTTATGTATCCAGAAACCTGACAAACGGAGTTTGCTGAGGGTAGCTGCAATACCCAAATGCTTACATTTGAGATGACAGTCCATAACAATCAAATCAGTTATATGACTGCCTCGAGGTAACAAAATCGGATGTAAAATTTCCGGAGGGTAAAGGCTGGCTTTACCAATCCTTCCCCCAGACCTTATCAAGCTTTTATCATCCAGGTAAAGATCCAACTTCGCCACCAACGGAGGAATCTCACGGTTGGAGGGGTTCAACAAAAAGGACTTTTCCCTGGGAAGAAGCAAAGACTGCTCCAACTTAATCAAATAAATTTTGGCCACTTGGCCTTGGAAAATATTAATTTAGCAGCTCCATACTGGAAAATGTAAGCCGCAAAGCCAAAGGCTTGTTGTGAAGCATCACAAAAGATTATTAACGTGGCAGGCGCAGAGGAATCAACAGCACATCTGGGGATCCTCACACTATGCAGATTCATCAACTCAGGAAACAACTTGTTCCAAGTGAGCTGCAAACTCTCCGGTATCTTCTGATCCCATGTCACCTGAGTTTTCCATATCTCACTGAGTATTACCCTTCCCTTGATAGTCACAGGCAAAACAAGCCCCAAAGGGTCGAATATGGAAGAGTTCAGCGATAGGATGCCCCTTTTTGTATCAGCCGGCACATCCAAGGAACCGACCGCCACATGCAAATTATCCTGCACAGGATCATACTCATAACCCAACACCCTCTCCAGAGGAGAATCATGGGTGACAAAACTTTTGTCAGCTTTCATTCGAGTGGTCAAAACATCACTATTGGAATTACAGGACCTCAATGAAAAATTACCATCCTGCATGATACTCATTGCATTCAGGTATAGATCCAACAAAGTTTTCTGTGAATTGTGAGTTTTTATAAGATTATCCACATAAAAATTTTCCATAAGCATATCCCTACATAAACTATGAGGGTATTTTTCAACATGATGTCTAATGACGAAGTTGAGAATAAATGGGCTGGCCACAAACCCAAAAATCAATGTTTTGTAACGATAACATACCAGATTATCATTCAATTTCACAAAAAAGCAAAACCGATTCTTATCTCTTTCGGTTTCCAACCGAATCATGAGAAAGGCCTTACGGACGTCAGCCAACAGGACATAACGGTCCATACGAAACTTCAACAATAACTCTAGCATATCCGTGAAAAGGTTAATTCCCGGATAGACACAATCATTTAGAGAGGGATGTCCACCTGTTCGCAACGAACAGTTGAACACCGGCCTTATCTTTGTGGTA
This sequence comes from Sepiola atlantica, assembly GCA_963556195.1. NCBI lineage: Eukaryota > Metazoa > Mollusca > Cephalopoda > Sepiida > Sepiolidae > Sepiola > Sepiola atlantica. Next base: position 33,511,137 of record OY744551.1, read on the forward strand.
CTCTGACCATTAGCCTTAATAACCGGACGGTGAGGAATCCAAGTATAATGAGAGAAATCCTCCGGATTCACTTCCACTCTCTCAATAATATCCTCCCTCTCCTGCTCTAAGAAAACCTGGCAGTAGTCCTCATATAGACCCTGCCTCGTCAAACGAGTGACAACCCTATCAAGCACATTCAACGACACTTGATGGTTGGAAGGAACAGAAGGCAACTTTCCCTCGTCCCATGGCAAACTAACATAGTAGCAACTGTCTCGGTACGAGATCAAACTGCGAAAGGCATCAATTTTATTCTTGTCATAATCACTTACAGAGTTCTCAGTAACTCCTAGTGTTTCCAAACTAAAGAGCTTGTCCACGGCTCTTTCCACAGAAGAATCAACAAAACTATCGAAAGGGTCGAAATATTGAGACTTCGGCTCAAGCACAAAATAAACATGTGTCATAAGGCACCGTGAGTGTTCGGACACAACCTGGCTGTAATTCGCGCCAACAACGGAGGTATCCGTTTTCTTCATAACAGGACTCACAAAATTGGACATATCTCCAAAAGGCACAATTCCTTGAGGAAACTCAAAAACAGACCCATTCATGAAGGGAGACAACTTCATGGGTCCCAAATACATCAGTAGGTCAACACCTACCAAACCATGTACAGTAATACAATCATTTTCAACATTTGAAAAGTCAGCAGCCAATTTCCCCCCACCCGCAATAATACTCTCAATAGCAGTAGACAGACCCCTGACGTGAAACTGGAGGTCCAAGCCTTCGTCCACCAAAAAGGGTATAACACACTCAGAGTTCGGCACTTTGACCCGCAACTCGAGTTCATTTAGGCTCCTTCTGGCCGTTCCGAGAAAAGTCTTAATAAAGAAGTCCCTTCTCCTTACAGGCATAGAACGGCAATTCAATAGGTCCAGAACTACATCAGACAAATAGGAGCGCTGGCTTCCTGAATCCAACAGACAATTGAAGGATTCTACAACTCCATTATTGACCACGTCAATTTTAATTATAGGCAGGAGAAGATTCACTTCTCCCACCTGAAGACAGGGGTTAGTATCCAGCCGAGACTTGTCAAAGTCAGGGCATAACGCACCTGCATGTTCGCAACTTTTACATTTCCAACAGGGGCGGAGACGACCACCTTTACCGGGGCACGCCTCGGCGTTATGGAACGGGCTAGTACAACGGGTGCACAACTTAGCCAATTGGCATCGTTGTAACCGATCCCTTAGAGAGGGATACTTCCCGCAATAGTAAGCAATATGGCAGTCACTACTGCAAAGGAAGCACTTATGTCGACTGGGTTTAGTTTTTACAAAAAAGTTCTCCAAAGTGGAGGGCTTCTTAACAGCACTAGCGGGCCTGAATCTAAAGGAACCAGACGAACGCGGTTTGGCGACGGGCTTTACCGTTTTAACCATCCTGGGTTTGACAATGTCCAACGTGCGCAACACCTCAGAATAATTATCAAAGATATCTCCCAGAGATGGGTAATTACCACCGACGGTATGAATCAGCTCCCGTCTCACAGAAATAGGAAGTTTTTCAAAAATAATGCTGCTTAGTAACAGATTGCCGGGGGCCTCCTCCTATAGAAAATCCATACCAAAGGAGTTTTTCAGCTCGTATATTTGAGCTTTCACCTTAGTTAGAAAGCTCTTCACCGAGTTAGTATCTGAATCCCCAAGAGGTTTAGCACTATGGAGATCTTTAAAAATAGAGTTTACAATAAACTTTTTATCTAAAAATTCTCTATCTAGGATCTCCATCGCTGCCTCAAAGTTGGCATCCGAGATGGAAAGATGTCCCACTATTCGGTGGGCATAGCCCCTGAGGTGATTTTTCAGAATAATCAACCTCGTGGACTCACTGGGTACATTTGACACGCAATTTTCGAACTCCTTCGAGAAGTTGAGATACGCCAATCTGTCGCGTTCCAAACTCATGGGGTCGAAAACAGGACAGACAAGCTTTGGTGTCACACTACAAAGGGACACTTTAGACTTCTCCCCTTCTCCATTATGTGGGGAGCCCTCATCCTTCCACATGCTCTCCAATTCGCTGAAACGTCGATCCACATGGATACGATATAACGTTTCGCTCCGACAGTTCTCAGACATCTCTTCGCGAGACTCACTCTCAATATAGGCACTTGTGATCTGCTCATTGAGCGAATCAATGGACGCAAAGAGTTCCTTAACCCTAACCTTCTGGGAAGAAACAAATTCCCGGTTCTCCCCCTCGCCACCCCCAAGAACATCAATAATAGTATCGACTTTAATTTTTACAATATCTCGCCTTTCTACAAGGAGATTAACAGTGGGGGTAGACGCCATTATGAACAAAATCCAATATGGCGATCAGGTGTGGGCTAACCTAAAATAGGCGCCAAACGTCTTCTCAATGGCGGGAAAATGACAACGTAAAATTATCTAAGTAAGATTCCTACAAAAAAATGGAAAAAGGCAGTACTATAGTTAACCAAATTCGTTCAAATGCAATTCTAACAATTCCACTTATCGATCCAAGCAAATTCTCAAGGGAAAAATAATTACACAAAAAACATTCAATATCCAACATTCAACAGTTCACAAAAATGGCGACTTAGAATACGCGGGAAATTCACAAAAATGACTCCACGTGGCGGACAAAAATGGCGCTCAGACTCTTAAAAAATGCAATTTTCACATAAAATACATAAAAGAAAAGGAAAAAAAGCAGTCAGCTTAAAACAGTATTAAAACCTGAACATCTCGCATCTGACTACGTTTTAATTGTAAAGATGGGCCGCCGAATCCCGTGTAACACGTCTGACACACGCAACTAGGCGCCAAAGGGAGAAAGGAGATTATAACTTGAAGTAAGTTCCTTCATTGACTTAGTACCAAAAAATAACAATAGAAGAAACCCAATCCAAATTAGTAGCACATTTTCGAGTATTTTTTCCAACACGCGAAATATGAAACAAGAAGTAAAACGCCTTTAATAGAAAGAAAATTAATTAGATTATTCCCAGCACATCGATTTGAAGGATATAGCTTTGAAAGCTGGTTCCTTACATTCACCCAAACGAATCTAGGATAGAAAAAGCAGAATGCTTTTAATAGAAAGAAATAGATATTATTCCAGTATATCGTTTTGAAGTTAGTCCACCCAAAACAAAAATGGAACATAAAAAAAAGCAGAATTCTTCTAATAGAAAGAAAATTAATTATTCCAGAATATCGTTTTCAATACGTTCATTGTAAAACGAAAATGGTACCCAAAAAAAGCAGAATGCTTTTAATGGCAACAAAAAAAAGCAGAATCGCTTTTAATAATAAAAAAAGCAGAATGTCGGAATTTTCGTGTCGTTAACGAAAAACCGCTCTAAACGATGGTCATGTTATCTAGGAAAATTATCATAAAAAACTTATAACAAGAGATAAGGAAAGGAGTAAATACAAGATGTTCGTATAAGTTAAAATATAGTTTTATTTACACAAAAAAGATAGCCTGGACTGCTTTTTTTTCCAAAGCTGGAATAAATAAATTATTCCTGGGTAACATGCAAAAAAAATAAGAATCAAAAAAATACAACATCAGTATCTCTGAACATTAAGGTAGACACAACAAAAATTGACACAATCAAAGTTAAGGAATAAATCCTTTTAAAACATGAACATACTATAAAGTCCGTATTCTCACAAATCAATCAAAAGTCTCTTTTTTTCTTTTCACCAAATTTACAATCAAAAGAAATAAAATTAACAAACCGTGTCGAAGTCCAACATAATTTCCACGATAAAATTAACTCTTTTTTTTTATTTTATCAAACGTCCGTCAGAAAGTTCTTTTTCTTCTTCTTTTTTCAATATTTTCTTTTAGCAAATCCGATGCGATATGTATGGCACAAGAACAGTACACATTTCAAATAAACACAATACTCACTATTTTCCATCGTTCGTCTTGAATGGTGAACACGCGCGTATGTGACTGATTCAACTGGCACAGTTGAATATCATCTCAAATCGATCTGTGTGCAAAGACGATCAATCTCTATGATTCTTAATCTCTGATTAGAATCTTCTCGACAGCAAAGCATTTCACTTCTCGGGAGCTAAGCTCTTCAACATAGGCAATTTCGTTCCCGGAGCCATCTCGTTCAACTTCATATCTCTTAAGTTTCTTCCAGTAGAAATTCTTGCAAATTTAACGTCCCCACGTGGACGGAGAAACAGTTTTAACATGTGTCGACTTCAACGACCAACTCTGTTCTTGAATTTAACGTCTCATACGTGGACGGAGAAACAGTTTTCACAGGTGTTCACTGCCTGACGTACAGCTCCGTTCTTGAATTTAACGTCCCCTCGTGGACGGAGAAACTATTTTAACACGTCTTGTCATTCCAGCGTGCGAGTCTGTTCTGATTAAATTTCGCGCCGATATATCCAGACACGACAAATTGCATCATTGCTAAAAATAGAAATCACGAGACACATGGCCTTCACCGCTTAACACCTACGCAATATCCATATGACCTTCGACCTGCGCATAGGCCCCCCTACCCTTCAACAAAGGGAAGTAACCGTTGACTTACTTAGAAAAACGTCTAGAAATTTCCACAGAAAAACACTCTTAGAAAATCAGAAGTATATTCTCGAAAGCTAAGATTAAAATAAATTTTATTTATTTTACACCACCATTGTTATGGTTTTTCAAAAAAAAAAAAAAAATACTATTCCGAAACAATGGTTTAAAAAATATGTCTAAATACCCTTTCTTATATATATATATATATATATATATATATATATATATATATATATATATATATATATATATATATATATATATATAGTGTTATAATGGAATAATTCCAGGAAGAAATCCGGGTAAGAGAGCTCAATGTAGTAAACAGAGCAATAATAACGTAAAATATAATAACACGAAATTACATGATTGTCGATGCAATAATTTATTTCAACCTTGCGGTTTTATTCAAGCATCCAACTTAACAATTACATTTTTGATACTGATAGAAAATTGAATTTATCCTCGGCCCTTCAAACACAATCAGAGGGAGTGGTGGTAGCAGCCGGTTTGAACACCCAACATAGAGCGAGTAGGAATTAACATCTTATATTTAACTAAATTAATCTAAGGGGCTCTTATGGTTTTTTTGTTTATTTTTATTAAATAATAACGTCTGAGTTAAGCGCACATATTCTATCTGCATATCCGACCTGGTGACATACGCCTCCATATTCAATTTTCTATCAGTATCAAAAATGTAATTGTTAAGTTGGATGCTTGAATAAAACCGCAAGGTTGAAATAAATTATTGCATCGACAATCATGTAATTTCGTGTTATTATATTTTACGTTATATATATTTATATATATATATATATATATATTTATATATATATATATATAATATATATATATATATATATATATATGTAATCGGGCAGTATGAAGATCTAATGACTACCACGAAGAAGAAGAGAATAAAATGGTACAGCCATGTCACGTGATCATCAGACTTCGCAAAGACAATCCTGCAAGAAACTGTACAGGGAAGAACTAAGAGGGCAAGACAAAGCATGACTCGCGTAACGAAGGCAGAACATCGGGAGGGTAATAGAAAACTGTCTGCCAGGTCATCTTTGGCACCCCAACCGTCATCCAGACTAAAGGAACAGCTGAGATGAGATACTGTTTCATGTGATGTTATGCCACACCCCAATGAATCTAGCCAATGCCGGAATATTTTGTTCATTTTGGATATAAATTCAATTCTTCGTTTTTTTTTTTTTGGGGGGGGGGGGAATTTTGTCGATCACTTCGTTGCATTGTGATACTATGGACCACCCCCTCCCTATGGCCAAAGATCCCGGAGAATGTGAAGGAAATGATTTAGAGAAAGAAAAAGTGAGATAACTGGACAGGCGATAGGTGGCTACCAAAATCTTTTTTTTTTGCTAGTAGATATGGCGAACGAACATATACTACACTGCCCCCCCCCCACAACTAGGAAGTAATGCCTCGTATGATGGTACTACACCCCCTCCCAAAGGAGGAGGTAATGCCTGGACGGATGGTTTCATGACAACAAAACATTCTACATTACCCCCCCCCCCCCCAAAAAAAAAGGTGAAGGTAATCCCTGGTAGGATGGTATAATGACCACGGAACAAATAAAACACAAATCCTCCCATAAAAATAAGGAGGGAGTAATGCTTGGGAGGATGCTATGATAACACCTCAAGAGATACTATATTATCGCACACCGCCGGAATGGAGTATTAAACGATATACAGGGTGGGCCAAAATAAGGGTCCTATCTTTAAATTTGAATAACTTGAATTTGAATAACTTCTACAAAATAAAAGTTAAACTCACCAAACTTTATGTGTGTGTAGACTGACCCTTCCGAGATTTTTTGAAATAAACAAAACAAATTTTAGCCGAAAAACACTTCTTAAAACTTACAAAAACTAAAGTATTGTTTTTTACACTGTTTTGAGTTTTTTAAGCAAAAATAATGTTTTCTAAATGAGGGTACGTTCCTTAGGGCTAATACGGCTCATGCTTGCTTCGGAAGGGTTCCTTTACTTATTCTAAAAAAAAAATAAAAAATAAAAAAATAATAAATAAAAAAGTTATGAATTTTTAAAAATAGGACCCTTATTTTTGCCCACCCTGGTTTCAGCTTAAAACAGACAGGTACCAAATCTCCATTAGTAATAGAATGATCTCGTAACCAACTGGCAATACTTGTCATTTCCTGTGGTTTTGGTATTATTGATTGGCCACAAAATTACTGCAATAGTCATGATATGAAGACCAGAAAAGTGCTGACCTTACACCATTGACCGCCATCAATATATGGATACCTACCACAAAGAGAAGGCAGTTTCGATCTCATTGAAATCAACCGTGCATACCGAGCATCAATAGGCAAATACACGATAAGCTCCAGTGATGAAAAATCAGAATATAACTCTGCTATTGGGGGACATTTATTGGAGAACGAGTCCTGTGCCAAAGCTTACAGTGACGAGGCGCTTTCTGTGCTGCGCAGAGTATGGTCTAAATATCACCGGAAAATATTAGGAGCCACAGTTAATATGTGGCAATCGTCTTTGTGTAGACAAAAATAATATTCCTACAACCTTGAGTTGGAAATTTATATATATATATATATATATATTATTGTTTATCTATGTACGTATACTTTCGTCCTTAAACCGGGACTCATCAGCATAGAGATATGACTATTCACTACCGGTCATGCGATTCGAAACCCCGGATTACGAGTATTTTACAACTCAAATCCGACGCCTTAACCATACGGTCAATTTTAAATAGCGCATAAACTGTGATAATTTTAATATAATTATATATATAATTATATATATATATATATATATATATATATATATATATATATATATATATATATATATATATATATATATATATATATTAGGGGTGTTATGAAGAGTGATGTCAAGGAAGTTAAGGATGTGGTTGTTTTCTGGTTTGGAGGTGAAAGAAATGGTGTGTTCTATTTTATTGAGTTTTTCGACTATGTCGGGGAGATTAATGTGATGTGGGTAAATAAGGAGTGTGTCGTATATGTACCTAAAGTAGAGTAGATTTGAATGGACCTAATGGCCTGGACTTCTCAGTCTTTAGGAAAACTACTAACAAAAATGACCTCATACATTTTTACTCTGACCACAACAAAAATATCAAATCCGGAATCATTGGATCGTTTCTCAGAGCTCTGAGAATTTTCAGCCCCGCCCATCTCCACAATGAAGAATCATATATTCAAAGAACCTACCAAGCTCTAAAATACCCTCATTTCTTCATCCTTAACGCTAAACAAAAAGCTTCCACCATCCACAACAAAAAAAGACCGACCCCACAAAAATATCTCCTCACAAAATGACGGAAGAAAACAAATCTTACTTACTTCTCCCCAATAACTCCATATCTATCTCCCTACAGAAACAACTCAAACCCGACATAAAAGTAGTAACATCCACCTCAAAAACTATTAAAGACCTACTTAATACGAAACCCCGTTTCCAACCATCTCCCAAAGACACCTCTCACTCTGCTGGCATCTACAAGACAAAATGCGCCGTATGTCCGATGTTCTACATTGGGGAAACATCCAGAAACCTGAGATCTCGCATTTACGAACACAAGCGGGACCTCAAACACGACATTTCCACTAATGCTCTTGTGATTCATAGGAACACTCTCGCCCACAATTTAAACCTTTCAGACTGCACTCTCCTCAAGAACGAACACTCACTCTCACGTCACAAATGCATTGAAAGCGCGACTATTCTCCTTTCATCACCTTCAAACTTCAACTTAAGGCACGGATCCTATACCCTAAGCAGACACTTAGCTAAAGCTGCACTAAAACAATGCAATATATTGCACCACTGCGCCCCTGACTAAGTATCTATCTCTCTCTCTCTCTATATATATATATATATTGGAAAATGTGTTTTGTATGTATGTATGTGTATGGATATATACACACATATGTGTGTATATGTTTACATATACACACGTGCGTGTGTGTGTTCATATATTTTTATATGTTTGTTATTTTTGCAAGCTCTCATTTATAAGCTACCTTGTTAATACATCTCTCTTTAACCCTTATTTTTTCTATTTTTAAATCCCATTTATATTTTTGTTTTTCTCCTAACCGTTAACTTGTTCTTTCCATTTTGTTTTCTTTTTCACACATTTTCCACCTCAGTTTTTCATTGTTAGCAATTGCTCTTTAAAAACCTATTGTTGACAAATTAGCTGACCCATCCCTGTTTATTTCTTTTTAATCTTTAGGTGCTAACTTCCAGTGTATCAATTTCACACCCTTTTTGTTCACCATAGTTTGATTCTGTGCCGCCCTTTTCCCCTCCCACACCGCCTTAGAAGAATGTATCACCTACTTATCATGTCCCAACATCACTTAATGTCTTTCTCATATGATCCAATCAGATCATTTTTTTCCTCATCCCATGTGTGTGCCTTCAATATAAAATAAAATTATTTCTGTATTTCTTCATTTTCTGAAGACATTCCCCACGAACGAAACCGGTCAAAAAATCTCTTGTTTTTGTTTTTCTCCTGCACTTTGACTACCCGGCGTAACTGGGAGTTAAGGCAATGTGTTGATGTACCTACTATTAAATACCTCACATCGAGATGCATATCGAACAGACCGTATAAGAGACTGTATATTTCTAAAATTATTGAATGTAAATAGCTTAAAATCTTTCAATATTTTAATACACGAGAAAGAAACTTTTCACCACCATCATCTCCCACCTATTCGCTATGAAAACTTTGGAACCTCTGCTGGTTTGCACCAATACCCACTCATAGGAAAGACTTTGGTAGTCAACAGTGAGGACATATAAAAAGCTGGAGTCCTCAAAGCAATCCGAGTCTGTATACAGCAATGTTCTGGCAATTTCTGCAACGACACTGGGACCATGTGTATTGGTGTCTTTCCAATGCACCATTCGAGCAAGGCAGAGATGGTGTGGTCTGCTGCATGTTTAACAGCTTGCCCTTTCATACTTATTTACTCAAGTTCTGTGCTCTGAGCGGAACTCCATAGTTTTCTGAGATCGAAAGATTTCAATGTAAATCTTTTTTTAATCACATTTGTTCACCGTAAACAAGACATATTGCCACTAAGACGTAAGGGGCTACTGTGATTAGGGGCCAGATTTATAGGGAGTATCTTAAGTAGAGAGTTTCGCCATAAGATGTTTGTTCATATTACATTTAAATTTCTGCATGTTGGTACAGTAGAGGAAACAGGGAGAATGAAGTGAATTCCAACTGCAAGCGGTTTGAAGAAAGAAGCTATTAGAGTAGAACGTTTCCAGCATCTGGGGACCTCTACAGTAAAGGGGTGGGATTTTGCTGCTACTCAGGTTGGTCGGGGGTAGTTATGTTGAGGGGGTACACGTGCACTAAGCTTGTCGTAGCACATTCCGTGGAAGTACTTGTAAAACAAGCACAGGGTAGCAATACTGCGGTGATGAGACAGGGACTGGATCTTGGTAGACAGTGCAAAACCTATTAGGTTAGAGACTCTTTTTTTGCACCCTGTTTAAGAGGGAGAGACTAGTGGTTGGTGCACCAGCCCAGATGTGGCAACAATACTCCATACGTAGGCGAATGGTGGCTTTATAGATATATCGGATACTTGCAGGTGTGAGAGGTTTTCTAGCCAGGTAGAGGGAGCCCACCTTCTTTGCAGCAGACTTGGCGGTATATTCTACTCCATGAAATTAAGTTAGTCGGATTTTCAAAGTCAGACCCAAATAGCATTTAAGCTGACAACTCAAACTTAGCTTCTGGCCAGACAATAATGTAATAAAAAGTAGTTGTCGCATTATGTCACTTTATTGTCTCGTCTGTTCAATTTGGGTTTGTGCAAAAAAGCGGAACGAATTTTTATGACGAAACATGGAGTGGCAGGTCTGACGAAACGACTGTGATATGGGGTATGTGTAGTGTTTGTGTGTGTGGGAGGGGGGTTAAAAGTTGTTCTTTTTTTCTGAATTTTTTCTTTATATTTTTTTATCTACCGGCATTTTTTTCTTTTAGAAAAAGAAGACGATACTCCTTAACACACTACCCCCCCTCCCAACATCGAGAACCCAACCGAGTGAGTGACTAGTAGGTTGGTACTAGGTACTAAAGATCAAAATTCCAGGTCAAGTACTACCGTCCAGGTTAACGTCACGACTTTCTAGTCAGTTGAAAAACGTTATTTCTCACTTTTTTATTTATTTTTATTTTTTTCATTTTTTATTTTTATAAAAAACAAACAAACAAACAAACAAACAAGAATACAAACAAATAAATGAATAAAAGATTGTTAACAAGTCAAATTCCACCGCGGACGAAAGCCGTCAATTTAACTGCATTTTCCTAGCAATAATTGTTTGTTGTCAACGACCAAGTGGATGTGGGGATGTGGGCGATTAGGGTGGCGGGTAGGTTAAAAAGATTCCCCTTTCCCAAGTTTGGGGTGTTGGGGGATGGAGAAGGTGTAGAAATCGTCAGAAGACAATTATTACCTACGGTAATAGATGTTTCACCGCTGCTGCTTGGTATGTAAGTAAGTGGATGTGCAGGGGAGGGGGGTTAAAGGCGATGGTTGGGGGGTTAACTGTAAAAGTAGCGGTATAGGGGTGAGGATATGCTCTTGTATTGGCTCCTCCAGCCTACAGATATCGCATAGTATTTGACGGGGCTGTCAAGCGTGTAACGAATTATGGAAAGATGGATACGGGGTCAAGCTTTTATTTACTCCTCCCCAGGAGTTAGGCACAAGGCCAGTTTTATCTTACTCCCACAAGTAAGATGTGACCCAAGATCTGGTCGAGAAAGTGGGGTTTGAAAAGCCAGCGCTCGAGAGGTGAGCACTCTGGCCATTTAAAAATTGCCTGGGCAGCCCCGGTAGGGGCGCCTCAGACAGTAAGCAATAAACTTACTCCCCCCCCAAAGAGGGGAGGCAAAGCCTGGGAGGGTGGACCTCCTAGAACTGCACAGGACAGGCGGGGTCAAGCATAAGGGTCTCCCGCATCTGGTCTATCTAACTGTACAAGGAATTGAACATGTTATGGAACCAGCGCTGTAACATATTGAAATTAAAAAAAAAATCCAATAACGTAAAGTATTCAAACAGAATTAAAAAAATTATATTTAAAAGATAATCACGAAATCATATCCACCAGCATGCCTTTCGGGTAATTCCTAAATAAATAAAACGATTTCGTTTAAGATTTATCCACGAAATTATCTTATATAGATAAAAGTAAACGTAAATTAAAATTTATGAACAAAGGAGACGCGGCTTGATCTTAATAATAACTGGTAATAATGGAAAAGAAAGGAAAGAATAATCACGTATGCAAAGAGAAAAGAAAGGGAATGCTTAATCTTAATAATAACTCATAATGATAATAATGACTGAAAATGATGATAATGAAAAGAAAAGGAAGAATTTTTTACACTTTTATATAGATAAAAATATTCCCTTGTTGTTGTTGGTAATAGTAGTAGTAGTGGTAGGATAGGTAGTAGTAGTAGTAGTAGTAGTAGTTGCTCATGTGTAGGCTCCTCCAGCCTACAGATACTGCGTAGTATTTGATGGGTCTGCCAAGCGTGTAACGAATCATAATCAAAGATGGATACAGGGTTAAGCATCAGGGTCTCCCGCATTTGTACTAAATAAATTAAATGATAGTTATTTCTCCATTTTTATTGATTTTGTTAAAAATTTATCTAGGAAATTACCCAATAAAAGTGAACGTACGTGTGTCCGGCTCGCTTCAATAATCACGGATTCAAATTTGATAGATGAAGTAAGAAGGGGAGGCTTAATCTTAATAATGACTGATAATTATGAAAACAAAATTCACAACAAAATTAAAAGTTTTACCGTTATTCTATTGTTTTCGTAATTAGCAGTGTCCTTTCTTCATGATGTTGCTGAAGCGGTGGCAGACGCCACAACTGGTCAGGGGATATATGTGCGACCTTTCTTTCTTTGTTGACTCAGCCCTTCTTCGTCTCTGGGGAAGAGAAGAGGGGCTGATCTCGTGAAATCACGTTGCCAGAGGATTCCGGCCAATCAGGGACCAACAGGTCAGCTTGACCACGCGTGGTTTGAGTGTCTATAAAAGAAGGCACGCACTTCCTTTCTCTCTCTTTTTCCTTCCGTGTTCTGGGCGAACGCACACAGATGAGATCGTCGACGCCCCCTCCCCCCCCCCACCGGTTCGACCGAGGAGGTGGGGGAGGCAAAAAGGTAATCTCTTTAAATTCGAATGAGGAACTATTTCTTCAAATACACATCATTTCAGTGGCCACACAAAAATACAGCAAACACGCATCGCATATACAATTTACAAATATGAACTGATGAAACTCTACAAATGTCTTTGTTAAATAAATTGTTTTTGTTTAATATAAATGTTTTACTCGTAATTATTAATTTTATAAAAGACCATTCTTATGTTGTGTTAGCTTTCTTATTCCTTCACTTTCTTTCTAATATAAGTTTTAGATAATAATAATAACAACGTTTTCTTTCTTTTCCCTTTGTTTGTCTTAACCTATTAATCATATCCACGCGTGGTCCGACCACTTCGACCAATCCACACGTGGTCGGGCCACGTCCAAAAACAGTGGGATGACATGCTGCTACAAAGGCATCTCTCCCACAACCTTTGGTCGACGGATTCATTCTCTCATAACCATTTGTCCGGCAATCCTTCCCCACTGTGGTTAATCCTTTGTTCTTAACTCCCGCCATAATTGGTAAACCCCGGGGCCATAAAGCGACGGTCAGGAACATGTGAAAGTTTAAGGAGCGCGTGGACGTTCTTAGAAGCATCGTTTAAGACATTTAAAATTTGAAAAAAAAACAACAAAAAAACAGACAGACAAAACAGACAAAATGCCTTTGTAAAGCACGTTTAAGATGCGAATATTTTTAAAAATTAAAAATCATTTAATTTTTTTTTATCTTAACTGTTTTTTTTTTTTTAGCCTTATATCGGATCGAGGTGGATACAAGAAAGGCAAATTCGACAAATTCAGAGAGCTGCCTCTGATTGGCTCAAAATGTTTTTATTTGTTTTTATTAATTCAGACAGATGTATGCGCGGAGCCGAATACGCACAAACGATTTTGAGCACTTTTATTTTGTGCACCACAGGTTAAACCTCGCCGCTACATGTTCATCTATGTCCGTAGTGCCATGTTACGTGCGCGTGAATGATGGGCTTCAAATTGGTTGGTATTTTTGAGAAAGCAGAGAATGACAGGGCGATAGTTCGCTGGATTTGTGGTATGCGCCTTGATAACAGTTAGTTCTGACTCTCTGCTATTGAGGCTGAAGGTGACCAGACTGAACTCAGCTCTGCGTTACACCATCATTTTATGGTTAACACTTTATAAACAAGTTTTTTTGCAAGTGTCAGTAGTGGTTCTGTTTTTCTTTTCAAGTGTACTTTCTAGAAGAAGAAGAAGTAAGCAGAAAAGAAGAAGAAGAAGAAGAAGTAAGCAGAAAAAAAGAAGAAGAAGTAAGCAGAAAAAAAGAAGAAAGAAGAAGAAGACGAAGAAGAAGACGAAGAAGCAGAAAAAAAGAAGAAAGAAGAAGTAAGCAGAAAAAAGAAGAAAGAAGAAGAAGCAGAAAAAAAGAAGAAAGAAGAAGAAGAAGAAGAAGAAGCAGAAAAAAAGAAGAAAGAAGAAGAAGAAGTAAGCAGAAAAAAGAAGAAGAAGAAGTAAGCAGAAAAAAAGAAGAAAGAAGAAGAAGAAATAAGCAGAAAAAAAGAAGAAAGAAGAGGAAGAAGAAGAAGAAGCAGAAGCAGAAAAAAAGAAGAAAGAAGAAGAAGAAGAAGTAAGCAGAAAAAGAAGAAAGAATGAAGTAGCTGTTTCTCTTTCAATTTTCTTTTCTTGTCTTATTGCTGGGCTTCAAATTGCTTGGTATTTCCGAGGAAGCAGAGGAATGACAGGGCGATGGATTGCTGGATTTGTGGTATGCGCCTTGATGACTGTTAGTTCCGACTCCCTGCTATTGAGGCTGAAGGTGACCAGACTGAACTCATCTCTGCGTTACAACCGCCTACGGTGGAATGGACTTCTTGAACGAAGCTCTGGTTGTATAAACAGATGTACACACTCTCAGGTGAGGGTAAGCGAGGAAAAAGCAGGCCGAGAAAGACTTGGAGTGACTCAGTCAAAGATGACCTCAACCAATGGCACATCAAAACCAACGTAAATGATAGTTTCATGGAGAAAATCGCTTCAGTCAAAGATGACCTCAACCAATGGCACATCAAAACCAACGTAAATGATAGTTTCATGGAGAAAATCGCTTCAGTCAAAGATGACCTCAACCAATGGCACATCAAAACCAACGTAAATGATAGTTTCATGGAGAAAATCGCTTCAGTCAAAGATGACCTCAACCAATGGCACATCAAAACCAACGTAAATGATAGTTTCATGGAGAAAATCGCTTCAGTCAAAGATGACCTCAACCAATGGCACATCAAAACCAACGTAAATGATAGTTTCATGGAGAAAATCGCTTCAGTCAAAGATGACCTCAACCAATGGCACATCAAAACCAACGTAAATGATAGTTTCATGGAGAAAATCGCTTCAGTCAAAGATGACCTCAACCAATGGCACATCAAAACCAACGTAAATGATAGTTTCATGGAGAAAATCGCTTCAGTCAAAGATGACCTCAACCAATGGCACATCAAAACCAACGTAAATGATAGTTTCATGGAGAAAATCGCTTCAGTCAAAGATGACCTCAACCAATGGCACATCAAAACCAACGTAAATGATAGTTTCATGGAGAAAATCGCTTCAGTCAAAGATGACCTCAACCAATGGCACATCAAAACCAACGTAAATGATAGTTTCATGGAGAAAATCGCTTCATGTTGCCATGGCCAATGTGCAACCCAAATCTGATGGGAAAGAGACACGTTAAACGAAGAAGAAGAAAAAGAAGTAAGCAGAAAAAAGAAGAAAGAAGAAAGAAAGAAAGGAGAGAACTTCCAATTTTCTTTTCTTGTTTTATTGTTTCCTGTTTCTAAACAGGATGCTCGCGGATCGATAAATCGATCGATTCGAATCAGCTTAAGGCTCAAATTCGTTTCGGCATACCGTCCCGAATCCGAATCAGTTAACCTCACCTCAAAAGACCGTACCGAATCTGAATGAGTTTACCTCATCCAAAAAGACCGTCGGGTTTTAAAATGACAGCCAATTTAAGATTCGGAAAAGACGTAGCCCCCTGCCCCTAAAATACGCAGCCTAGTCTGGCGTGTTTACAAAAACAGCCAGCAGGCAGCTAGCGATAAGGGGATGTACTGATTAAGTGGCGAATGAAGGAGGGAGAAATTGGCTACGCACTGTAGCTTTGGCGTGTAAGTGAAAGAAAAGATAAAAAAAGCCAAAATGCATTCTGGTGAAATTTGTTTTTGTAGTTAAATTATTTAAAAAAATAGAATTTGAAAATGTTCGTTCTATTTTATCCGATTTTAATAAATATTTGATTAATTGTAAATAAAATATAATAATACTTCAGTGTTTAATTATGAAAGTTACATTGAGGCGAAGAAACATATACACGCGCACACGAAGTTATCTAATACTTATTTTTAAAATATAAATCCTCCTTCATCTCCACCCTTTTTTATTAGCTTCTTTATCTCTCTCTCTCTCTTTCTTCTTTTTTTTTGATCGTTTATCCTTCCACTTTTATATTGTTTCCCCCATTTTCAAGCCATAACCATTACTGTCCCAACCAACACACCAGACCTTTCTACAGTCTAATCCAATTTCCTCTTACTCTACTACCCCCGCCCCATCCTCCAATTCCTGTCTGACCAGGATATGAGACCAAATGACCGAGACTAAGCAACTAATCATATTTACCAATTAATATGCCATTTTTTTTTCTTAGTGAAGGCCCGCACTCACTAAAAAGATCAATTCTGATTGGTCAATTATTAAAGCTGTCGACTCGTCTAAAAAAGAACCTGAATAATAATAATAAAAATAATGAAAATAAATAAAAATAAAATATAATAAAAAAAGAGAAAGAAAGGACTCGAATAATAATAATAAAAAAAATTGCCTTTTGTGGCCATTCAAATTTTCTCAGGGCAGCAAATAAAATAATGAATTCCATTGGTCAATGGTAAAACTTCCCTTTTTTTTATTGAAATTCAATCAGGGTGGCCTAGATCGAACACCATTATAGATACAATATAGCTAGTATGTCAATATAACTTGGCTTTGTTTCTGACCATTGATAATCCTCCATCATTCTTGATTTTCAATGCTTTCCTATAGCAAAATCATTACGTTATACAGATAATATATCCATATTTATATTAATAAAATTGGGGCATCCTAAATGGGGAGTTGTGCAGCAAGATGTTTGTTCAAATTACATTTAAATCTTTGCATGTTGGTACGGTCGGAGACACAGGGAGCAGGGAGGGAATTCCAAAGGCAAGCGCTCCGAGGAAAGAAGCTACTAGAGTAGAAAGTTTTCCGCTACATTGAAGGGGTGGGATTTTGCTGCAAGTCGGGTTTGTTAGGGGTATTTATTTTGAGGTAGGGGGTATTTCTCGTTGTGTCTGTGTGTGTTTCTCGCCTCTACGTGACTTACAATCTTTTTAATTTATGATTAATCGATTATTTATTATGTTGAATTCTATGCACACACACACACACACACACACACACACACACATATATATATATATATATATACACACACACACACACACACATATATATATACATATATATATTAGTAAGCTATGAAAATATATTCATGGCAATTAAGCTACACAGAGGCTCCCGCGTTTCATCCCCGGGGGGAATCTTCAGGCTAAAATGCATGGAGTTATTTTTGCCGGGTGTTTATATATACACGGCTAGCTAGTTAACCAATCAGATTCTTTGTTGTTATCTCAGCCAATCGTTGGGCTTCTCACGAACAAAGGTGTGGTTAGTGTGACTTCCTATATCCTGTTCTTTTGTTCTGTTTTCTATAGATTGGCTTATATCCTGCTTTTTCCATGTGAATTTTGTATGTTTGAATATATATAAAACCCTTGTATCGTTTATGCCTGCTTTTCGTATTCCCTTATTTCTTGTATAGGTAATTAATGTGAGGGAAGATATCTCTATAAAGCAAAACACCCGAACGACTCTCCTCACCTTCTTCACAACTAGAATATTACCCACCCAAGGATGAATAATATTAATTCCCTGAATTGAACATTTTTGCACCAATTTTATGTTCCCTTTCGAAGATTAAAATTACTAAACCTTATGTCTAGAATCCTTATTCTAATTTTGGTCAAAATCCATTATTTGGTTTTAATTTTAGAAAAGGTCTAAAATTTACGGCAGTTTAAGAAATTGAAATTCAAGGAATCTTACTTAATTGATGTCTAATGACTATGAATCAAATATAATGCAAATCTGAAATATTTGAATTTTCAAACCGGAAGTTATGCCCATATTATACTCACTAAAAATATTTTAAATAGTCCAAAGACACTGAAATTTGGGGGGAATATTTATTCATTGATGTTTGATACCTATTGTTCAAATTTCACAATAATTGGAGGCATCTGAATTTTCATTCTTCTACCCCACCTCTTTGTTCCGTTTGCACGCAACTAAATTAAACTAAATATAGCCGAAGTTACTCACCCTTACGACTTGCAACTATGTTCAAAATCCATAATGATCGGTTAATTAGTTTATGAGTGACTCCTGTACATACACATATATCAACACATACACATACATAACTTTATATAAGTAGAGATAACAAGTCTGCATCACATCAAATTAGAATCGTATTTACAGATCTTAACTCGGTGGTTAACTCAAGAAGCACCCTTGATTCTCTTGAACTATTCCTCTTAGACGCCATTTAATATTTGTAAACATTGCCGGATAGTATTCGTTCTTTCAACGTAAAATCTGGAAAAGTCCGAAGAAAAAAGATCCAAAGATAGAATCTAATGCATTTCCAAGATGGCCGATAATTTCCATGGCAACAAAATTCTGACAATAAAAAACCCCAAAGAAAACAAACATTTATTTAAAACAGTTTTCAAGATTCGGTTGTGGTTCCACATGTGGAGTCGAATATGATTGGTTGATTTTTGGTCATGTGACTGAGTAGAGATTCAAAATGATTCAGTAACGAGAACATAAGTCAGTCGTAAGGATGGGCCAAATTCTTAGCTGGGTCTTATTTCTCCATATTGTATGAAGTAGTCCCGAAATTATGCCATGGAAACGCTGATGAATGAGCGAAAGTTGAAATTCCGTCAACATTCTGACCATGACCTAAGTTGTCAAGGTCAAAGGTCAATAGATGATGCAGGATTCGTTCGCTACAACATGGGCCAAGTAGTGAGTCTCTACTATGAAGAGAAAAAGAATCTAATATCAATTTTAATCGGGACACTGATACAAAGAAAAACAATGTAAACAAGAACACATGTCAGTCATGAAATTACATACCTCTTCCTGACAATGTAAGGATAGGCTACAGTTTTTACCTGGACCTTACTTCTCTTTATTGTATGAAGTATTCTTGAAGTTATCCATGGAAACGTTGATACCTAAAAAACTATTTATCTGATGATGATGATGATGATGATGATGATGATGATGACGATGATGATGATGATATTTACAAAATATTTTTTGAAAATATATTAAAGGAAAAAAATGGGACACTAATGGGTTGAACTAGACTTGCGTTTTGGAAGTTTAGTTGCCTCGTAAACCTGTTTTTTTTTCTGATTTCCCGTAGTTTCTCTAATTTTGAAAAAAAAATCGTAATTTTTAAAAATTAAAACGTGAGCGTAAAAATAAATAAGAAAGTTTTAAATTCTTTTTTAAAAAAAAGTAATTTAGTAATTCGACAAAATTTAACGCTTCCAGAAACTTTTACAGCAAGGTTAAATGTTGGGTGTGTAAAAAAAAAAGACTGAAAAATGAAAAAATTCCACGTTAGGTTAGTTTGAGAAAAAAGATGAAAAATTCCATTAAAAGTTAGAGTTAGAGTTTGGACCACATGTCAGGATATTGCGTCACAAACAAGCAGTCACCAGAGAGATGTAGCGGATAAGCTGATACAATCTTTCTCTTTTTTTCTGGACAACGAGAGAAAGCAGTCGTGCTTTGGGACAGCTGCTCTCTCCCATTATGGATATGGGTTGGGGGTATTATGTATGTATACTATATACTTGAAAATAAAAATACTCCCCCCTAAATATTGTTTAACCCCAAATGTTTTTGTGTTGTCATTATTATTATTATTAAAAAGAAGACGACGACAATGAAAAAGAAGAAGAAAAAAAACGACCTACTGTTACGTGTCATCTATGCAACAGCTGTGATAATCTGCTGGAATCAAAGAATTGGTCGACTGTAGTGCTACAACTCTCATTCATTACTGGGCAACTCTAATAGGGTTGTATTATTTGAATTGTTCGGACTATTGTTCTTATCTTGGGCGGTATTCTCACAACATCTCGGCCGATATAACCTCCCCTCTTCATCAAGTGCATCTTGACAATTGATCTTATTAGTAAATGGTGGAAATAATGTTTTTGTTCTTTTTTCGCACGCACCATAGTCGTTATAATTCAAAATGTGCGATGTGTTTCTGAAACGGAAAGAGCGTTTAGTCTTTTCCATTTTTGTATTAATTCAGGTCCGTACTGATTTGGTGCAATGCTTTTGAGTTTTTTTTTGAATAATAAATATTATCAATCCTAATCTGAAAACTTCAAAAACATTATACCATATCAGTACAGACGGGTAGCACTTTTCCCGGCCGCCAGTGCCAAATGGCTCTAGTGACTCAATCGCAGTCATTTAAAAATAAAGAATAGTCTTCAATATTAAAGATAAGCATATAATTGTCTCCCCCCCCCCCAATCGAATACATTTGTTTTCGGTTTCTTTTTCTTTTTCTACTTTTCCATCCGCCGCCAGTGGCTGCCACCGCCAACCCATTATAAATTTAAAAAAAAACACCCATTATAAATAATAAAAAAAACAATATTTCATATATATATATATATATATATATATATATATATATATATATATATATATATATATATATAATGTTAGACCTCTTCAAAATTGACCTTTTTCTTCAAACATATGGAAACTGCTATTATTCCCATTCTCCAAGGTCTAAATTAGCTAAATATACCAGTTATTGTGATCTTGGACCTTGGCTATGCCTGCCTCAAGATCCATGTAATTTTATTGTTGACGTTTTTCAAAAACGCTGCAAAATATTTCACATTATATTATAATGTGAAATATTGTCTTTTAAAAAAATTTATAATGGGTGTTTTTAAAAAAAATTTATAATGGGTTTCTAAATAATAACGTTATTATATCAGCGCTGTCCTTAAAGTGCAAAAGATTAAGCATAACATAAAAGATACTAAAAAAAATTGTATTCGGGGGGGGGGGGGCAATAAAATGACAATTATATGCTTATCTTTAATATTGAAGACTATTCTTTATTTTTAAATGACTGCGATTGAGTCACTTGAGCCACTGGTGGCCGGGAAAAGTGGTGCCAGTACAGACCTCAATTAATACAAAATGGAAAAGACTCAACGCTTTTTCCGTTTCAGAAACACATCGCACATTTTGAATTATACTACGACTATGGTGTGTGCGAAAAAAGAACAAAAACATTCTTTCCACCATTCACCAATAAAATTCTGGAAGGTTGTTGGAAAAATGGTTGAATAATTCTACCGCTCGAGAAAGTACCCGGTTCCTGATGCAATCCTATACCCATGTAAGAGTCAGGTACGCCCTGAAATGGAGAACTGTTGCCAGATCTTCGGAGGCGCCACCCAGAGCACTTTTTTCTTACCTTGACATAAACATAGTACACAATCGACTTTCTAATCAAGTGGGAGAATATCTCTTCTTTTCTCTACAGCCATTTCTCACTGTTAGTCTTTCTCCACTCTATTGTTATTTACATATAAGGTGCTAGACGGAACTCCAATCTCTGACACCTCCTTATAAAACATTCACAGCAAGAACTCGTCTTCTTACCACAACTGAAAAGAGTATTTTTTTCTTCCTCCGTGTGCCTAGCGTCAAGTTGGATTTCCATGAACCGAGTTTGATTCCAATAAATTTCTATCTGTGGAACACGTTGCCATAGGACTTGTTCCCTACAGAGTGCAACATAGTCGTCTTGATTTGGTTGATTGGTCGTTTTTTTACGGCATATCAACCCTTTTCGGATTATTTAATGCTAAATCCGGTCTTTTTGGTGAAAGTCTTTATACTTCAAGTTCTATATTCAACTATTTGTTCATGGTGTTTGGTTGGGTGAAAGGATGGGGGGGGGGGAGAAGGAAAAGGGAGGGAAATTGTTGTTTTTTGTTTTGGATTTTGCAGAACATGATTGAGTTTTGCAAAGAAAAATAAAAAAAAACAATAAAACATCAATGTTTGGCGCATTTTGAGTCAGAAAGTCAATAACTTCAGACAGCCTGATCTGGTTGCACAAGTAGGTTCTATTTGACCCATAGATGGGGCCCTTACAGGTACTACCACTCCGGGCCAGAGTGGACCTGGGAGCAATGGCAACTAAGAGGCAACTCCACATTCCCCACAGCTCGTAAATAGAGGCCTCACCACTGGATGCCTTTTAAGGTCATACCCAGGACCTAGTCATCTTGAAATCCAATGTAAACAAATACTTGTCATAAAACGTTCCCATAACTAATCAACTTTTATTCATTCTATTCATCGTTTTCAATCCTTTCATAATATTCATCAGCATTCAACTGATAATCCATCCATCTCATTAACTCTTATCCTCGAGTGGCTTTTTAGTGCTTTTTAAAAATTTTTGATAAGTGGTGAGGCATTAGCAAACAAAATACTTATTTGTGAAATCAGTTGCTGCAGTTCCCAGGCGGCTTTTAAAAAATATCTTTTATTTTATGGAAATCGCTCCGGATAAGGCATGAAGCCACTTGATGTATAGAGCTAAAAATATACTACTACTTGAAGGTGAAAAACTAGCAAACGATAAATGTTAGATGGATAGATTCCGACCCAGAAAACAGCAATTCTTCCCCCTTTTGTCAGAAACATCGCTCTGGAATGTGAGGACTAAAAGACAAAATAAGGGAAGCGAGTTACGATAAGCTGGTGGCGAATGCTGGCGTAAATATTAAATTCTAAATAAAACGCTATGCTTTACACTTTCTTTCATTGATTTCTCGTAAGAATGATATTTTAGTAATAAATTACGAGCATTTAATAATAGCAGTAGTTGGAATGAGGGAAGGGGCGCTATCTGTCCCTTTGATCATATGCTCATTTCCTGTTTGAGTCCTAAGGCTTGTACCAAAATAAAGGGCAGCACACACTGATAAAAAGGGGTTAATTATCAAGTTATCGAAACTATTCTAATAATTTACGTTACATATACGATAAAATGTATATAATACTGCTACTACTACTACTACCACCACCACCACCACCACCACCACCACCACCACCAACAACAACAACAACAACAACAATATATATATATATATATATATACATATATATATATATATATATATATATATATATATATATAACTCACTAAAAAGTCTATTTAGTGACCGTTACAGAAACTATTCTAATAATTTACGTTACATATACGATAAAATGTATATACTACTACTACTACTACTACTACTACTACTACTACTACTACTACTACTACTACTACTACTACCACCACCACCACCACCACCACCACCAACAACAACAACAACAATAATATATATATATATATATATATATATATATATATATATATATATATATATAACTCACTAAAAAGTCTATTTAGTGACCGTTACGGTCTTCGGTTTCAAAATCACTGGATGAGACACTTTACGGTGGGAATATTTTGTAGTTCACTTATAATAAAAACAATATCCATTATAAACGGAACTTTTACCCACGAGTGACAGAATCAAGACACATCAAACCTCCACAGATGTTCAAATGGTAACGTTGACCGACCTGATTACGGCTGACGTGCACTCACGTTCAACGTCGCCACCACACTCCATTATTCAGCTACCCCAGGGCACCCAACAAACCGTAAAACTACATAAAATCAAATAACATACCACATACTTCTACAACCAGTCTAACTCCATGCCCTATTGTTGCATACCTCCCCCTTGAATTGAATATACGCGTTCATAAACGTACCTTGTTAGCTCGTGCTTTTCACCATCTTAAGCGCGTCGTGGGTTTTACTCCCATGACTGGGGACACCTGCAATTAATTGTTCATAGCCACAAAGAATGATAAAGCATAGATTTAAAGAAAGGCCTTTTATTGACCGTGTAGATGGACCCTTTCTTCTGCCATCGGCAGGTGTGGGGGAGCATTCTTGGCTACAGATTTTCTGTTGTAGTTATGCTCGAATAACAGCCATTCTACAGTCTGATCGCTTCATCCGTCCCCCCCCCATCGGCTTACGTCACATCCGTCCTCAGTACACCCAGGGTCGAGACGACATTTGAAGCCACTCGCTGACCCGACGACATGTGTACGTGTCGAATATAGGCCCGTGAATTAAAATCACTTATTATGTAACACTACCAACACTCAGATGTTCACACTAAGACGTCCATCCCGGGCCCCAAAAGAGTATATCTGGCTTGGTGATTATATGCATGTGATTAAGACAGAATAACCCCTGGGCCTCAGGGTAGTCTGCCCACTGATCGCCCTTTCTCCCTTCACGTTGTGCGGTCGTTTCTATAAACGTTTATTGTTCATTTCTGTCTAGGATTGCACTGCGTTTAAACATCTTGTTTATTTCTAGTAAACTCTATACTATTTTTTTCTTCGGGGAGAGTAGATTCTTGGATGTTATCAGCTAGAATCTCATTGGATGTTTTGCTCCACTTTTTAAACCTTGAGTAGTGGTAGCAAAACAATAGCACCTTCTTTTGTGCAACAGTCCATGGTTGGGATTTTAAGCCACTTATGTTTTTTTGTTTTTGTTGCTGCATTTGATGGAGATACGGGGCCAGGACATTTTGTCTCAAGGCCTGATGGCTGACCCTGGTTGGCCTCTGTATTGGCTGGAGCACCATTTCCAAAGGCAGGAAGGTTTACACCATTGCTTACATTTTCCCGCCTGGGTTGATAGGCCCTTTTTATCCTGGGTTCCGGCCTGCCAGTATTTATTTTTGTTTTTATTCATATTTTTTATTATTATTCATTTCCTCATTGTCAACGGCTTCTAATTCTTTATTCGAAGCTTCCCTCTATTAATAGAGGGGGTGCCCCCGTCCGAAATTCGGGAGACGTGCTGGATGGCTTGAGGAGACAGCACACCATTTTTCTTTGGTCAGGATTTACTTCAAGTAAAAAGTATCCTCATGTAAGAGTCTCTGACAAACCCCTGTACAGAGAGACCGAAGACACCCGAGGGTGGTGTCTAGTAGGCATTGAAGTCATATATATATATATATGTGTGTGTGTGTTCTTAAAATTGGTAGAAAGAATTCAACAGAGTTTTCTATTATTTAAAAGCATATGAAATTAGTAGAAAGGTTAGAATTTAAAAATAAGAGCATAATAATATAATGGTGTTAGAGAAGATCCAGTCAACTGACTGAGGATAGCTGGTGAGATTTGAACCGTTACTAACTTGAAACCGACGGTATCATGTTGATTTGACTTCATCTTCTGTAACCACGTTCTTTTAATAGTAATGGAGAAAAAAGCATATCAATCCAACATAGAAGAAAGGAAAATGAGAAAGGCCCGAGAAGAGGGCTTGATAAAAACAATTGCAAGTTAAAAGGCATGAAAAGACTCGCATCAAAAGTTGACATATATCTCGAGTCGTTTCTCCCCATCCCAAAGGTGTTGCACCCGAAACTTGAAAGATTTTCACGTTGTCATATAGGATTCAAAACCAGTCTATCTAGTCTCAACTAACTTTTCTCTAAAACAGGACCCCGATGGAAAAAAACTCTCGACCAAAACATTGAAAATCCCAGTTGATAAAATATTGTTAAACCTACAGTTGAATAATAATGATTAAAAAAAAAAAATTAGATACCACATAAATCTTAATACGAAAGTATGGTTAACCTGGAATGTCATCAAACGTAAACAGCAGGATCGCAATTATAAATTAATATATATATATCTCCTTAATATTTCATATCTTAAATTAATAAACCAAATATGAAGAGAAATTATATGATTTTGAAGGGTTTATGCCAGCAAGAGAATAGTTACATATATGCAGCTAATTTTTAACAAAGAAAAAATAACCACATCATATACAGTAAAACAAAAAAACAAAAAAAAACGTTATGTCTTTAAGGATTTGTTTTTCTCAGTCGATTTTAATTTATATTAAAATGTATAAAAATGTTTAGGGGTTTATTAATGCACTTCCCATGATTGGATGAACTATGAAATTACAGTAAAATGTTACGATAAGCCACATTTATTATATAAGGCTCTATCTGAAAGGATATTGAGCCCTCTGTGTGTGTGCGGTCAGCTGTCTTGAATTGTGTCTATTCTGATTTTGAGAAGTTGATTTTAATATATATGTATTATTTATTTCAAAAATTATTTTATCATTTTATAATAATTTATACCCAAACCAAATCATGCGGTTTGACTTGGTTTTCGTATACCTCATTATAAAATGATATAATAATTTTGAAAATAAAAATATATGTATAAGCTCTATTGTAATGCTAAGTATTGAGCTTGTTCTTTGTAATTGAAACTTGATCCCTTTGGGAATCATTTTGATTTATATAAATTTTATTCATATTGATATAATCTCTTACATATATAAGCAATCAAAATCGATCTTGGAGAGAACAAAAATACCATTTATAATATATATATATATATATATATATATATATATATATATATATATATATATATATATATATATATATATACAGGGTGTCCCAAAATAATGTATACACCCTTTGCATCGTTATAACTCGTTCAATTTACTGAGTTTGATTTGCAAACAAAATTGATAAAAGAGTAGAACAGTAAGATACACATTTAAAAATACTGAAAGTAAAATTAACAAAAACATAGAAAATTAACTTTTAATAAACGTAAAGGCTACAATGTTTAAAGCAAGAAACCTGAAGTAATTGCAAACAAATGGGAGTAGTAATTGTAGTAGAATGTGCTCAAATACCGGAGTAAATGTCGCAGGACGTTTGTAGGTACAATTCTTCACGTCTTCACTATATGGAAAGTGTATTGAGCAGAACGGGTTGGGGTTAGGATGAGGGTTCATTTTATGAACATTCTGAAATTACCCTAAGTAGCCTTTATCTTTGTTAAAAGTTAATTTTCTATGTTTTTGTTAATTTTACTGTCAGTATTTTTAAATGAATATTCTTACTCAATCTTGTTTATCAATCTTGCAAATAAAAATCAGTAAATTGAACGACTTATAACAATTCAAAGGGTGTATACATTATTTTGGGACACCCTGTATATATATATTTTTATATGCATTCCACAATTTTTTCATCTTGTTCGATATAAGGTCAGATATCTAGCACATTTTGTACACAACATCCTCTTTACATATGACTTTTTATGTGAACAATATTTACAAGTTTTTTTTATATATTTATTCTACAATGACTACCTCTTTCCTTATCAGACAAAGTAATTTATTTTATTTGTAAAAAAAAAAAAAATAGTAAGGTTACGTCTTGTAGGCATTCAAGTTCTCTATACCTCAATGGATATGTTAATGAGTTGACAGAGATAAAAGATCATGTACTGTTTTGTGACATTATACAATGTTTTATGTTTAAACTTTCTGACATTCACGTTATTACTGTTGCATTTCATCTGTTTCAGATATCCATCATTTATTGATACACACAAAGTGGACGCATTATTAAAAGAGTTCATTCTAATTCAGTTTTGACATTGCAGAGTATTCGTAGATTCTGATTGGTTAACATCCAGCCAATAGGCATCCACCTAACAACCGCTCGTCAGAAAAGACAGATGTCGAAAGCATTAAACACGTTTTTGCATTATCAATCTCTCACCACCTGCAATAACAAATAATTCTTCCGAGCTATTTTTTTATACATAAAACATTGCTAAATATTTGTATAAAAACAGATTTCTGATAAAACCTTTTACATTTCTGTCTTAATCTTTATCTATATAATAAAGTAAAGTAAGTCAAATTCTTGATTTTTTTGTCACAATCGTTCCTGCCTATCAAATCAATATTGCATTCTGAATAGCCATGTTATCTTGTTGAACGTTGGTCCATGTTGGTAGCAACAATATGTAATTCAGGTTAATTCCTTTCAGAAAATAATTTTTATCCGGTCGGATGTTTTTAGTATAGCTGCCAATTTTTTTTAAACAAGAAAGGCAACTCTGTATTCGTCCGTTACCAACTTACTTCAATTTATTTGCATGGACAAATGATATTTTAGAAAAAGAAACGTAACACTGTATTCATCTATTACAGACTTTTGTTTGGAGATAAAAATGATATTTTGGCAAAAAAGGGGAGTAACTCGGTATTCGGCCATTACAGACTTTCTTCCCTTGAATTGGAGAGAAACATCTGTAATCAGATTTATTTCCTTTTGGTGTAAGAGACAAAATGATATTTGGGGAAAAAGGGGCGTAAGTCTGTATTACATTACAGACTTTGTTTGAAAAGAAAAATTTGTAATCAGACTTACTTTCCTTTGTTTGGAAAGAAAAATATGTTGAAAAAAGGGACTTAACTCTATATTCGTCCATTACAGACGTACTTCACTTTGAAGAGAAAATAATATTTTGAAAAAAAAGGGACTTAACTCTATATTCGTCCATTACAGACGCACTTCACTTTGAAGAGAAAAATAATATGTTGAAAAAAAGGGACTTAACTCTATATTCGTCCATTACAGACGTACTTCACTTTGAAGAGAAAAATAATATTAAAAAAAAGGGACTTAACTCTATATTCGTCCATTACAGACGTACTTCACTTTGAAGAGAAAAATAATATTGTAAAAAAAAAGGGACTTAACTCTATATTCGTCCATTACAGACGTACTTCACTTTGAAGAGAAAATAATATTTTGAAAAATAAGGGACTTAACTCTATATTCGTCCATTACAGACGCACTTCACTTTGAAGAGAAAAATAATATGTTGAAAAAAAAGAAACTTAACTCTATATTCGTCCATTACAGACGTACTTCACTTTGAAGAGAAAAATAATATTGTGAAAAAAAGGGACTTAACTCTATATTCGTCCATTACAGACGTACTTCACTTTGAAGAGAAAAATAATATTTTGAAAAAAAAGGGACTTAACTCTATATTCGTCCATTACAGACGCACTTCACTTTGAAGAGAAAAATAATATTTTGAAAAAAAGGGGCTTAACTCTATATTCGTCCATTACAGACGTACTTCACTTTGAAGAGAAAATAATATTTTGAAAAAAAGGGACTTAACTCTATATTCGTCCATTACAGACGCACTTCACTTTGAAGAGAAAAATAATATTTTGAAAAAAAGGGACTTAACTCTATATTCGTCCATTACAGACGTACTTCACTTTGAAGAGAAAAATAATATTTTGAAAAAAAAAGGGACTTAACTCTATATTCGTCCATTACAGACGCACTTCACTTTGAAGAGAAAAATAATATTTTGAAAAAAAGGGACTTAACTCTATATTCGTCCATTACAGACGTACTTCACTTTGAAGAGAAAAATAATATTGTGAAAAAAAGGGACTTAAGTCTATATTCGTCCATTACAGACGTACTTCACTTTGAAGAGAAAAATAATATTTTGAAAAAAAGGGACTTAACTCTATATTCGTCCATTACAGACGTACTTCACTTTGAAGAGAAAATAATATTTTGAAAAAAAGGGACTTAACTCTATATTCGTCCATTACAGACGCACTTCACTTTGAAGAGAAAAATAATATTTTGAAAAATAGGGACTTAACTCTATATTCGTCCATTACAGACGCACTTCACTTTGAAGAGAAAAATAATATTTTGAAGAAAAAGGGACTTAACTCTATATTCGTCCATTACAGACGCACTTCACTTTGAAGAGAAAAATAATATTGTGAAAAAAAAGGGACTCAACTCTATATTCGTCCATTACAGACGCACTTCACTTTGAAGAGAAAAATAATATTTTGAAGAAAAAGGGACTTAACTCTATATTCGTCCATTACAGACGCACTTCACTTTGAAGAGAAAAATAATATTTTGGAAAAAAAGGACCTACCTCTATATTCGCATATTACAGACTTACTTCCCGTTGTTTGGCGAGAAAAATCTGTAATCAGACTTATTTCCCTTTGTTTGGAAAAAGGGAGGTAACTCTGTATTCGTCTATTACAGACTTCCGTTTATTTGAAACAAAATTGGGAGAAAAAATAGTTTAAATCAAGACAATAAATGATATATTGAAACAAAAGGTCCGTAACTCTGTATTCATCGATTGCAGACTTACTTCCGTTTATCTGCCCCAAAACATTAAATTTGAGAAAAAAAGCATATTAAAAAAAAGTAAGGCAAAAACAAATTTCAATTAAATATGCTACCGGGCAACACCGTACAGGGGCAGCTAGTAAAATATATAACACTCGCAGAAGTAATCGTCTGTGTTGGGTTTATCAAATGTTCCTCTTCAACTCAACAGGAAATTCCTCTCAGAAAATAATCTATCTGGTCGGATTTATTTTCGTATAGCCGCCATTTAAAAAGTCTCGGTAACTCTGTATTCGGCTAGTAGAGACTTACTTCTTTTTGTTTGGGTAAGAAAAATAATAATTTTGAAAAAAAATAATTTCGATTTTTCATCTCATTAAAAATCTAATACTAATTTGTTCGCTGGGTTATGTTTTTGGATGCCAACGTCCTAGCGAGTGTAAAATCCTACTTGTGAGACATCGACCTGGGTTCTTTGTAGTTGGATGACTACACCTCTTGTTGAGAAAAGTAGGTACATTCCACAGTCGGCCTTTGTCGCGGTTTGCTTGATCTGTGTTGGTCAGTAGACTTCCTTGTATGTGGCGTGGTTGCTCAGAGTACTCGCATCGCATGCAAGTGACTCGGGGTTCTAATCCCAAGTTCAGACGTGTCCTACTGATGAGCTCAAAGGAGGGCGAAAATCGAGTCTAGGGCTTCCAGTCTGTGGCTTTTATGGTTTGTGTCGGCTGCGACGTGGTCTGATTGTTGAATAATTATATATATATGATCTCACATTAAAAATCTAATATATATATTTCAATTCAGTTTCAATGCAAGGTATATTCCGCAAAAAAGCAATTGATTCAATGTGTGTTTTTTTCCCCACAATCTTTATTTTACTTTTTCAAATTTTAAATCTTGGCCTTTGCTAACTTATCTATCCCAGCAATTTCCTCTGATGATATGATTTTGATCTTTGAAAAGCCTGGCTTAAGGAAAAAATTAATTGAATAAATTGCCTTTTTGCGGAATATACCTTGCATTGAGCAACTGAATTGAAAAAAAGATCTGCCTCCGTCGCTTTTCTAATTCCTTTTGATCCTTATATATATATATAAGTATTTTATTTAGAAACTATACATTGCAGTTGGGTGTACCCTGGTTTCATCGATCGACACACATATACATACATATTTTTAAAAGTATTTATTAATAAATATTTACAAAATACACATTCTTTACTTGATAACCATCCCTGAAGATGGATCCTGAGAAATCTGAAAGAACTAGGGCCTAAAACATGGATCTGAAAGCACAAGGGCCCAAAATGATTACGGCAAATACATCGGCCAGTTCCGGCTCGAAACCCTAAAACTTATAAGGAACTTAGAAAGGGGCAAAAGAAAAATATGCCGACACACGTTGTCCGTAATATTTAATGAAATATGTCTTTATATATATATATATATATATATATATATATATATATATATATATATATATATATATATATATAATATTTCCTTGGCCTTTTGGCTAAGATCAAAGTGTAGTATCTGTTCCGATGGATATTACACCCCATAGACTGGTATTGTCTGGGCCTTCGGGGCTTGATTTACGCCGGTCTATGGGACGGTCCTGTGCAGTTCTAGGAAGCCCACCCTCCCAGGCTTTGCCTCCCCTCTTTGGGAAGGATTAAGTTTATTGCTTACTGCCTGAGGCGCTCCTACCGGGGAATGCCGACGGGCCTGCCTAGGCAATTTTTAATGGCCAGAGTGCTCACATTCTCGAGTGCTGGTTTATCAAATCCCACTTTCCCGACCTTGTGTCACATCTTACCGCTGTGGGAGGTAGATAAATAATATATATATATATATATTATATATATATATTATATATATATATTATATATATATATTATATATATATTATATAATATATATTATACATATATTTTATATATATTATATATATATTATATATATATTATATATATATTATATATATATATATATTATATATATTATATATATATATTATATATATATATATATGTATATAATATATATATATATATCATATATATATTATATATATATATATATGTATATAATATATATATATATTATATATATATTATATATATATATATGTATATAATATATATATATATATATATATATATATATATATATATATATATATATATATATATATATATATATTAAAACAAAAACAAACAAAACAAAAATATATAATGGAATTTATCCCATGTTTCAGTAATTGATCTAAAACAAAACATTCTAGCGCTCAATGGGTGGACATTCTATGTTTGCTGAAATGGTTTTGGGGAGATATTGTTGAACAATGCCATGGCTACACACACTGACGTCTCATGTCTCGGTTTTGGGAGTGCTGTTTAAGAAAATGCGAAGAATTTTAAACTTAAAAAATTTAACTTGAAAAAATATTTTTTGCCGTTAAAATTTTCAAGTAAAAAAAATATTTTTTTCAAATAAATATATTAAAAAATTCTTTATTTTTTGTTTAAATTTTAAGTTTTTAAGTTAATTTTGATTTTGCAGTCAACTGCTTTAGTATCGTCTGCGTTTTTACATTTTTGTAAATCGCTTTGGCCATTTCCGTTTTTTATCCGTAGTGAATCGCAATTGGAAACATTCAGGTCAATATGGGTCCCCTCCCATAAAAGCATAAATAGCAGGAATATGTAGTTTTACCTTCTTTCAATGACCTTACAATAAATAAACTAACTCTGATTAGAATCTCTTTGATTAGAATAAATATCTCTTCCCTCCTCTCTCGTCTCTCTCCCCTTCCTTTCCACTCTCTTTCCTCTTTTTCTCTTCTATCCCCCCTCTCTCGCCCGTCTCTCCCCTCCACTCTTTTGCCCCCTCTCTCCCGTCTCGTTTACGTCTCTCTCAAATATCTCTCCCTTTTCTTCCCTCTCTCTCCTCTCCACCTCCTTTCTCTCCCCTCTCTTGACCCTGTCTCTCTTCTCTCACCCCTTTCTCCCTTCCTCTCTTGCTCCCCTCTCCCCTCATCTCTCGCCTCTCTCTCTCCTTCTCTTTATCTCATGTCTCGCCTTTCTCTCCCCTTCCTCTCTTGCCATTCTCTCCTCTCTTCTTTCGCCCTCTCTTCCCTTCCTTTCCCCTCTCTCCTCCTATCTCTCTCACTCCCATCTCTTTGATCATTACTGACAGTTTCTTTTGTTTGTTTACGTATCACTTGCCCCCCCCCCCTTATCCACTTACTCCTTCTCTCTTATCCATTCATTCATACACTCATTGACCTAAGTCATTGCTCTCTACGCTATTGACCGTGGCGAAGAAAGCCGTCTCTTTTCTTACGCCAACATTCTTGGCCTTTTGGCCGGGATCAAAGTGTAGTATCTGTTCCGATGTATACCGGTATCGTATTGGCCTTCGGGGCTTGATTTACGCCGGTCTATGGGTTTGTCCTGTGCAGTTCTAGGCGGTCTGCCATCCCAGGTTTTTCCTTCTCACCCTTTGAGAGAGGGTTGGTTCGTTGCTGATCGCCTGAAGCGCCCCTACCGGGGAATGCCGACGGGACTGTCTAGGAAATTTTGAAAGGTCATAAGTGCTCTTCCTCTAGGGTACTGACTTATCTAATCCCACTTTCCGACCTTGTGTCACATTTTACTCTGTGGGAGGTAGATACATACCAACATTACCACTCAAGAATCCGTCCTCGACAATCAGTCCGAGAGAGATCGGTCCATTGTGACGGCGGTGGGCGTGTTTTCTGTCGATCTATGGTATTTATTCTATTTAGCTCTAAGAGGCTCAACTTCCCAGGCCTTACCTTCTCGCTTTGGCAAAGAGTTAGTTCATAACTAACTGCCTGGGGAGGCGCCCCCACCGGGGAATATTAATGGGGTTGCTCATGTAATTTTGAAGTGGCCAGAGTGCACCATCTCTTGTGCGCGGAGTTATTCTCCCCACCTCCCAACTTTGTACCACATCTCCCCGTGGTGGGAGGGAGGGAAATGCCCCGTTTTATTTTAAAAGCATATTTAAAAGAAAATAATTTAAAAAGCAACATTGTTATTTGTTTTTTTTTAATAAGTTTCTAAATTTTTATTCAAATACCAAACAATGTTTCAAAGTGTCAATATTTTTCATTATCTCAAAAAGGGTGACGGAATTAATTACAAACCGGAATTAATTACAAATCTAAATCTAAATATACTTTACAAATTTCTTTAAAAAATATGATAAATATACTTTACGAATTTTCTTAAATGATAAAATATACTACACATTTCTTTAAACAATATGATTAATATACGACTTTACACATTTCTTTAAAAAATATGATTAATATACGACTTTATAAATTCTTGATGATAAAATGAAATAAAACTTTTTTTTTAATTCGTACAATATAATTTTGCAAATGAAAGAAATAAAATGAGATTTATTAGTTGAATAACAAATAAAATTGATAAATTAAGTCCAAGTTGTAATTAATTTCGAGTTGTAATTACTTCCGGGTTGTAATTAATTCCGAACCCCCTCAAAAACACGCAACCACGTGATGCATACGCCGACATTCAAACTCAACCGGTCTCTCCATCAAACGGACTACTATCTATTTATTAAAAAAAAAAACACATCGTTATTTGGTTTTCATGAATTTAAAAATTATTATACTTTATTATTTGATATATGAAATTATATATATATATATATATATATATATATATATATATATATGAATTTTTATTATATATATATATATATATGAATGTTATATATATATATATATATATATATTTGATATATGATATATTTAAATTAAATTATTTGATAAATAAATGTTGCATTGTAATATTTTATATGTCGATGTAATATTTTATATATATATATATATATATATATATATATATATATATATATATATATATATTTACGTACATATAAAAGGAATCTATAAACACGCGTTTCTGGCTATCAATATGACTAAACTGGGCAAGGATCGAACCTACGATGTAACTGTTTGCAGTCTGGTGTTTTACCACAAGACCACAAACACTTTGCAAAAATAGTTATGATTTTTTATCGCCATAATGTTACGTAGTCTTTATTATTGTTTTTACTGGCGATAGAAACATAGCTGGTTTCTTAGTATTTTTCCACTTCCTAGGCGGTAAAGAATATTGTACTAAGTCGCCATTTTTAATAGGACGTGTAATTATTTTTTATTTTATATATATACATTTATTAATTTTATTCAAATACAATAACAAAGACTATATATATATATATATATATATATATATATATATATATATATATATATATATATATATATATGTCGCGTTGTATTATTTGATTTATAAATGTTGCATTGTAATATTTTTCTATTTGTTTTGTTTTTCTTTTTTGTTCAATTTTCTTTTCGCTTTGTTTTGCATGGGATGGGGCATCCTGATGGATGCTAGACATCCACTCGCTATTTAAAAGACTCCAATCGAGAGATTTTTTAAGGGTTCTAACCACCCCTTTAAATGCAATTGTTTGGACCTCTCTTGCACTTGGTTCACCGGGTATATCCGACCGTAGGGCAGAAAAATTATTTCAAATACGTTACGAGGTTGGGACCCTAATCCCCTTCAAAGTAAGCCCCTTGTGTTTGCATACACTTAGCCCACTGATCCATCCACTGCCGGAAACACCTCTGGAAGTCTTCTTTTGGAATGATGTTCATCTCTGCCGTCGTGTTAGATTCAGCAGGTGTTTGGAGAAGATGCGATGTGTAACACAAATTAAGGAATGGTTAAACAGATTCATAAATGGCCGCACATTAGCGGAGAGTGACCAGCGTTCTGGCACGCCCCAAACCGCTGGAGTGCAGCTGTTGTTGAGAGGGTGCGAATAAAGAGATGATGTGGAACGCGATGGCGGAGATGAACACCATTCCAAAAGGAGACTTCCAGAGGTGTTTCCGGCAGTGGATGGATCGGTGGGCTAAGTGTGTGCAAGCACAAAAGGCTTACTTTGAAAGAGGATTAGGGTCCCAACCCCGTCACGTATTTGAAATATTTTTTCTGGCCTAAGGTCGGATACATTTTAGACAGACCTCACACACACACACACACACACACACACACACACATATATATATATATATATATATATATATATATATATATATATATGCGTTACAGAAAATCAGAACAACATCAGTACCGTCGGTTTCAAATCCAACAAGGGGGAACAGCACGTGACCGCCCTTTATAGACACTCCTCAGCCTTTGTTGTTGTCTGTTGCTTTAATTCCAGGCTATCAGCACCGATTCCATATTCCATTACTACAATTAGAACTAGTACAAAACATCAACATTATTCATCACCAAATACATAGTTATTGTAGAAAAAACACATACAGAAAATAAATATGTATTTATAATAATAATAATAATAATAATAATAATAATAATAATAATAATAACCACTAAAAGTAAAAAGTTGAAATATATATATATATATATATATATATATATATATATATACATATATATATATATAGAATTATAAAAAGAAAAAACTATACACACATTAAGGTTGTACACATTATAACTTATTTCGACCCCTTAATTAGGTCTCCTCAGATGTATAAACAACCACGTTTTTTGACGTGGTTGTTTATACATCTGAGGAGACCTAATTAAGGGGTCGAAATAAGTTATAATGTGTACAACCTTAATGTGTGTATAGTTTTTTCTTTTTATAATTCTGTTTTGCTCTGTTTAAATTACATTGAGCTCTGTTATTCAGATTCTCAACACAAAATTGAAATCTACACACTATATATATATATATATATATATATATATATATATATAGGGTGGGCCAAAATAAGGGTCCTATCTTTAAATTTGAATAACTTGAATTTGAATAACTTCCACAAAATAAAAGTTAAACTCACCAAACTTTATGTGTGTGTAGACTGACCCTTCCGAGATGTTTTGAAATAAACAAAACAAATTTTAGCCGAAAAACACTTCTTAAAACTTACAAAAACTAAAGTATTGTTTTTTACACTGTTTTGAGTTTTTTATGCAAAAATAATGTTTTCTAAATGAGGGTACGTTCCTTAGGGCTAATACGGCTCATGCTTGCTTCGGAAGGGGTCCTTTACTTATTCTAAAAAAAAAAAAAAAAAAAATCAATAAATAAAAAAGTTATGAATTTTTAAAAATAGGACCCTTATTTTTGCCCACCCTGTATATATATATATATATATATATATATATATATATATAGACACACATTCATATATATATATATATATATATATATATATATATATATATATATATATATATATATATATATATATATATATATATATATATATATATATATATATATATATATATATATATATATATGAATGTGTGTCTTTCGATTAAAAAGAGAGCATTGTTTAGTTTGTGAATTCCAATCCAGTAACACTGAAGCTTTTATTTCAAAGTATTGGCGCCACAACAATCAACAGACTTCCATTTTTTCCTCTTCTCGCTGGCGACCAAATTTCTTTGATTCCAATTAAAAAAAAAAACTTTTCAAAGCATTCTAATTAGAATGAAGTGTTCGCATTAAATCGGTCAGAATAAAGACTGTAATCTTCCGAAACAGACGCTGGTCTTTGTTTAAATAATTTGAATATTATTAGGGCGTATCAAGTATATTTCTGCTTTACACAGACTTTTATTACAGTAGTCACGGGTATTGACTATAGACTCGGCGTGCTGGGTTCGAGTTCGGTTGAGGCTACTGTATCACCTTCACTTGGAAAGGTATGAATCCATATATCCGAAATAACATCAGTCTTTCCATGCTGATCTCGTCAGTGTAGGCTCGGCGTGCAGAGTTCGAATTCTGCCGGATCCACTGCACATCTTTAACTAATACTTTTAGAAAAGTATGAATCCATATTCTATGGATTAAATAAACTAGATTCTCAAGCCTTGACAGGACAACTAGTCTAGGAGAAGGAAACCCCAGTATTTCTCTGCTTATCCCGGCAGTGTAGGCTCGGCGTGCTAGGTTCGAGCTGTACCAGAGCTACTGTACATCTTTAACTAATACAGTTGAAAAAGTATTAATATGAATCTATATATATACTCTATCAGCTATGGTTTCAATAGTAGAGTAGACGAGAATCTAAATCGTTGACAGGGCGACTAGTCTAGTAGGAGAAAAACTACAAAATGACACAAATCCTCCGTTTATGAAAGCATTTTTTCGGATCGACTGATTTCTCCTTGCTATTGAGCCTGGTATTTATCTAAAATGTCGACGCTATTGCTTCTGGTATTTATCTCAAATGACGATGCTATTGAACCGGTTAATTAGCTAAACTTATGATGCTATGGAGTCTAGTATTTATCTAAAATGTCGATTCTATGGAACCTGGTATTTATCTAAAATGACGATGCTATGGAAACTGGTATTTATCTAAAATGTCGATGCTATGGAACCTGGTTTTTATCTAAAATGTCGATGCTATCGGACCTGGTAATTATCTAAAATGACGATGCTATGGAGCCTAGTATTTATCTAAAATGTCGATGCTATTGAAACTGGTAATTATCTAAAATCACGATGCTATGGGGCCTAGTATTTATCTAAAATATCGATGCTATTGAAACTGGTAATTATCTAAAATGACGATGCTATAGAGCCTGATATTTATCTAAAATGTCGATGCTATTGAAACTGGTAATTATCTAAAATGACGATGCTATAGAGCCTGATATTTATCTAAAATGTCGATGCTATTGAAACTGGTATTTATCTAAAATGTCGATGCTATGAAGCCTAGTATTTATCTAAAATGTCGATGCTATTGAACCTGGTAATAATCTAAAATGACGATGCTATGGAGCCTAGTATTTATTTAAAATGTCGATGCTATTGTAACCTGGTAATTATCTAAAATGACGATGCTATGGAGCCTGGTATTTATCTAAAATGTTGATGCTATTGAAACTGGTAATTATCTAAAATGACGATGCTATGGAGCCTGGTATTTATCTAAAATGTTGATGCTATTGAAACTGGTATTTATCTTATATGTCGATGCTATGGAGCCTAGTATTTATCTAAAATGTCGATGCTATTGAAACTGGTATTTATCTAATATGACGATGCTATGGAGCCTAGTATTTATCTAAAATGTCGATGCTATTGAAACTGGTAATTATCTAAAATGACAATGCTATGGAGCCTGGTATTTATCTAAAATGTCGATGCTATTGAAACTGGTAATTATCTAAAATGACGATGCTATGGAGCCTGGTATTTATCTAAAATGTCGATGCTATTGAAACTGGTATTTATCTAAAATGTCGATGCTATGAAGCCTTATATTTATCTAAAATGTCGATGCTATTGAAACTGGTAATTATCTAAAATGACGATTCTATAGAGCCTGATATTTATCTAAAATGTCGATGCTATTGAAACTGGTAATTATCTAAAATGACGATGCTATAGAGCCTGATATTTATCTAAAATGTCGATGCTATTGAAACTGGTATTTATCTAAAATGTCGATGCTATGAAGCCTTATATTTATCAAAAATGTCGATGCTATTGAAACTGGTAATTATCTAAAATAACGATGCTATGGAGCCTAGTATTTATCTAAAATGTCGATGCTATTGAAACTGGTAATTATCTAAAATGACGATGCTATGGAGCCTGGTATTTATCTAAAATGTCGATGCTATTGAAACTGGTAATTATCTAAAATGACGATGCTATGGAGCCTAGTATTTATCTAAAATGTCGATGCTATTGAAACTGGTATTTATCTAAAATGTCGATACTATGGAGCCTGGTATTTATCTAAAATGTCGATGCTATTGAACTCGGTAATTATCTAAAATGACGATGCTATGGAGCCTGGTATTTATCTAAAATGTCGATGCTATTGAAACTGGTAATTATCTAAAATGACGATGCTATTGAAACTGGTATTTATCTAAAATGTCGATGCTATTGAAACTGGTATTTATCTAAAATGTCGATACTATGGAGCCTGGTATTTACTTAAAATGTCGATACTATGGAGCCTGGTATTTATCTAAAATGTCGATGCTATTGTAACCTGGTAATTATCTAAAATGACGATGCTATGGAGCCTGGTATTTATCTAAAATGTCGATGCTATTGAACCTGGTAATTATCTAAAATGACGATGCTATGGAGCCTAGTATTTATCTAAAATGTCGATGCTATTGAAACTGGTATTTATCTAAAATGTCGATACTATGGAGCCTGGTATTTATCTAAAATGTCGATACTATGGAGCCTGGTATTTATCTAAAATGACGATGCTATGGAGCCTAGTATTTATCTAAAATGTCGATGCTATTGAAACTGGTATTTATCTAATATGTCGATGCTATGGAGCCTGGTATTTATCAAAAATGTCGATGCTATTGAAACTGGTAATTATCTAAAATGCCGATGCTATGGAGCCTAGTATTTATCTAAAATGTCGATGCTATTGAAACTGGTATTTATCTAATATGTCGATACTATGGAGCCTGGTATTTATCTAAAATGTCGATGCTATTGAAACTGGTATTTATCTAAAATGTTGATGCTATTGAAACTGGTAATTATCTAAAATGCCGATGCTATGGAGCCTAGTATTTATCTAAAATGTCGATGCTATTGAAACTGGTATTTATCTAAAATGTCGATACTATGGAGCCTGGTATTTACTTAAAATGTCGATACTATGGAGCCTGGTATTTATCTAAAATGTCGATGCTATTGTAATCTGGTAATTATCTAAAATGACGATGCTATGGAGCCTGGTATTTATCTAAAATGTCGATGCTATTGAACCTGGTAATTATCTAAAATGACGATGCTATGGAGCCTAGTATTTATCTAAAATGTCGATGCTATTGAAACTGGTATTTATCTAAAATGTCGATACTATGGAGCCTGGTATTTATCTAAAATGTCGATACTATGGAGCCTGGTATTTATCTAAAATGACGATGCTATGGAGCCTAGTATTTATCTAAAATGTCGATGCTATTGAAACTGGTATTTATCTAAAATGTCGATGCTATTGAAACTGGTATTTATCTAAAATGTCGATGCTATTGAAACTGGTAATTATCTAAAATGCCGATGCTATGGAGCCTAGTATTTATCTAAAATGTCGATGCTATTGAAACTGGTATTTATCTAATATGTCGATGCTATGGAGCCTGGTATTTATCTAAAATGTCGATGCTATTGAAACTGGTATTTATCTAAAATGTCGATGCTATTGAACCTGGTAATTATCTAAAATGACGATGCTATGGAGCCTAGTATTTATCTAAAATGTCGATGCTATTGAAACTGGTATTTATCTAATATGTCGATGCTATGGAGCCTGGTATTTATCTAAAATGTCGATGCTATTGAAACTGGTATTTATCTAAAATGTCGATGCTATTGAACCTGGTAATTATCTAAAATGACGATGCTATGGAGCCTAGTATTTATCTAAAATGTCGATGCTATTGAAACTGGTATTTATCTAAAATGTCGATACTATGGAGCTAGGTATTTATCTAAAATGTCGATACTATGGAGCCTGGTATTTATCTAAAATGTCGATGCTATTGTAACCTGGTAATTATCTAAAATGACGATGCTATGGAGCCTGGTATTTATCTAAAATGTCGATGCTATTGAAACTGGTAATTATCTAAAATGACGATGCTATGGAGCCTAGTATTTATCTAAAATGTCGATGCTATTGAAACTGGTATTTATCTAAAATGTCGATACTATGTCGCCTGGTATTTATCTAAAATGTCGATGCTATTGAAACTGGTAATTATCTAAAATGCCGATGCTATGGAGCCTAGTATTTATCTAAAATGTCGATGCTATTGAAACTGGTATTTATCTAAAATGTCGATACTATGGAGCCTGGTATTTATCTAAAATGTCGATGCAATTGAACCTGGTAATTATCTAAAATGACGATGCTATGGAGCCTAGTATTTATCTAAAATGTCGATGCTATTGAAACTGGTATTTATCTAATATGTCGATGCTATGGAGCCTGGTATTTATCTAAAATGTCGATGCTATTGAAACTGGTAATTATCTAAAATGCCGATGCTATGGAGCCTAGTATTTATCTAAAATGTCGATGCTATTGAAACTGGTATTTATCTAATATGTCGATACTATGGAGCCTGGTATTTATCTAAAATGTCGATGCTATTGAAACTGGTATTTATCTAAAATGTCGATGCTATTGAAACTGGTAATTATCTAAAATGTCGATACTATGGAGCCTGGTATTTATCTAAAATGTCGATGCTATTGAAACTGGTATTTATCTAAAATGTCGATGCTATGGAGCCTGGTATTTATCTAAAATGTCGATGCTATTGAAACTGGTATTTATCTAAAATGCCGATGCTATGGAGCCTAGTATTTATCTAAAATGTCGATGCTATTGAAACTGGTAATTATCTAAAATGCCGATGCTATGGAGCCTAGTATTTATCTAAAATGTCGATGCTATTGAAACTGGTATTTATCTAAAATGCCGATGCTATGGAGCCTAGTATTTATCTAAAATGTCGATGCTATTGAAACTGGTAATTATCTAAAATGACGATGCTATGGAGCCTAGTATTTATCTAAAATGTCGATGCTATTGAAACTGGTATTTATCTAATATGTCGATGCTATGGAGCCTGGTATTTATCTAAAATGTCGATGCTATTGAAACTGGTATTTATCTAATATGTCGATGCTATGGAGCCTGGTATTTATCTAAAATGTCGATGCTATTGAAACTGGTATTTATCTAAAATGTCGATGCTATGGAGCCTGGTATTTATCTAAAATGTCGATGCTATTGAAACTGGTATTTATCTAAAATGCCGATGCTATGGAGCCTAGTATTTATCTAAAATGTCGATGCTATTGAAACTGGTAATTATCTAAAATGCCGATGCTATGGAGCCTAGTATTTATCTAAAATGTCGATGCTATTGAAACTGGTATTTATCTAAAATGCCGATGCTATGGAGCCTAGTATTTATCTAAAATGTCGATGCTATTGAAACTGGTATTTATCTAAAATGCCGATGCTATGGAG
Source organism: Sepiola atlantica (assembly GCA_963556195.1). Taxonomy (NCBI): domain Eukaryota; kingdom Metazoa; phylum Mollusca; class Cephalopoda; order Sepiida; family Sepiolidae; genus Sepiola; species Sepiola atlantica. The sequence goes on from OY744551.1 coordinate 33,554,525, forward strand.
CCTAGTATTTATTTAAAATGTCGATGCTATTGAAACTGGTATTTATCTAAAATGTCGATGCTATGGAGCCTAGTATTTATCTAAAATGTCGATGATATTAAGCCTATTATTTATCTAAAATGACGACGCTATTGAGCTAGGATTTATCTAAAATGACGATGCTATTGAACTTAGTGTTTATTGAAAAAGCCAATGCTATAGAGCTTAATAATTATTTGAAATGACAATGCTATTCAGTTTAGTGGGTAGTAAAATTACTATGTTGAACCCCCCCCCCCCCAAAAAAAACCCACAAGAACCCAACGACATCCATTATGCGCGTTTTATTCCAGGGGTTATTCATTGTTTCCTAGGACAGAAGAAGCGCCTCCCCCCCGACAAAAAACAAAACCAAACCAAAACAAACAAACAAGAATTCTTAATAAAACAACTTTTCATATCTGAACCGAAACTGAATGAGAAAACACATCTCTTTTCTAGTGTTGTGTGTTTTTAGAGTTTTTGCTTTAAAACTATTTTGTAAGAGGTTAATGTGATTTAAAAGAATAGTCCGACCGTCGTAAAAAAAACCTCATGTTTTAAATTACTGCTCCCGGGGAACGTCGGGTTTCATTGCTGGTTACGAATAACATCTGGGCTATCAAAAGTGTTTTTATTTCTTTAAGAATCTTTACTCTAGGGATTGTTTTATGTTTGGAGAGAGAGAGAGAGAGAGAGAGAGAGAGAGAGGGAAAGAGAGACGGAGAGGGAGAGGGAGAGAGGGATGGGAAGTAGTAGTAGTAGTAGTAGTAGTATAAGTAGTAGTAGAAGGAAAAGAATAGAGAATGGAAGAGGGGAGGCCCAGCACAACACGGAAAGTGTTCTAGATCAAAAGAGAGATATACGAAGGAAGAAAAATAAAGTGAAAGCTGAGATGGTAAGAGCAAAAAAAACGAGTGAGAGAAGGGGGGGATGAGAGATTAGCAAGAGAGAGAGAGAGAGAGAGGGAGAGAGAGAGAGGGAGAGAGAGAGAGAGAGAGAGAAATAGCGAGCTAGAGGGGAAGAGAGGGAAAGAGAGGTTAGGGGTAGATGTTGAGAGAAAGGATGGACAACTATAGAGAAAAGAGAGATAGAAAGAGTGAGAAAGACAAAGATCGAGCAAGAGAGAGAGAGAGAGAGAGAGAGAGAGAGAGAGAGAGAGAGAGAGAGAGTCAGAGTCTTGTGTCTGTATTAGCCTAATCTCAATGGGGCCTTAAATACCAATTATTACTTCTCTCACCCTCTCTCTACCCCCTCTCTCTATCTCTCTGCCTCTCTTTCCCTCTCCACCCTCTCTCTCTCTCTCTCTCCCTCTCTCGCGCGCACAGGATAAATCTATTCTTCTCAACATTTCAATCGTCATTCACTGAATCTGAGTCGTATTGTGATTTATTTATAAGCTGCAAAGAAGAAATCAATCCCCCCCCCCCCCACACCGCCGGACCCTCGTTTAGTTTTACTTGCCCAACTGAGTTTCATCCGAAAACGAGATGCAATATCCCCTAACACACATTACTCGCCGGACGTGACAATAATCGTTAAAAACTCGGTTTAAAATTAAACCTTCATCGTAGAAACAGTAATATAGAAACAACAATGGAGATTGTGATTTTTTTTCTTCTGTCCGTCTGTTTTTCTGTTTTTTGTGTTTTTGTGTTTTTCTGTTTTTTCTGTTTTTCTGTTTTATTCTGTTTTTCTGTTTGTCTGTTTTTCTGTTTGTCTGTTTTTCTATTTGTTTGTTTTTTTTTGTCTGTTTGTCTGTTTGTCTGTTAGCGTATTCAGCTGCGCCGCGTTTATACGTCCCAAGTGTTGCGTTTTCACTTTTAACCGGTGCGTGTGTAAACCATTATAAACCCGTGTTGTTGTTGTTGGGAAGCCAGGTTCTTGCTCGTCTGTGGATACGATCACTCGAACGCCGAAGTTTATTTTTTAACGAAGGTTTATTACAAAGAGAGAAAGAAATCAGAGGGACGGGTTACTTTTGTACGCGTATGAGAGAGAGAGAGAGAGAGAGAGAGAGAGAGAGAGAGAGAGAGAGAGAGAGAGAGAGAGAGAGAGAATAGCGATATATATAGAGATAGATAGATAGATACATATACAGAGAGAGAGAGAGAGAGAAATAGCGATATATATATAGAGAGATAGATAGATAGATAGATATACAGAGAGAGAGAGAGAGAGAGAGAGATAGAGAGAGAGAGAGAGAGACAGACAGACAGACAGACAGACAGACAGGCAGGCAGAGAGAGAGAGAGAGAGAGAGAGACAGGCAGACAGACAGACAGACAGACAGACAGGCAGGCAGACAGAGAGAGAGAGAGAGAGAGAGAGAGAGAGAGAGAGAGACAGGCAGACAGACAGACAGACAGACAGACAGACAGACAGACAGGCAGGCAGACAGAGAGAGAGAGAGAGAGAGAGAGAGAGAGAGAGAGAGAGAGAGAGAGAGAGAGAGAGAGAGAGACAGGCAGACAGACAGACAGACAGACAGACAGACAGACAGACAGGCAGGCAGACAGACAGAGAGAGAGAGAGAGAGAGAGAGAGAGAGAGACAGGCAGGCAGGCAGACAGACAGACAGACAGACAGACAGACAGACAGACATACGGATAGCTAGTCCTAGTTACAGTGTGCACACCCGCCCCCAACTGGAGACGACGCCCTGGACACGTCTTCCCTGCTTGAAATATCGCCAGACAAGAGACAGAAAATCTCCGTCCGGAAGTCACATAGTTTCGTCGACTTCCGTTCTGTGGTCACCTCTGACCTCTGACCTTTAACCTCGGCCGTCGTTATGTAACACCAAACAGTGGCGGACTGAACAGAGTGTCAGTTTACACGATGGCTATATAACAAAAAACAAACAAACACAAGCAATTGTTTTAGTAATTAAAAGAAACAAACAAACAAAAAAAGAAAACAAGGCACAAACAAGCAAAGGAGACCCATTAAAATTAGAAATAAATGTAAGAATAAAAATAAAATAATTAACTAAATAAATAATTAAATCTATGTGATAAAAGTGAACGTACGTGTGCCCGCCCAGGTTCGCTTCAATGATCACGTATGATCAAAGAAGAGGAGGCTTAATCTTAATCCTAATAATAATTGATAATAATAAAGAAATGAAAGTATAATCATGTATGCAAATTTGATTTTTATGAGCAAAGAAGAGGAGGCTTAATCTTAATAACGGATAATAAAAATAAAGGAGAGAATTGCTTTCACTTTTAATAGACACAAAAACTCGACCAAGCATATTGTTTTAAATATTTTTGTGACTAAAATAAGAATTAATCTTAGGGCACACATATGCTTTATTCACAAATTCAGCAGAGAGAGAGAGAGAGAGAGAGAGAGAGAGAGAGAGAGAGAGAGAGAGAGAGAGAGGAAGAGAGCGAGAGAGATAGAGATAAAGAGAGATGGAGAGATAGAGCGAAAGAGCGAGAAAGCGAGAGATAGATAGATAGAGACAGAGACAGATTGTATGTGTGTGTGTATGTGAGAGAGAGAGAGAGGGAGGGAGAGAGAGGAGGGAGATAGATAGATAGATGAGAATTAGTGCTCTTCAAGGTGCTGCCATAGACAGTTGTGTCGTCTGCGTAGATGTCAACGAATGATGTCAGAAAATTATTTAGAAGATCATCAACGAAGATCAAAAAGGGGGCTGGGTCCTGGATAGATCCTTGAGGCACAACGACATTGATACTATGCGCTTCAGACTTCTGCCCATTAACAACTACTTTTAAAGCCCTATTAGAAAACAAGGATTTGATGATTGAAGACATTGCAAGGTATTCCATAACTAACCAGTTTGTTGAAGCATCCCTTTGTGTCAGACTCTATAAAAAGCCTTTGGTATATATTTATCTACCTCCCACAAGGCAAGATGTGACACAAGGTCGGGAAAGTGGGATTAGATAAGCCAGGGCTCGAGGTGAGCATTCTGGCCATTTAAAAATTGCCTGGGCAGCCCCGTCGGCATTCCCGGTAGGGCGCCCAGACAGTAAGCAATAAACCCACTCCTCCCCAAAGAGGGGAGGCGAAGCCTGGGAGGGTGCACCTCCTAGAACTGCACAGGACCAACAACCCCCAATAGACCGGCGTAAATCCAGACCCAAAAAAGCCTTTGGTATGTCGAGAGTTATTATTCTAAAAACAAAGCCCTCATCAATAGACACGCTGATCTTATGCGATATTACCGTTGCACAGTTGATCTTGCAGGATGAAATCCATATTGCTTGTCACTAAGTAGATTGTTTTTACTGAAGTGGTTGATGATTTAATGATTTATCAGATTCTAGTAGCTTACTCATGACACATAGGAGACTGTTCGGTCCCTACTGAAATGTAAAAGACTTGATCACAGTATTTTAAAATACTTGCTAGACCAACAATGTTTTCCCGTTTCACTCCGTCGAGAGAGAGAGAGAGAGAGAGAGAGAGAGAGAGAGAGAGAGAGAGAGAGAGAGAGAGAGAGAGAAAATCACTACTTTATCGTAGTTACTTAACAATTATTTTCTTAACCATTCATGGAGGGGGGGGGAAAGGATATCTCTCGCTTGTATTTTATTAGGGAAATATTTCCCTTATTTGTTGTAATTTACATGGTAGCAATCATGTCTCATCGGTTCGTCTTCAAAATCCAGACTGGCTAAACTCGCTTCTCACGAAGAACGAGTGACGTCACGGATCCCTCTGTTTCCCACGCAAGGGCCTGTGACGTCACAGAGCCTCTCGCGATATTACTGTTGCACAGTTGATCTTGCAGGATGAACTCCATATTGCTTGCCTCTAAGTAGATTGTTTTTACTGAGATGGTTGATGATTTAATGATTTATCAGATTCTAGCAGCTTACTCATGACACATAGAAGACTGTTCGGTCCGTACTGATCACCTGTATTTTAAAATACTTGCTGAACTAACAATGTTTTCCGGTTTCACTCTTCTGCTTCAGCAATGTAGCACCAACACTAAGTGTCATCAGATATCACATGTGTTGAAGCAAAGGGTCTAACAGTGGACACAAGATAGATGGAAAAAGATAGGTGCCCGTCTCGGCGAAAATCTTAAATCAAACGAATATTATCATTAAACATACTTCCTGCCGTCCAGGTTCCAGCTTCCTCATTCCAGCCTTTCCTGCTTCCAGTGACGTGATTCCTCATTCCAGTCTTTCCTGCTTCCAGTGACGTCATTCCTCATTCCAGCCTTTCCTGCTTCCAGTGACGTCATTCCTCATTCCAGCCTTTCCTGCTTCCAGTGACGTCATTCCTCATTCCAGCCTTTCCTGCTTCCAGTGACGTCATTCCTCATTCCAGCCTTTCCTGCTTCCAGTGACGTCATTCCTCATTCCAGCCTTTCCTGCTTCCAGTGACGTCATTCCTCATTCCAGCCTTTCCTGCTTCCAGTGACGTCATTCCTCATTCCAGCCTTTCCTGCTTCCAGTGACGTCATTCCTCATTCCAGCCTTTCCTGCTTCCAGTGACGTCATTCCTCATTCTAGCCTTTCCTGCTTCCAGTGACGTCATTCCTCATTCCAGCCTTTCCTGCTTCCAGTGACGTCATTCCTCATTCCAGCCTTTCCTGCTTCCAGTGACGTCATTCCTCATTCCAGCCTTTCCTGCTTCCAGTGACGTCATTCCTCATTCCAGCCTTTCCTGCTTCCAGTGACGTCATTCCTCATTCCAGCCTTTCCTGCTTCCAGTGACGTCATTCCTCATTCCAGCCTTTCCTGCTCCCAGTGACGTCATTCCTCATTCCAGCCTTTCCTGCTCTCAGTGACGTCACCTCAGTTTTCCTTCTCACGTTGTTACCTTTATGGTAAATAAACGATTCCTTTTAACTGTTCATCTACGTTTGCCCTCTCTTCTTTGCCATCGCCGTAATTTGCTTGTGTCCACTTTCTTAGTTGTAAGACCGATCGCTTCGATGACCGGACCCTGCCATACCCGTCTCAGCAAAAATCTTAAATCGAACGCATATTATCATTTCGTGATATTCAACAAGCGCCCTGGGTTGTGTCTAAACGAATCACAAGTAGAGTCGAAAAACATACAAGAGCATACGCGAAGTAACAAAAGAGCTTTATTAACTGGAGAGCGGTTAGTAAAGGGGAGACAATCTAGTTTTCTATCTAACTAGATATTTCATTTGATGAAAACGTCTTATTTGTAAGACAATTTTCATATCATTAACTTATTTATTATATATTAAGTAAGGAAATTAACATCTTTGAAGCACGGATTAGAATGTATTAAAGTGAAATATTTTGAAAATCAACAATCGTGCAATTTTAAATGAAAAATTCATTTATTTAATTTTTTTGTTGCAAGCTTTCGTTGTCTTATAGTTTTTTTCTTCTTTTCTTCCTCCTCATTTTGATGGTATTAACCCCGAGGGGTCGAATCACGACACGAGCAGAAAGAGACGTCAAGTTCTTAAGACGTTATTTTCGTCGTTATTTCAATCTTTCTTTAAAGCAGACAAATCATGCGTAACAAGACTTGACGAAAAGAAAGAATTAATTGTCTCAATTGATTTGGTTTCATTGTTCCAGTTTACGTTTGAAAAATGTCACTTTGTTTTCTCGTATACTATAATCTGTTAAATTAAACAAATTATAGTATTATTTTTGATAGAAAAAAGTTAGAAAAAAAATCTTATAGTCAGATTTAAAAAAAAAACGTTAAAAAAAATCTATAAGATTTTTTTCAGATTAAAAAAAAAAAATGTCACCCTAAAAAATCACGAAGACAAACAAATCTTTATTTTTCAAATGATTCGCTCCGTTCATTATGACTCTTTGGATGTTCTTCACATTTACTATTTCAGAAAAAAGAAAAAGATGAAACTTCGCAACTGACAACTGAGTGCTAAACAAAAGTGCTTCTTCCCACAACGACTAATCGGAGTGCGTCTGGGGTTATATTATTACACATTCTGAAGGTTCTGTCACACAGAAGTAGAGAGTGTGAGCCACCTGACATCCAGTTGTAAGGTTCTCCTGAGGGGAGGGCTATTATACAATGCGACACAACGGAGTGTGTAAATATCTTCACTGGACTATTTGTAAAAAGTTGAATATCCAGTGTAGCAGCAAGTCCTGGCAGCATATTCCAGAAAGAACAGTTGGAAATAATTTATACACCATCCACTATGACTATGCAATCCCTACAGCTACATATCTAGAAAACGGAGCTGTTAAACCTGACATCGTAATATGGGACAAAAGGAAGAAAGTAGCAACCCTAGTTGAAGTCAGTGCCCCTAATGATGCAGGATTGAACAGAGCAGAAAGGGAAAAGATTACGAAATACCAAGGTCTTATGTACGACATGAAAAGAAACTGGAATCTTAGGAAAATCTCCATCATACCAGTAATTATAGGAGCAACAGGACTAACGAAGAAGAATTTCAAGAGCTATCTGGCGAGTATACCCGGTGAACCGAGTGCAAGAGAAATACAAACAACTGCACTTAAAGGGACGGTTAGAATCTTAAAACGATCTCTAGGCTGGAATGTCTGAAATAGCCGGTGAATATCTGGCATCCGGTAGGATGCCCCATCTCCAGCAAAAACAAAAAGATAAGAAAAATAAAAAATAAGTGAAATCCTAATTCTAATTAGAAAAGATAAAATAAATTCTCAAATAAAAATAATCAGTTTTGAAAGATTTAAATTCCCCCCTTTTTATTTAATAAATAGGAACCAAATATATTTGAATCAGGCGGAATTTTAAGGTTACATTAACGATAAGAGATTGACAAATCCTTTCGGTATTTTTTTCTGAAGGTGAAATGCAAATCCTCTTCCTATATAAGTGTCAGATACGTCCAAAGATGGAATGCTGGTGCCACATCCGGAGAGGTGCCGCGCAGAGCACTCTTTCCTGCCTCGATAGAGTACAAAATCCACTCCGAATTCTAGTGTGTATGGAGAGTGTTCTATTCGCTTCCCTACAACCCCTTTCTTACAGAAGAGACGTTGCTAGTCTCTCTCTACTCTATCGTTATTTCCATAGAAGGTGCTCGATGAATCTCCAATCTTTGCTTCCTCCTTGTAAGACATTCACAGCAAGAACTCGTCTGCCTACTACAACAACAATGAATTTCCTTTCTCCTTCCATGTCAGGTGCTACTAGATCAGGCTGTCTGAAGATTCCTAACTTAAACTGCACCAACCATTGATGTTATTGTTTTTTTTCCTTTCCCTTTGCAAAACTTAATCATGTTCTGCAAAGCCGAAAACAAAAACAGCAATTCCCTTCTAAAAACAAACCAAACAAAACACCATGAATAAATACTTGAAGATATAAAGAACTTGAAGCATAACAACTTTTACCAAAAATGACCGTATTCGGCATTAAATAACCCGAAAAGAGTTGATATGCCGTAAAACAAAACAACTAAACTAAACTAATCTTCCTCCGTGTGCTAGCGTCAGGTGGCATTTCCATGGACAGGGCTTTACACCTATGGAACATATTACCGCAGGATTGCTCTCCTGCTGATTACAACTTAGTTGTGTTCAAATCCAATCTCAACAAATCGCACGAAATGAATTGAACGAACAACAACCGAGTATTTATTTACCTCCTCTCCAGGAGGTTAGGCACAAGGCCAGTTTTATCTTACTCCCACAAGTAAGATGTGACCGAAGGTCGGGTCGGGAAAGTGGGGTTTGAAAAGCCAGCGCACGAGAAAATGAGCACTCTGGCCATTAAAAATTGCCTGGGCAGCCCCGTCGGCATTCCCTGGTAGGGGCGCCTCAGGCAGTAAGCAATAAACTTACTCCTTCCCAAAGAGGGGAGGCAAAGTCTGGGAGGGTGGACCTCCTAGAACTGCACAGGACCGACCCATAGACCGGCGTAAATCAAGCCTCGAAGGCCAAGACAATACCAGTCTATGGGGTGTAATATCCATCGGAACAGAGGGTTGGAACTGTGTCCCAGTGAAGAAAACAGGTTGCCTGGTCGTCAGCAAATATATTCCTAGTGGAGATGGCTGCTGCTGGAACGATGCAGGGGAAAGGCAGGAGTGAGATGTTTCTTCGTTGCTGGCCGATTTCTCTCTGCTGAATTCTTCAACTGACCAGGTGGTAGAAAATAGTCCATGAGGGGACAGTTGATATCAATACGCCCTACAAGCCGAGTGGTCAGCGTATGACCAATTTGCTCACAGAGGACGAGAAGAAATAGATCCTATTTCAGTCTGCTACACACCAACCACTAGCCTCTCCCTCTTTGACAGGGTGCAAAAAAGATTATCTAACCTAATAGGTCCTGCACTGTCTGCCAAGCTCCAGCCCCTGTTCTCATCGCCACAATGTTGCATCCATGTGCTTGTTTTACAAGTACTTCCACGGAATGTGCCCCGACGAACTTACTGCACTTGCACCCCCTCAACGTAAATACGCCCGACAAACCCGACTAGCAGCAAAATCCCACCCCTTCAATGTAAAGGTCTCCAGATGCCGGAAACATTTCTGCCATAATAGCTTCTTTCCTTGAAGCTCTTGCCTTTTGAATTCTATTCCTTCTCCATGTTTCCCCGACTGTAGAAATTTAAATGTAATGTGCATAAACATCTTGTTGCACAACTCCCCACTTAGGATGTTCCCTATAAATTATGTCTCAGTGGCAATATGCTTTGGATGGGATAAATAAAAGTAAAAAGAAAAAAGGGGAAGGGGGAGCCAGCTGCCTAGAGGGCACGCAGGATAGGTACAAAATTAGCTGAGAACGGACCTGTCGGTATTCCACGGTAAGGGTACCTCAAACGACCGGCAATAAATCCCCCCCCCCCCGCAAAAGACGTAATGCCTAGGAATGAAGCAAGCCTGCCCTCATTCAAACACCAGTACTGAAAAAAGAAAGAAAAAGTTTTACACGCTTTCCATTGCAGCAATATTAGACATAAAGTCCGTTTAACGTGAGGGGGAGGGGAGCCAGCTCCCTTGAGAAGGCACTAATGAAGTGTACAAAAATAGTCGAGAATAGACTGGCAACAAACCAATCTTCTCCCGAAGGAGAAGGTAATACTCGGGAGGCGTATCTCCTAGAATCGAGACGGGCCAGACCTCATTCCGACAAAGAAGGGTACGATGGTTCAAGACAGTCCCTAGGTTTACAGAATGGTAACAAGAATGGACATCGGCTTTTTATTTACTCCCTTCTCTCCAAGCAAGATGTGACACAAGGTTGAACTAAAAAAGCTAGCGCTCCCGAGGGCACACTCTGGCTCTGTAAAAATAGCCATTAACAGACCTATCGGCATTCTTTGGTAGGAGCGCCTCAGGCGATCAACAATAAACCAACATTTTGCAACGAGCGAGGAGGTAATGCCTGGGAGAGTACACCTTCCAGGACCGACAAAGTAGTGTTCCAGGACAGATTCTAGGTTGCCAGAATGATTCCAAGGCAAACCTCGGCTCCTATGACAAATGACCGGAACCAGAGATTATATATCCTAACACTAACCCTTCTGTTTAGCTTCTTTTTCATGCACTGCTAATTTATTTCCTGTTGTTTATTATTATTATTATTATTATTATTATTATTATTATTATTATTATTATTATTATTATTATTTCTTTTTAATTACTAAAACAGTTGTTTGCGTTTGATTTCTTTATTGCATTTTAAAATTTTCATACTAGCAAAGTTTGCTACTTTAAATACTTGAAACCAAAATTTTAAATAACAAACATTTCATTCATAAGTTTCTCGTAAACACGAGACAAAAAAGTTATTCATGTAAATAAATTAACATTTTGTAATTTTGATACAAATTTATCTATCTTTTAAATACCGCAATGAAATCAAAAGAATGAAGAAATAAATTCGCCTGAGCGATGGTGTGTGTGTGTGTGTGGAAGGGTCTTTTTTTAAACTTATAATTTTGAAACGGATGCAACTTGTTCAAAATCAAGTCCGTTCCCTAAAGGCCAGGAAGAGACAGTTAAACACAAATGTGAAACGTTTTGTCTGGTATGGTTCTGTTCAGTCCTAGGAGGTCTACTCTCCCAGGCGTACCTTCTCTCTGAGAAGGAATTAAATTATTATAAACAGCCTGAGGCTACAGTGTGCCAGATTCCGCGTATCCTAGACTATTCAAACCACACCTGACAATGAGGTAAATAATACAGGGTGGGCCAAAATAAGGGTCCTATCTTTAAATTTGAATAACTTGAATTTGAATAACTTCCACAAAATAAAAGTTAAACTCACCAAACTTTATGTGTGTGTAGACTGACCCTTCCGAGATGTTTTGAAATAAACAAAACAAATTTTAGCCGAAAAACACTTCTTAAAACTTACAAAAACTAAAGTATTGTTTTTTACACTGTTTTGAGTTTTTTAAGCAAAAATAATGTTTTCTAAATGAGGGTATGTTCCTTAGGGCTAATACGACTCATGCTTGCTTCGGAAGGGGTCCTTTACTTATTCTAAAAAAAAAAAAAAAAATCAATAAATAAAAAAGTTATGAATTTTTAAAAATAGGACCCTTATTTTTGCCCACCATATATGTTGTATTATTGATTTAAATAACAGTAACCCGCTTTGATGGTAATATAGGAGTGATAAATGAAAGACACTTTCGCATTTATTCATTTAGGTAGGGGGGATCCTCGTGTTCAACGTTCAAACGAACTAGGTGTGCTTTTTATATAAATAAATGAATATTTTTCTGACACATCAATCGGAAAGAACTTTGTTGGTTTTTGTGACATCAAAGATGTGTTTGCGAAGAAGAAAGACTATTCAAACCGCCCACACGTACATTCCGAGAGCACTTTGATAGGCACGACCATTCAGAGCCTTCTTAAATTGTAGGCCCCAATTGTTTTACACGGGTGTCGCATTTAGACAAGTGCGATACTACAATGTTTTGATTTCGGGTGGAAATAGAGTTTCTGCTTTGGAAGTTAGAAGTGCCCTAACCCTTGCCTTTGCCTTAGCTGCATGATTGTCGAACTGACTCATACGGTTTTTGCTTATGGTCGGAGCTGGATAATTTGAAGTCAGCAACTATTGCCTTTCAGACCACAGAGACGGAAAGAGAGAGAGAGAGAGACAGAGAGAGAGAGAGAGAGACAGAGAGAGAGAGAGAGAGAGAGAGAGAGAGAGAAAGAGGGAGACACACAGAAAGAGAGAGAGAGAGACAGACAGAGAGACATATGTACACACACACACACACACACACACACACACACACACATATATATATATATATATATATATATATATATATATATATATATATATATATATATATATATAGGGAAACATTATTAAACAACACGGAGTGGTTTTGTTTGATGCATCCCACAATTAATAATGCCAATTATGAAACTAGTCGCAACATTTTAAAGTGTCTAGCATAATAATTAACATTACCAAATTCTTAGCCATTAGGTAGTTATGCGTTTGAATTGAATGCACTTTCTTTAACATCATCAATTTCTTAACGGTTTAAACAGTCAAACTTTTAAATCTCTCAAATGTGTAGAACGCCATCACGCTCTCATGTACATTTCAACTTTACAGATGCTTTTTCAAGTTATAAACTACTTGCCGTTATAATTCAAAAATGAGCACAACAGTAAAGTCCTAATTTGTAAAGACACTAAAACTAATACCGCCTGAAGATGATTTGACGATTTAAATCGAAAGTACTTGCAAAAAAGAAAAAAGAATGGAACAAGAAACCCATGGATCATATTTACATCAATTTGACCGAAACATTAGATGAACAATTCGGAAAATTGAAAAAATAAAAAAAAGTTGCATCAAACAAAACCACTCCGTGTTGTTTAATAATGTTTGCCTAAATGAAAATATGCTGCCTAAATACACACAATATATATATATATATATATATATATATATATATATATATATATATATATATGGGAAATAAAAAAGGAAAAACCAAAAGATGTTTTTTTTATGTATTCATCAACGTTTCGTCTTTATTTGTAAGACTTCCTCAGGATGATAATTTTAAGGAAAATGTCATGCAAGTAGATAAAAATATTGGGTTGACATGATGGGTTGATGAGAAGAAGTAGTAGCCCCTACTGGGGGCGCAGGACCAACGTCCGGCCTGAGAAAAGTCGGTGGCAGAGAGTGAAATGAATGTGGATAGCTGTGAATCAAAAAGGGGAGGGGTGGGAGTGTTAATGAATTTGTCTTAGGGTGGGAGAGAGGGGAGGGGTGTGCTGAGGTTTTTGTCGTGGTGAGGTGTAGCATGGATTTTGAGGGGCTGGGGGAAGAGGAGGGAAGAGGGGGAAGCTCTGTGTCTTTGGTGTGTAGGTAGTATCATAGTTTTAGAAAAAGATTTGAAGAAATGAAGATGAAAGGCGGGGTGGGTGGGTAAGAGTGTGAAAGAAGTAGTCGAAAGGGTGAGATGGGTGAGGGGGAGAGGGGAGATTTTGTTGTGGTTAGGTGTGAAATTTTTTCTACAATCTATCCCCCTTAATATACAAAATTATCCTGACCGAACAAAATCTAAACCTAGATCACGGCTCTCATTTCTTCTCTTCGCTCTCAATTGTACTTATATACAAGTCCCCGCATACACACTCACGGACAAACCCCTCCCCACATACACTTTCTTTCACCACGAATCTAAACCACTTAACCACAAATAACAGCCTCACCATTGAATACAATCTGGACACTTTCACAAATATTTAGATACTTAAACCCCTTTTGCCCTCAATTTAATTTCAAACCATCAACACTGCCGACACAAAACTACATTTCACCTATTTCTCGCCAAAATTAATATCACTTTTCTCCTTCTCTTTCTTTTCTTTTTCCTTCCCCTCATTGTCATATTCACAGCACATTTCAACACTTTCCTTCTAACTTACTTATATTCACACATTCCTGACATAGCCAGCTGGTCAGTACTCCTACCCTCCAAAAATTTCACACCTAACAACAAAATCTTTCCTCTCCCCACACGTCGGATTACTCTCATTCTTCCTTTCTCATATATATATATATATATATATATATATATATATATATATATATATATATATATATATATATATATATTTAGCCGTTGAATCAGTATTTAAAAAAAAATATGTATATATTATTTACGATGTAATTTCTTAACTTTGAATTTTGTTGATAATGATGATTTTACAAGAACTACAAACTCAAAAAATGTCCAAAGTCATAATACACTGTGATGTCATAATAGTCACGCTCTCTTCAATTTCTTTCGTCTCCCCCTTTCTTTTCTCACCTTTACTATCTCTCTTTTTCTCTCTTTTCTCTCTCTTAAACAGCTTTACTCTAACTAATTAACCGATCATTATGAATTTTAGAACACAGCTGCTAGACGTGCGAGGTCGCAATGTGAGCTATATTTAGTTTAATTAAATGTTATGCAAAATGGGGTAAAAAAGGGTAGAATTCCCTCGCGAAAATTCAGACACCTTCGATTTTCGTAAAATATAAGGAATAACTATTAGACATAAATTAATAAATATTCCCCAAATTCCAGTTTCTTTGGGGTATTTCAAAGGTTTTAAGGGCCATAATATGAGCACAACTTCTCTTCATCAGCACCGTTTACAACGTCACATACAGAAGTTATTTAAGAAAAATATAAGATTTCAATACCATTTAAAATTCAGACAATATTGGAGACATAACCTCTCATAATGCAACTATATATTATTCCATCAGTCAGTTCAAAAATATAATAACAGTGAAGGTACTTTAGAAACAGCAAATTAAATATTTAAAATATTAAAAATACAAGATAAACCAGGAAGAAAAAATTAAAAAAGGTTTTAAGGGCCATAATATGAGCACAACTTCCCATTCGAAAAGTCACGTATATCAGATTTGCATTGAATTTAACCCATAGTCATTAGACATTAATTAAGCAAGAATTATGGGATTTGAATTACTTTTTACGACCCCTTAAGTTTAACCCTTTAAATTTTATACATTTTCTAGAATCAAAATAATGTAATGGATTTTGTTGATCAAAATTGGAATAAGGATTCATAATATATATTATTAACTATATCATTTATTAATTGATTTTACCCGTCCTGGGACGGGTACTTTTCTAATATATGTACATATATTTAAAATGTAATTTTAAAATATAATTTTAATATATATATATATATATATATATATATATATATATATATATATATATATATATATATATATAGTTAAAAGCCCCTTTAAAGATGTAATAGTCTTAAAAGTAGAACCTTGTTGGTAATTGAAAAGTTTGTTGTCATTTCTGCGATAAGCAAGTTCTGCTGAAGCGTTGAACACTGTAGACGACAAGACCCTTCTCCCGCCTCCCGAGTAAGTGTACCTTAATTTCAATTACTGTCTGTGTCGATTTCTCGCGGTCGTGTGGTCCTGAGCGTTTGTCTCGTAACTGTAGACTGAATCTACGAATTGCGTTCGTTCCCATGCAACCGTCTGCAACCGCCACTCCTATACTGATGAGAGCAAGAGAGCCCGAAACGACGTCGTCTTAATATATATATATATATATATATATATATATATATATATATATATATATATATATATATATATATATATATATATATATATATATATATATATATTTATTGATTTTATTCCATTAGTTGCGACAAAACATATTCTGTTTCGTTGACACTTGCAAATAGCGTCCACTCATCAGGCTACAATGGAATCCAAATGGCATAAGTTTTAAATTCACCTCAACAGGAGATTGAAATTGAGTATACATTGGAGGGGGAGGGGGACAGAGTTGGAGCTCTGTCTATAATGGTGACATGAGACATGATAGGGGAGGGGGGGGACACCAACAGGTCGTGTTTCAAAATATTGCGTGGGAGGTTTTCACGTGTTTAGACCGTGGTGGTCTCGATTCCAGCCGGGGCGACGGGAAGGACGGGGAGGGGGGCAGAGTGAGTTAAATTTAAAATGAGAATAAAATTATAATTATAACCGTCATTTTTATTTTAATAGGTAATTATCATGTGGATAAAAATGTTTGATAATTTTAATTTAGGGTATTAATTTCTACTTCTGCATTCTATTTATTCTATTTTAATGTAGTTATTCATGGCTTGTTTATTATTTGTAGTGAATTTTGTTGTGATAATATTTTTTTAAATTGTGATTATATTATACTAAGATCAATACTAGTGGAATCATTTTATAAAAGAAGTTCAATGGTGTTACCAGTTTTAGCATTAATAAAACCGATTACGATAACGACAATGATAACACTGCCGATCATACCTACGATAGTCGCAGTGATAATAGCATTAATAAAAATAAAAATAAAAATAAATATAAATAAAATTAGAATTAGAATAAAAAATAAAAAATAACTAATAAACAATAAAAATAAAAACCAAAATAACAAGATAATAAAATAATAATGATAATAATAATAATAATAATAATAATAATAATAATAATAATGATGATAATAATAATAATAATAATAATAATAATAATAATAATAATAATAATAATAATAATAATAATAATAATAATAATTATCACCATTATTACCATCCTGCTACTGTGAAGTCATTGGGCGAAATAAGTCTACAAGTGATGGTAGGCTTTTTTAGTTCTACTACCAATGACAAGGACTAAGTACCAGTCAATAATTAAGTGTTCAAGATAGTAATCGAAGGGTTAAGTAATTGAGATTAGATTAGTCTAAGTGATATCAGTGTTAATAGCTATCCCAGTTATGGGTTTATGTGGGAGATGATTTTGGTAGAATTGGTAGTATGGCTGAGAGGCTATTGAGGCTGTGCATTATAGGTAATACTTAGAGATTTGATGTTCATTGAGCACTCTCATAAACCCGGTTTCAACTTCCTTCGGATTCATACCCCCCGGATATTTGTAACAAGTTAATTATATATATATATATATATATATATATATATATATATATATATATATATATATATATATATATATATATATATATATATATATATATATATAATGAGTTGAGATCAACAAAATTTTAACATTATTTATATCAGTTCCAAAAATTCAAACACAACGATTATTTGGTGTACGATCGTTTCCAAGACAATTTGGAAATATTTTATTTTGTATTACAGTTCTGATAACTCCAAATCGCGTCTTCATCAGCGCCCTTTACAACGTCGCATACAGAAGTCATTTAAACAAACATAAGATTTCAATACCATTTAAAATTCAGACAATATTGGAGACATAACCTCTACTTATGCAACCATATATTATTCCATCAGTCAGTTCAAAAAATATAATAGCAGTGAAGGTACTTTAGAAACAGCAAATTAAATATTTAAAATATTCAAAATACAAGAAAAACCAGGAAGAAAAAATATATAAATAAATAAACTAAAATTAAATTTAATTAATAATAATAATAATAATAATAATAATAATAATAATAATAATAATAATAATAATAATAGAATAAGATAAAATAAAAAAATAAAAAAATAAGATTAAATTAAGATATAAAAGATAAAAATGACACCCGAATAATTATAAGGAATAAAATATGATGAAATAAAATAATAATAAAATATAATAAAATAAAATAATAATACAATATAATAAAATAAAATAATAATAAAATATAATAAAATAAAATATAATAAAATATACTAAAATAAAATAAAATATGATAAAATAATAAAAATAATATAATAAAATAAAATAATAATAAAATATAATAAAATAAAATAATAATCAAATATAATAAAACAAAATAATGATGAAATATAATAAAATAAAATAATGATAAAATATAATAAAATAAAATAATAATAAAATATGATGAAACATTAATAAAATATAATAAAATTAAATAATAATGAAATATAATAAATAAAATAATAATATAATATAATAAAATAAAACAGTAATAAAATATAATAAAATAAAATAATAATAAAATATAATAAAATAAAATAATAATGAAATATAATAAAATAAAATAATTATAAAATATAATAAAATAAAATAATAATAAAATATAATAAAATAAAATGATAATAAAATATGATAAAATAATAATGAAATATAATAAAATAATAAAAAATATAATAACATAATAATAAAATATAATAGAATAATAATAAAATATGATAAAATAAAATAATAATATAATATAATAAAATAATATAATAATTAAATATAATAAAATGAAATAATAATAAAATATAATAAAATAAAATAATAATAAAATATAATAAAATAAAATAATAATAAAATATAAAAAATAAAATAATAATAAATTATAATAAAATAAAATAATAATGAAATATAATAAAATAAAAAAATATAATAAAATAAAATAATAATAAAATATAATAAAATAATAATAAAATATAATAAAATAATAACAAAATATAATAAAATAAAATAATGATGAATATAATAAAATAAAATAATAATTAAATATTATAAAATAAAATAATAATGAAATATAATCAAATAAAATAATAATTAAATATAATAAAATAATAATAAAATATAATAAAATAAAATAATAATAAAATATAATAAAATAAAATGATAATAAAATATAATAAAATAAAAATAATAAAATATAATATAGTATAACAAAACAAAATAAGAATAAATCGTAAATGAGTAAAAGAATAAATAAATAAATAAATAAATAAAATAAAATTTATTTTATTTTAAAAAGAAATAAGGTAGTGTAGAGTTTAAATTAAGGAAAAATAAAAATAATTAGAAGATAAAAAGTTTATAATAGAGTCTATAAAGTGTATATCCCCATTGACCTAAATAAAAATAGAATTGATTATTTATTATAATAGATCCAAAACCTCAAATCTCATCATTACTAACAATTGTTCCCCCTTCGATAGGACAAACCTAGTGTATTAATTTAAATGTCCTTTGGAAGACTATGTCTCTGACAGTGTAGAAAAAAGCATATACATAGGCTTGACCACAACAACCTTCTCGAGGAGGTTAACTATGCACTTATCTCACACCAGTACTATAGCCCAAACACCTAGCAAGCCAACATTCTTGTCTCCACTATCAATTCCGAAAACTTCTTCTAGATAATACCTCCATTTTAGAATATACAACACACAAAAACTACATATATTAGAAGCCCTACACATTAAAACAAATAAGCCAACTATTAACAAAATAAATTTCAATAATAGTGAAAACATACTAAAATGCCTATAATACTAACGTAAGAACCTTATTAAATAACACGTGATTCCCGAAAAAAATGACTTATAAATATCTAAGCAACATGTTCTTTACTAGATAACTATCCTGAAGATAGCTCCAGATAGATCCGAAAGTACTAGGGTTATATGTGAATATGGCAGATACATCGGCCAGTTGCCGCTTGAAACAACGAAAATACATAAAGAAATTAGAAAGGATTAAAACAAAAAATATGCAGTCACAAGCCTGACGATTCCCCCCGGGGATGAAACACGGGAGCCTCTGTGTAGCTTGATTGCCATATATATTTTCATTGCTTACTACCTAGCTCTACTTACGTATCGAGCACTGTTGAAGTAAATACTGAAAACTGACACATAAAAAATTATATCTCCTTATAATATTGTATGTGGATACATGAAGTACTAATATATATATATATATATATATATATATATATATATATAAAATATTTTTATAAATATTAATTATTTATTACCTACAGACATCAATGTTTCATGCTTATGCAATCTTCAGTGCAGACGGGCGCGAACTCCGATCACAAATCGCCACTGATTCGCCTTACGAGTTGGCCACCAGAAATTAGCTTGGAATTTAGGAGGAATTTAACTTTGTAAATACCAAGTCGGCGGGTATTCACAGCAAGCGGCGAAGAGTGATCAACAACAACAACAACAAATCGTGTTGGATCTCGCAATGAAGCTAGTAGTACTGCTTGTTATTAAATTCACTCAGACTGCCAAGCCTTAGTAAAAGGGGGCTATAATAATATTTATAAATAAATATGAATTATTTATTACCTACAGACATCGATATTACATGCTTACGCAATCATCAGTGCAGGAAGCTAATTCCCGACGGTCGACAGGCGCGAACTCCGATCACAAATCGCCATTCTGTATATATATATATATATATATATATATATATATATATATATATATATATATATATATATATATATATATATATATATATATATATATATATATATATATATAGTGCAGAAGATGATGATTACTGTCGGTCGAAGGACTCGAAGCTAGTCACAAAGTTACCTTTGATTCTGCGGTCTGTTATTCAACCACCATGAATTACAATGGCAAAGAAGAGAATTAAATTCTATATAATGTCGAGTCGACGGACATACACAGTAAGCTAGTCATAACAGTGTTCTACAGCAGGAGCTAGAACTTTGCATTACGCTTAGATTGACACCTTATTATTAATTCTCTTAAAGAGGTCTCGTTCTTCTTGAAAGAGTGAGAATCACAGTAATCTTTATATACATATTTTTTTATTTTCACCTACGCACACATGTGTTTTTATGCTTACGTCATCTTCAGCGTAGGAGATGATAATTACTGCTGGTCGAAGGATTCGAACCCAGTCACAAAGTCACCTTTGACGCTCTCTCTCTCTCTCTCTCTCTCTCTCTCTCTCTCTCTCTCTCTCTCTCTCTCTATCTATCTATCTATCTCTCTCTCTCTCTCTCTCTCTCTCTCTCTCTCTCTATATATATATATATATATATATATATATATATATAAAGTGGTGTACTAAAAGCGAACTTTTAGGAAAATAAAGTGGTGTACTAAAAGCGAACTTTTAGGAAAAGTAAAACCTATTGTGAAGAGTATACAGCTCAATATCCAGGATAGAGCAGGTAGAATGAAGAAGAATGGAAAGGAATTAGAGAAGCAAAAGATATATATATATATATCGTACATGTATTGTATTAGTTTCTGTAAATGTAAATCCGTAGAAACTCAAGTGTTTATAAAAAGTGCTCAATACCAAGTAAAGCTGTTTATAAGTATACATTTTTATTTATACAAACATTATTGGTTACATATGTGCATACATGTTTCGGTTGCACTTTTCCAAGAAAGTCAACCTCATCAGACCAAGAAATGCCATTCCTGAAAAATTCTTGGTCTGATGAGGTTGACTTTCTTGGAAAAGTGCAACCGAAACATGTATGCACATATGTAACCAATAATGTTTGTATAAATAAAAATTTATACTTATATATATATATATATATATATATATATATATATATATATAAGGATAGAAGAAAAAAGAGTGATAAATATGCGACGATTGTCCAAATTTATTTCAAATTTCAATTGTTCAATGCAAGGTGCATTCAGTAATAAACTAAATAAATATTCTTTCCTTAAGCCAAGGCTTTTCAAAGATCGAAATCTTATCATCAGAGGAGAAATACAGATGGATAAGTTGGCTTTCGAAAAAAACCAAAGTTCAAATATTTGAAAAATATGAAAATTATTATTAAAAATTATTAAAATAATTTTTGTTAAAAAAACGTATATATATATATATATATATATATATATATATATATATATATATATATATATATATATATATATATATATATACCTTCTTTTGTAAGATGGTAGGAAAAATCCCAGCAGAGTGCTCAATTAATTGAAAAAATCAAAATAAGGAGCGTAATATTTATTTATTATTCGGTACAGAAAATCAGTACAACATCAGTACCATTGGTTTCCAGCTGAAGATGGCCGGGAGATTAACACTCTTTGAACTTGAAACCAATGGTAGTGATGTTGTACTGGTTTTCTGTACAGAATATATATATACATATATATATATATATATATATATATATATATATATATATATATATATATATATATATATATTGGTGGGTTCTACAAAAATTGTATATTTTTTATAATACCCGAAAATGTTCCAAATTGCAAGCTCAATGAAGGTGATATATAAGCTCCAGAGCATATATATAACTATAACTATATATATATATATGATTGATGTACTTGTTACATTTAATCACACTGATGAGTCGTAAAACGACGAAATAGCTGTCTGTGGATAGCCATATGTGTATGAGAGGGTGTGTGTGCGTGTGTGGTAATTATCCCTCGTCTAAATGGATCCTGCTATTAATATACCGCAGAGGATATAATCTATCTGATATAAAATATAAGATCAGTTCCTGCTGATGATATGTTTGTGGTAAGTCATACGTTGATCTATGCTTATCCTTTTCTTCTTCTTCTTTTTTCTCTTTTTGCTGGGGTCACTGATTTTAAACGAGGAATCCTCCGGGTGAGGCAGAGTGGCTGGGTGAGCCACACCCACTGCAAGAACATCCGCAAAGTAGATACTAAATTATATATCATCGCTTTCTAGCAATTGACATTGAAACACCCATAACTTTATTAAAGTGACCTTCATATTAGAAAATATGAATACATACATACATACATACATACATACATAAATACATACATACATACATACATACATACATACATACATACATACATAGTACGTAAATACATACATACATACATACATAGTACGTAAATACATACATACATACATATATAGTACGTAAATACATACATACATAGTACGTAAATACATACATACATACATACATAGTACGTAAATATATACATACATACATACATAGTACGTAGATACATACATACATACATACATGCATAGTACGCAAATACATACATAATACATACATACATGGATAGTACGTAAATACATACATACATAGTACGTAAATACATACATACATACATACATACATAGTACGTAAATACATACATACATACATACATACATATATAGTACGTAAATACATACATACATACATAGTACGTAAATACATACATACATACATAGTACGTAAATATATACATACATACATACATACATAGTACGTAGATACATACATACATACATATATACATACATACATAGTACGCAAATACATACATAATACATACATACATGCATAGTACGTAAATACATATATACATAGTACGTAAATACATACATACATACATACATAGTACGTAAATACATACATACATACATACATACATAGTACGTACATACATACATACATAGTACGTAAATACATACACATACATACATAAATACATATATATATATATATATTACATCTTTTTCAGTTTTTAAGCTCAATAGATATTAATTTAAAATTCCAGAGCATTTCAAAAATAGACATTAGAAAAAAAAGGTTATATCTTTATTTTCATTTGAAATCTGTTTTTCTGTTCTCCCCCTCTCGCTCTCTTTATATATATAATTAATATTTAAGAAAATTATTATTCACGTACCTATGTTTCATCCTTGCTGTATCGTCAGTGCAGAGATAATTGTTCTGCCAGTCGCACGATTCGAACCCACACACTTTAACGCAAATTTGCACATCCTAACCAAAGTGGCAAACTCAAGAGCAATGCGGAAGAGGATAAATACACTCTATTATGTCTTTTCAAGCGGACATTATAGTAAACCGTATTATTATTACTACAGTGTTCGACGAATCACATGGACAGGAACTCGCACTTTTAGCTTTGATTTGACGGCTTATTTTACTTCTCTCTTATATATATATATATATATATATATATATATATATATATATATATATATATATATATATATATATATATATATATATATATACCGAGGACAACAACCTATTATATATATATATATATATATATATATATATATATATATATATATATATATATATATATATATATATATGTGTTTTTGGGGGTGAGAGGGAGGTTCGGGTAGGAGCACCTCCTCTAAATGGTAAAGTTTACAAAATAAAAATGTGCTCATGTTACTTACCGTGTTGCCGCCGAATATATTACAAATTCATAATGATCGGTTGATTAGTTTAGGAGATTACTCTCTCTCTCTCTCTCTCTCTCTCTATATATATATATATATATATATCTATATATAATTATTTATAAATAATATTTTCAAATTAACCCATATACACATGTGTTTCATGCCGAACCTGCAATCATCAGTATGGGAGGAGACAATCGCTGCCGATCACACATGTCGAATCTCAATACTAAAGTCATATTTGACTCAGTAGTCGGAGCGCGTGCCGATGTGTCCACCACGCATTACCGTAAAAATGGGAGAGTAAATCAACGTATAAATAGCAAATTCAACGGTCATAACAGCAAGCCGTCAAGAGAACTCAATAGGCTAGGCCTAGAGTATTGCATTACGCTATAAATAACGGCTTGTTGTTAACTTACTTAAAGTGTTCAATCTAGCTTTGAATAATTATTTATAAATAATATTTTCAATGATGATTATACACACACGGTTCGAACCCCAATACGAAAGTCATATTTGACCTAGTAGTCGGAGCGCGTATCGATGTGTCCACCACGCATTGCTGTAGAAATAGGAGTTTTAATCAACACTTAAATGACAAATTCAGCGGCCATATCAGCAAGCCGTCAAGTCGTATATATATATATATATATATATATATATATATATATATATATATATATATATATATATATATATATATATATATATATAGTAATCCAGGTAAAGTAAACATACACAGGATAACAATCCAAAGAATTTCAACCGATCTTATATAGAGTGCTCAATATTTTATTTTATTTTCTAATGGTAACATTGGTTCAAGAGGTTATATGTATATTACTAAACAGGTGTAATTTATTGTGCCCACAGTTAATTGAGGTTTCTTCGTTTTTGTTTAGAAGAAGTTTACCTCTGTCACTAAATCTAACTATCTCACGTTTTTCACTTAGGCATTTGCAACAAATAAAAAACTTAAAACTATTTACCGTATCCAAACCCATCATTCTAATGTCTATACCTAATTCCCTAAAATTAATAACCTCCTCAATGCAATACTGATCCCCTAAAACACGGCAACACGAGGGCCCCTGTTATAGATAAAAATAGAGAACATATCTATCCACCAACTAAAAATAGATAACATAGTATATATTGGTATTTTTTTTATAGAATGGTGGATATATATGAAAATTAAGTAGTTTTATATTTCTGAATGAAATGAGGATTGATAATTTGTATAATTTGGATTATTCGTACTACTGTTTTCATCTTGAGTGTTATTTTCACAACGTTTCGGCCGATGTAACCTCTGACCATCGTCAGGTGTATCTTATCGAACTCGGGAATCGCTCGCACTGAGGATTGAACAATCAACCTACGCAAGAGCCCGTGGTGTAACGGATTAAGTACTAAGTAAAATTCAGTTATACGTGCAGTCGTCTGAAGGTTGAAGGTTGAAGGTTCAATCCTCAGTGCGGGCGATGCTAGAAATTGCGTATTACTGAAGACTTCTACCTGGTCATGACTGACGGAACGAGAGCATGCTACACCCGTGGATAAAATAAAGGGTTCCGTTCGAAATTCCGTGCAGATTCCCGAGTTCGACAAGATACACCTGAAGAAGGGCGGAGGTTACATCGGCCGAAACGTTGTAAGAATAATACTCAAGATGAGAACAGTAGTCCGAATAATCCAAATTATATAAATAGGGTTATTTGCTTGAAAGATTGTGTGTATTGTAAAAATGTATTGTATTGAAGGCTATTACGATGCGTGTGTGTCAGACATTGAATACAAATATATATATATTTGGAGACGACAAAAAGCAATAAAAAGTATTAAATTTCAAAAGAAATTCTCCGCACCCTAGGAGGCTGGGATGACCGATGGATCATGGATGGGTAACACGCACTTGACCAAGAGAAGCAGGAAAAATGACAAATAAAAAATAAAAATCAAAGATACCCACACACCCGCAAACCCACGCATGCGCAAAAACAATAACAAATTCCTCAAATGAAACAACATTTGCTCGAATCGAAAGACATTTCTTCAAATGGATTTTCATATCTGATGAAAGCGGGTCACCGCTTGAAACGCGTTATGAATAAAATCATAAAATGGTAAAACAACAAAATAATAAATAAATGTTGAAAAAAACAACAAAATAATAAATAAATGTTGAAAAAAACATTCTACAAACGTTGCTAGCCTTACTCCTTTACATATATATATATATATATATATATATATATATATATATATATATATATATATATATATATATATATATATATATATATTAGTAG
>OY744551.1:33587271-33624771 GCA_963556195.1 Sepiola atlantica
CGTTTCGTCTACTTTTTCATATATTGAATCGAGTAGACATTCTATCTAGCTGTTTCGAACATGGCGTCAGATTGACCGTCGATCACAACCAAACTTTAATTATAATGGATATGGATACACAATTACCATAATTATAACATCATAACACCATAATAAAGTATTATAGTAACAATATTTATAACACTAAACCAAATTACGTATTATTTACAATGTGAACCTGTATGAGTGCGTTCACTGCATTTGCTCCGATCGTCCCACATGTTGTTCCGGTTCAAAGTTGTTGTCCAACCCAGTCAGTGCTGCAACAAAGAATTCTCATTCCAAGTCAGGACACAAGTTCAGTTTATAAACAAGTAACAGGTTTATTTGTTGGAGGTTACAAATGAAACTCTTGTTCCCCAGGTTGAATGGCAGACTTGCAGAATGAGATTTTTGCCCGACTAAAAAAAAAAAGTCCAGTTAGCACAATACTTTAGCTAAGATCACTAATAGGACCATCTTGTCTAGAGGGGCACCCAGCTAGCTCCAACTGACTGACAGCTCTAAAAAAAAACTGTCCTGTGAGAGGACCAGGTGTTCCCCTCCCATTCCCATCTCCTGAAATCTTTTCTTCCTGACCAGAAATCTTGGATTCTAGTCTTTCTCAGTGGTCACCATTAGACCACCCAAGAGCTGACAGCTGGAGATATCCACTAGAGATAACTTCGTGACAGTCCACTCAAAAGGGGTTTATAATAGAGCCTATCTACAAACATTACTTTTTGGTCTCAGCATGATTCCCTGTTTTTATGGGGCACTTATTTCATTTCAAAGGGAAATAAGATTCTAGGTGGTCAAAATACAAAATCAGAGATATTTTCAAATTCCTCTGTGCACCTATTTTTTCCTTTGATCGAGAATCATGTATGCACCTCCAAAACATGCAGCTTAGTGCATGTTTACAATAACCCTAACCGAACATCTTCAAATAAAATACTATTTTTTTCTAACATAGTTCACCTCAAACAAGGCAGGCCCCCACTGTAGACGTAAGGGGCTACCGAGAATTAGGGTGAAAGTCCTGGGGGTCATCTTAAGTTGGGAGCTGTGCAGCGAGATGTCTGTTTACATTAGTTTTAAACTTTTTCATGTTGGTACAATCGGGGAAACAGGGAGCAGAGAGTGAGTTCCAAGGGCCGGCAGCACAAGGAAAGAATCTATTGGAGTACAAGGCACCCCGGCATCTGGAGACCTCTACAGTTAATTGATGGGATTTAGCTGATTCTTGGGTTGGTCTAGTGCACTTACGTCGAGGGGACACCAGAGCAGCAAGTTCATCGGAGCACAATCAATTGAAATATTTGTAAAACAAACACAAGGATACAACATTGCGGCGATTGGACAGGGGCTAGAGCTTGGTGGATAGTGAGGGACCTATTAAGTTGGCGACTCGTTTTTGGACCTTGTCTAAGAGGAAGAGACTAGTGGATGATTCACCCGCCGATATGTGGCAACAATACTCCATGCATGGGCGGATGGTGGCTTTGTAGAGATACAGGATAATGTCAGGTGCGAGGAGTTTACAAGCACGGTAGAGGGAACCCACCTTCTTTGCAGCAGTCCTGGTAATGTCTTCAATGTATTTGTTCCAATTCATGTTACCTGTGAAGGTTAGGCCGATGAGTTTGAATGTTGAACTCTCAGGTAGAGTGTTATTTGCCATGACAATCGGTGGTTGAAGAGGTTTCTTGTAGATATTGAAGGAAAGTAGCTTTGTCTTTGCAGCATTAAAAGTTACCAACCATTTATGGCCCCAATCCACTACAGACTGGAGGTCATTTTCTAATAACGTCATTTAAGGATATTCTCTATAATTTAGAGGTATTTTTCTATTATATTTCTTATGACTTTTGTAGTAAATTTATAAATAAGGTTTTGTAGCGTAGGCGTGCATAACAATTAATATTTTGTAGTAGATATCTTAAATAATCTCTATTTATATAAAGTTAGTTATGTGTATATCTTTATATATTTACATGCTCATGGTTTCCCCCTAAACAAGTTAATCAATACTTCTCAATTTTCAAACGCAGCTGCTAAGTGCATGTGGGCTATATTTTGTTTAATTTAGTTCTATAGGAAGAGGAAAAGAGGGGGGGATGGGGGTGGAAGCTCTTCGTGAAAATTCAGATAATTCCGAAAAACTAAAATTTTAACATTTTTTTTTATTATTAGACATCAATTAATACATATTCCCAGTTTAAGTTTTTATCATAGTATTTCAAAGGGGTTTTAAGGGCCATAATATGGACAACACCACGTATTTGAAAATTTAAATATTTCAGATTTGTATTAAATTTGATCCATAGTCATTAGATATCAATTAACAAAGATTCTCCAAATTTCCATTTCTTCGCTTATTCTTAAGCTTATTCCTTAAATTTGAGATATTTGCAAAAATAAAAAATCATCTTTGGTCAAAATTTGAGTAAGTATTCTAGAAATAAGGTTTATTATAATTATGTCTTGATTTTAATCTTCGTAAGGGACATAAAAGTGGTGCAAAAGTGTTCTATTCAGGACAGGTATTCTTCTAGTTTAATATAAAGTATCAAACTATATTAATAGCGTTATTAATCTTTTCAAGATAACTGAATATTCATAGATTGTTTCACTTTGAGTAATTAATCAATTGACATGACTAAGCAACGGACGCATGAAATTCTTTATTTGTTTGTTACTTAATCGCTGATTAGTTTTGCATTACTTGTACACCAGAGGATCTTGATCGATAACGTAAATAGCTAAATTGGAAAGAATCTACTTTAAATGAGACAATGAAAACACTTAAAATATAATTTACTCCCGGTGAATATGAGAAAAATTGCCGGTTATTAATTTTTCCCGGTGTTATGGCTGCTAGTGAAAGGACTTCTTCATGTTAGAGTAAAACTATCCCTCTTTCCTTTATGATGAATCAAAACTAAAATATCGATCAAGATGTTTGTGTTTTTTCTCGTGTCAACGTTACTTTGATAATTGAACATGGAACTACCATATGTGTATGAGTGTGTGTGTGTGTGTGTGTGCACGTGTGCTAATTATCCATCGTCTAAATGGACCGTTCTATTAATATACTGCAGAAGATATAATATATTGGATATAAACTATAGGAGCAGTTCCCGCTGCTATGTTTATGGTAAGTCATGTTTATCCATTTATTTTTATTTTTTTCTGGGGTCACTTATTTTAAACGAGGAAGGGGAAGAGTAGCTGGTTGAGCCACACACAATGCAAGATCATCCGCAAAGTAGAAACTAAATTATATATCATCGCTTTGTCGCAGTTGACATTGGAACACCCATAACTGCGGGACCCTCGTGGGCGATATCCAGCGGTGAGAAATTCTCGCTATTCCTTATTGTTGTGAAGTAGTCCAACAGTAAAAAGAAGTCAAGTCGAGGTTGGGATAAGATAACAAGTGCATTAACATAAAAAGGTACAAAGGTAAGGAAACTGACTGGCACTCGGCTAGACAGTTACAATACCTTCTTTTTTCTCCCTGGTGATTGTCTACTCGCACTATTTATAGTGAGAACCGGTGTAGTTTCCCTTCTGTTAGAACGGCCGGTGTAACACTTATGCTCTGTTGTTCAAGTCTGGAGCACTCTGTTTGATTTGCAAAATAATTCAAGTTTCGCTACAAACCAATTCCAAACTATACAAGAGTTTCTAAACAGAAATCGATTTTACCTTTTCTTCCCGAAAATAATCACCTCTTTTATTGAATGCCGCTTGTAGATTTAGTTATGCACGTGTGATGTAAGGAATCTAATATCAAATATATCATTTGATCTACGAACATTTATTTCCATTTACTGGATAGCAAAATATGCTTAATGCGTAGTTTGAGAGGTGACGGTGGTTAAGTGGATATCGACACGGACTGAAGACCTGGGTGTTCCAAATTCGAATCCAATCGGTTCTACAGTATCACTTTCACTTGGAAACCTTCTTGTGGCCCTTCCCGTAAGTACCCGATGTTTTTCCAGAAAGATTTCTAACGAGAAATACATCAGGGAAACTAATGTCAACACCAGAATCATCTGATTCACACATTTCATGTATCCACATAAAATGTTATAAGGAGATATAATCTTTTATGTATCACTTTTCTCCACAGTGCTCAATACGTGAGTTGAGCTAGGTAGTAAGTTATGAAAATATATTTATGACAATTAAGCTACACAGAGGCTCATCCCCGTATAGCTTAATTGACATAAGTAAATTTTCAAAACTTACTCTCTCTCTCTATCAATCTCTATCTCTCTCTATCTCCCTCTCTCTCTCTCTCTCTCTCTCTCTCTCTCTCTCTATATATATATATATATATATATATATATATATATATATATATATAACGTAAAATATAATAACACAAAATTACATGATTGTCGATGCAATAATTTATTTCAACCTTGCGGTTTTATTCAAGCATCAAATTAGGCAATTACATTTTTGAGTCTCAAAAATGTAATTGTCTAATTTGATGCTTGAATAAAACCGCAAGGTTGAAATAAATTATTGCATCGACAATCATGTAATTTTGTGTTATTATATTTTACGTTATTCTTGCTCTGTTTACCACATTGAGCTCTCTTACCCGGATTTCTTCCTGGAATTATTCCATTATAACATAAATATATATATATATATATATATATATATATATATATATATATATATATATATATATATATATATATATATATATAAATAAATATTATTTTCAAATTGATCCATATACATATGCCTTTAATGCTACCCTGCAATCATCAGTATAGGAGGAGACAATTCTTGCCAGTCACACGATTCGAACCCCAATACCAAAGCCACCCGTGACTAAGTAGTCGGAGCGCTAACCGATGTAGCCACTACGCATTGTCATGGAAATGGGAGAGTAAATTAACGTCTAAATGCCAAATTCAGCGGGCATATTACAAGCTGTCAACAGAACTCCCTAGAGTATTGCATTACGCGATAACTGACTGCTTTTTGCCACCATATATATATATATATATATATGATTATTTTTATTTACACAGACATGTAAAAATCTGTGACACTGGCATGTCGATGTTATCGATCAACAGTTATTATAAACTGAGATCTCATCAGGAAGAGTTAGAATCCGATCTTAACCTTAGATCATATTTGGAAAGAATGAAATGGAGAAAAAAAGAAAAGAAATTTAAAATTTCAAAATTTTCGAAGTCACGTGGTTGGGACCGTTAAGAATCAAAATGTTAAAATCAAGATCAAAATAAAAAAACAATAAAAAATATTAATGTAGAAGATAATATATAAAATATAAAATAAAATAAAATAAAATAAAGTGAAAAGAGAGAGATATAATAAAAAGGGTAGAATAAAAAGATAGATAGATAGATGGACAGATAGATAGAAATAAAATGAAATCGTCTGCAGTCCAGTGTTAACCAATGTCAGCAATTGTTTATTCTGTTTGAGTGACACGTTAAAGGTCAGACGTAACTTCTCTCTCTCTCTCTTTTTTCTCTCTCTCTCCTTCTCTCTCTCTCTCTTTTTCTCTCTCTTACTCTCTTTTTCTCTTTCTCTCTCACTTTTCTCTCTTTCTCTCTCTCTTTCTCTCTCTCTTTCTCTCTTTCTCTCTCCCTTTCTCTCGCCGTCTCTCTCTTTTTCTCTCGCCGTCTCTCTCTTTTTCTCTTTCTCTCTCTCTTTTTTCTCTTTCTCTCTCTCTTTTCTCTCCCCTTCTCTCTCTCTTTCTCTCTCTCTTTCGCTCTCTCTCTTTCTCTCTCTCTTTCTCTCTTTCGCTCTCTCTCTTTCCCTCTCTCTTTCTCTCGCTCTCTCTCTCTTTCTCTCGCTGTCTCTCTCTTTCTCTCGCTGTCTCTCTCTTTCTCTCGCTGTCTCTCTCTTTTTCTCTTTCTCTCTCCTTTACTCTCTCTCTTTCTCTCTCTCTCTCTTTCTCTCTCTTTCCCTCTCTCTCTCTTTCGATTGATTTACATATTGTTGTTAATAGTTTGTACAGTCCTTAACGCGTTTTTTTAAATTTATTTCAGTGTGGCCAGATATAATAGCGTGTTTACTTCTTAACAGCAATGGAAGTTCAAAATCACTAACTAGTTACCGAAGGAGAAAAATAAATTATGATAAACGAAAACGGCTAAACGGTTGTAATTGCCCGAAGAATAAGTCATGTTTCTACTGTAAAAAGATTTCTGAAAGATCCTTCACCAAGGAAGAAACGATCAGATTTTAGAATATCGAAAACTGTCACCAATAGTGATTTTAGGAATATTGGTCGTCAACTCCGTAGAAAACCTGGAAAATCACACAAATCAATCTTCGAAGTAGCTGGGTGTCTTAGCGTACCAAAATCTACAAGGAATGCAATTCTTCAACCAATGGTTCTGTGAAAGTTCGACTTACAAATCCACCTCTTACACAAAGACACACCAATTTGAGAACGGAATGGACAAAGAAATATATGAAGATGGATATGAGTAAGGTTCTTTTCACTGATGAGACATGGGCAACCCTGTATGGGCCTGATGGCTGGGCAAAAGGATGGGTTTATTCCGGAGATAAGAGTCACTATCGTTTGAGACGACAACAAAAGAGTGGATGAGTCATTATCTGGGCGGGTATCATTGGAGATAGACTTGTTGGTCCTATAATAGTACCCGAAGGAGTAAAAAAAATACGTCTGCTGCCTATTGCAATCTTTTGAGAGAATCTCTGGTACCTTGACATAAATCTTTCTCTACTAAGGGACTTTTTATTTGTTTTTATGCACGAAAATGCTCTTTCTCACTCTACATATGCCACTACGCCATTCTTAGCATCATTAGACATCGAAGGTACAAAGTCCTCCATGCTCCCCAGAATTAAACCCAATAGAACAATTTTGGTCTATCATCAAATGAGATGTTTATGCCAATGGACAAAACGAAACAACGAAACCTAGAACCCTTATTCTAATTTTGATCAAAATCTATTACATGATTTTCATTCTAGAAAATGTCTAAAATTCAAAGGATTTTTAAAACATAAAAATTCAGGGAATCCTGCTTACTTGGTGTGTAATGACTAAGGATCAAATGGAATGTAAATCTGAAATATTTGAATTCCCCCAAAACACTTTAAAACACTTCAAAGAAACTGAAATATGGGAAATACTTACTAATCGATGTCTCATAGCTATTGTTAAAATCTAAGAAAAATCGGAAGAAAAATATGAATGTTCTCGAACGGTTTCCAACCTCTTTTTACCACTTTTCTAATAAAACTAAATTAGAATAAATGTAGCCCACATTCGAACACCTTACGTCCAGCATCTTAGTTCCAACATTCATAATGATCGGTTAAATAGTTTAGGATGAAATCCTGTACATAGAAATATATAAACATACGTAACTTTATGAATATTGAGATATTGTTCAATATGTAAAATGCTTCTTTATAATATAAAATGCACAGAAAATTATAAAAGCTAACTACTGCCTGTTTGTCTATCTCCAAATTGGTGACCCCGACGTGCGCGACGCAGCGATTAGGTTTGTTCATATGCATGGACAAAAAAAAAACTACCATCATGATTCAAATGAGAACCTTCCCGAACTGAATGTTGAATTATGACTTAATAAAATGGAGACTCGGCGCTACTAAATGCCTTACCGAACACTTTATTCAAACTTCTGGCTGAATACCATGAATGCGTACATAAATCAGATGAGAAACTGTTAAATATCTTTACTTTTATATTATTATAATAATAATAATAATAATAATAATAATAATAATAATAATAATAATAAAAAATAATAATAAAAAAAAAGGCATCAGCCTCGGATGATACCACACAAAACATTCCAAGGGTCAAGGAGGATGGAAAGACCGAGGAGGGAGAGCACCAACTAGACCTCCACTGGAAGGGTGCAGAGAGTACTGAGACCGTGGGGAGGCTTATTGCCATCAACATCTCAATGAAGACCAATGGCCGCTGCCAGCGAAAAATCAATGGTTAGCGGCTGTTGCGAAAATGTAAAATCATTTGCAAATGTTTTCGAAAGAGGTGGAGAGAACTAGAAATCTGGAGAGACTTGTTGTCACCCAGATTCCAAGGAACACCACCGGTTATTATCAGTGATTAATCTCTGATGATGACCTGTGTGAGAATTCTTAGTGAATAATAATAATAATAATAATAATAATAATAATAATAATAATAATAATAATAATAATACTGCTAGAGATTAAAAGAGGAAAACTGGAGACGACAGAAGGTATAGAACTCCCCAACCAAGAGGAGATGAGGGCGCTAGGAGAACAAGATAGTTATAAATACCTGGGAGTTCTGGAAGCAGACACAATCAAATATACAGAAATGAAAGAGAAGATTGGAAAAGAATATCTACGAAGAACAAGGAAACTCTTAGAAACTAAACTATATAGCAGAAACCTAGTAAAGGGATAAACACATGGGCTGTATCACTAATAAGATACTCTGGACCATTCATAGGCTGGACCAAAGAAGAACTCAGGCACCTTGACCAGAGGACTAGAAAACTAATGACTATGCACAATACATTGCACCCAAAAGACGATACGGACAGACTCTACATGAAAAGAAATGAAGGAGGTAGAGGACTGGTAAGTATAGAAGACTGTGTGGAAGACACCAAAAAAGAGCTGGAGAAATATGTAACCCAGAACACGGAAAGACTGATCACCACAGCAAGGGACACCAGCCCAACAAACAACTCCGGAAGCACTGAAACCAGAAACAAAAAGACAAGAAAGGAAAAGTGGGAAGAAAAACGACTACATGGACGCCTTATTAGACTCACAAGCGATGAAGCCAATGAGAACAGCTGGACATGGCTAAGGAAAGGACACTTGAACAGAGAAACAGAATCTCTGCTGACGGCTGCACAGAACAATGCGATTAGGATAAACTTTATTAAAGCAAAGATAGATAAAACCCAGGAAAACAGCAAATGCCGATTGTGTGGACAAAGAGATGAAACGATAAATCATATAATAAGTGAATGCAGCAAGCTAGCCCAAAAGGAATACAAGAACAGACATGACAGCGTGGGGAAAGAAGTACACCGGGAAATGTGCAAACAACTGAATTTCGAATATGCAAAAAAACGGTACAAACACAAACCAGAAACTGTACTAGAAAACGAAAAACACAAAATCATATGGAATATGAATGTACAAACAGACAAACCCATAACAGCAAGGAGACCGGATATGATAATAATCAACAAGGAAGAAAAATCCTGCAAAATCGTAGACTTTGCCGTTCCAGCGGACCACAGTGAAGATCAAAGAGACGGAAAAAAGAAGCAAATATACTGAACTTGCCAGAGAATTGAAAGGAATATGGAACATGAAGAAAGTCAGTATAACACCAATAACACTGGTCAACAAATTTTTCTTTTTTTTCTTTGGCAGACCATCTAGGAGTGTTTTCTGGGGTTTTGAAGGTCGCTGATTACGAATATAACATTGGTTTTGCCAGATTGGTTCTAGTTTAGAAGATACTGATAGCCCCAAATAAGCCTAAACTGCTAAAATTCTCCCTGAAATACTTCAATATAGAAGCAGTAAATAATAATTTTCTGATATTATTGAATCATTATAATGATTATGTATATATTGAAGTATTTCAGGGAGAATTTTTATATAATTATTTATATAGGGAGAATTTTTATATAATTATATACTGTAATTACTTAATAACATGTTCCATAAATATAGTTGCAGTATAAATTAAACAGTAATTAAGAATTTTCTTTTTAATTCCACAGTTGAAAATGAGTTCCAGATAGAAAATGAGTTCTTCTAGAAGATGTTGCAGATATGAACCGGATGTCTTTTGTTACATCTGTGGACAGTATATGATGGCACAACAAAAGAGGAATATTACAGACTTTGTCAAGAGGGCATACAAAGCATACTTCGATATGATACTTGGTGACCAAGACAAGTCTTGGGCCCCACATATGGTGTGCAAAACCTGTGTAGAAAGTCTCCGCGGTTGGACCAACGGTAAGCTGAAGTTGAAGTTTGCTGTACCAATGGTGTGGAGAGAGCCCAACAATCATTTTGATGACTGCTACTTCTGTCTCAATGACATGACGGGGTTTAACAAGCACAAGAAAGCAAATTGGCAGTATCCGAGCCTGGATTCTGCTATCCATCCTGTTGCGCACTCTGAGGATGTACCTGTGCCTGTTTTCACCAGTTTGCCTGAAATCGATGAAACCGAAGAGATTCCAGCTGATCTTTCTGTAGTGACTATGAAGAACCCTCAAATGGCCCTCAGCTTTTCAATCAATCTGAACTTAATGACCTAGTGCGAGACCTTTGTTTGTCGAAGGAGCAGTCTGAAGTTCTTGCATCACGACTCCAAGAGAAAAACATTCTTGATTCTGGCACAAAAGTAACATACTATAGGACAAGGGAAGGCAGCTTGCTTCGTTTCTTTTCTAAAGAAGACGACCTGGTCTTTTGTAATGACGTTTCTGCACTTCTTAACAGCATGGGGATCTCATCATATGACCCAGCAGATTGGCGTCTCTTCATAGATAGCTCGAAAGCAAGTCTAAAAATTGTACTTTTGCACAATGGCAATAAGTTTGCTCCTGTACCAATTGGCCATTCTACCAAGATGAAAGAAGAGTATGATGCTATCAAATTTGTTCTTGAAAAGCTGAATTACAACACTCATAAATGGCTGATTTGTGTGGACTTGAAAATGGTGAATTTTCTGCTTGGTCAGCAAAGTGGGTACACAAAGTATCCCTGCTTTCTTTGTTTGTGGGATAGCAGAGCAAGAATCCAGCACTGGAGAAGGGAGAACTGGCCAGAACGAGAAAGTCTCGAAGTCGGCACAGCCAACGTCATCAATGAGCCTTTGGTACCCAGGGATAGAATCATCTTCCCTCCATTGCACATAAAACTAGGGCTCATGAAGCAGTTTGTTAAGGCGTTGAACAAGGATGGGGATTGCTTCAAGTACATATGCAGGCAATTTCCAGGTCTTTCCATCGAAAAAGCTAAAGGTGGCATCTTCGATGGACCTCAGATTCGAACGCTCATGAGGGATTCTGACTTCACTAATCATATGAACACGGTTGAGTTAAATGCTTGGGTGTCCTTCACAGATGTAGTGACAAACTTTTTGGGAAATCACAAAGCTGACAATTACAAGCAATTGGTCCGTAAGATGCTTACTGCATACGGAAAACTAGGGGCAAATATGAGCATTAAAGTTCATTTCTTGTTTAGCCACCTCGACAGATTTCCTGGTAATCTTGGTGATTACAGTGAGGAGCAGGGAGAGAGATTCCATCAAGACATCAAAACAATGGAAGAGAGGTATCAAGGCAAATGGGATGAGCACATGATGGCAGACTACTGCTGGAACCTTTTGAGAGACTGCCCAAAAGTTGCTCACAAGCGAAAATCGTATAAACGTCAATTTTAGTTTTGTGAATAAAATATTGTTTTGTGTGTTCATTGTAACTAAGAATCTAGTGTATAATGCTTTGCATTAATTTATGATATATAACTGATTATGTAAATGTTTTTTTTCACTTGGAGAATTAAAATTCAGCAAATTTTTAGCAAATTTTTTGTATATCCTCGAAATCTATGAAAAGTGTTCAGTTATAGGATAAATGAAATGATGTTATATCTAACTTAACTTGTTAGATTGAGATTTTACACTGTCTTTGTGGTTTAAGATCATCATAAAAATCAATATCTGACATTTATGCACTATTTAGCCGTTTTTTGTACGTTTAGCTATGGTCGCGAATGGGTGATTTCAGACAAACGACCCCCTGTGATAACTCAAAAACTAGAGCCAATTTGAAAAAACTAATGTCAGATTCGGATTCAGCGCCCTTGAAAATCCCAGAAACCAGTCTTACTTTGCCTGCCAAAAATATTGTGTTGACCAGTGTAATCATAGGAGCACTAGGAACAGTCCCCAAAAACATGGAGAAAAGACTAGGAGAAATAGGAATCAAAGGGATAACTGAGACCATACAAAGGACAGTAATGATCAAAACAGCTACAATCCTGAGAAATGTCCTCGAATGCGGAAACCAACCCACATAAGCAACGAATGGAGAACAAACACATGGAAGCACAAATACAACCGCGAGAGAGAGGCGCAAGCATAGGCTGACGCCACGAAAATTATGGACAGAGGGTCGAGGAGGGAAAGCGCAAACCAGACCTCCACTGGAAGAGCGCGGACAGTTCTGGGACCGTGGGGAGGCTTGTTGCCACCCGGGCCCCAGAGGAGACCAATGGCCCTTATCACCGTGAAATCGGTGGTAGGTGGCTGTTGCGATACCGCAAGGTCATCAGCGGTGATGAACGAAAAGAGGTGGAGCATACTGGAAGTCTGAGGAGACTTGTTGTCACTCAGACCCCAGGGAATACCACAGGTTGTTGGCAGTGGGTGATCACTGACGATGACCAGTGTGATAACTCCTAGTGAGTAAATAATAATAATAATAATAATAATAATAATAATAATAATAATAATAATAATAATAACAACAACAACAGAGAGAGAGACATATAGATAGATAAACGGATAGCCACATAGTATTTAGACCTGCATTATCTTTGGTGTTAGAAACAAAGGAAAATGCGAGGAATATTTTTTGACGTCGATCGTTACGTAAACAAGAACAATTAATATAGATGAATAGGGGGAGAGAGAGAGAGAGAGAGAGAGAGAGAGAGAGAGAGAGAGAGAGAAATACAGATAGAGAGAAAGACAGATAGCTAGACGGATATCCACACTGTGCACATCAGCCAGACGCGTCCTTCCTCCTTAAAATCTCGCTAGCTAAGAGATCGAAAATCTCCACTCAGAAATCACGTGGTTTCGTGACTTCCGTCTGGTGTCACCTCTGACCCGTAACCGTTTCCATTCAAGCACGGTCCTCGTTATGTAATAATAGTTTTTTGTTGTCCTAAACTACAGC
This sequence comes from Sepiola atlantica, assembly GCA_963556195.1. Classification (NCBI taxonomy): domain Eukaryota; kingdom Metazoa; phylum Mollusca; class Cephalopoda; order Sepiida; family Sepiolidae; genus Sepiola; species Sepiola atlantica. The sequence continues at coordinate 33,600,315 of OY744551.1, forward strand.
TTTAAGTTTTCCAACGAAGAGACCGCCTTACTGATGCCATGGAAAGGTTTGCCATTGAGTGGCAGACTGTTAGTAATGGTTGACAGATTGTTAGTAATGGTTGACTGAATGTAGATAAATGTTCACGTCTTCTCGTGTGTAGCTGGTGTTTATGGATACTGCACCCCATAGACTGGTATTGTCTTGGTCTTCGGGACTTGATTTACGCCGGTCTATGGGTCTGTGCTGTGCAGTTCACCCTCCCAGGCTTTGCCTCCCCTCTTTGGAGAGGAGTAAGTTTATTGCTTACTACCTGAGGCGCCCCTACCGGGGAATGCCGACGGGGCTGCCCAGGCAATTTTTAATGGCCAGAGTGCTCACCTTCTCGGGCGCTGGCTTTTCAAGCCCCCACTTTCTGACCCGACCTTGGGTCACATTTTACCTTGTGGGAGTAAGATAAAAATGGCCTTGTGCCTAACCTCCTGAAGAGGAGGTAAATAATATTGGTGCTTACGATTATACAAGGTGCGCCGAAGCATCGACGTCGTCCTGTTCTGGTTGATAATCAAACGCCCCCCCCCCCCCCCTCCTCCATCCTAGCACGCTTGATTATCAACAACAATGCAAGTAACGGGTGGGTTCAGCTTGTAAATATTGGGTTGGCCAAAAAGTCCGTTCGTTTTCTGAATGTCATCTTTCTATATAATAATACGCCCGGACACTTCATATTCATACGTACGTTATCACCTTTCACACACATTTAAAAAAAAATAAGATCGTATGATTAGCACAAATTGTGATTGGTGATTAATCTGATGTCGATGAAGTAAAACATTCTGACTTTAACCCATTTTAAAAAGAAATGTTCATAAAATCAAATTCTGTCGTCCCGTCGACTAAAACAGTACAATTTTAAATACTTACATAAAAAAATCTGCAGACGATATTCAAATCTGTAATAATAAAGATAGACCTGTGTCATCTTTGTTCGTACGTTATCACCTTTCACATAATTAAAAAAATGTTCGTTTGTTTTTTGAATGTCATCTTTCTTGTCTACAAAAGATCGTTTTATATTCCGGTTATAAGTTAAGCGACGTTAAGCCTGGTCAGTACTAAAATGGGTGACCATTTGAGAATACCAGGTGTTGTATGTGCTCTCCGCTTATCCCGGCATTGTTTCTAGTCGTCCTGGACTTCTTCTTGCCACTGGAATCAGGCAACGTCGACTCAGTAGAGGTTTGATTGGGATTGTGCAACCCTTGCTTCACAATGACACGTGCAGCTAGCCTTGCAGGGGGCATCCATTGTCTCTCAAGATTGAACGGAGGCCATGATGACCATGCTTCAGTCAGGCTGAGGTATGGTCTTGTGTAGTTCTATGAGGTCTACCCTCCCAGGCTTTACCTTCCCTCTTTGAGAAGGGGTTAGTTTATTGCCAGTCGCCTGAAGCGCTCATATCGAGGAATGCCAACGGAGCTGCTAAGGCATTTTTGTGTGCCAGAGTGTACACGCTTCTTGTGCGCTGGCTTTTCAATCACCCCCCCCCCTTCTGACCTTGTGTCACATCTACCTATGGTGGGAGGGAGATAAATACCCGCTTCCCTTGACCTTTTGGCTAGGAGCAAAACATATTATCTTTTTTGATACTACACTTCATCTTTTCTGTGCCCGGCCAGAGAAGAAGCAATCCTTCTAGACTCAATTGGCAAACACTTACTTTACAATAACACACGCAGCCAGCCTTACAGGGGGTGTCCATTGTATCTCTCAAGGCTGAACAGAGGCGATGATTATTATAATTATCATGCAGTACCGACTTAGGCGGGGTGTCGTTGTGATTACGCAACTCTTGCTTCACAATTACACGTGCAGCCAGCCTGACACAAGGCATCTATTGTCTCTTGCGACTAAACAGACGCCATGCCATAGTGCGAGCAATGTCGCCCTAACTTCTTTGCAGCAGTAGTTTCTATGTATTTATTCAAATTCAAATTTCCTGCGAATGTTAGAGCGACAGGTGTGAACGCTAGACTCTCAGAAAGTGTATATATATATATATATATATATATATATATATATATATATATATATATATATATATATATATATATATATGTATATATGTATATATATATATATATTAATATAAGTGCTTATATAAGTATTAATAAAAGTATTAAGTATACATGATAATACAAATGTGTATATAAAAGTATTAATGTAAATATTAAATATACATATTAATATAAGTATATATATATATATATATATATATATATATATATATATAAGTATTAATATAAATATTAAGTACGCATATTAATATAACTGTGTGTGTGTGTATATATATATATATATATATATATATAAATATTAAGTATACATATTAATATAAGTATATATATATATAAGTATTATATAAATATTAAATATACATATTAATATAAGTATATATATAAGTATTAATATAAATATATGGTACGCATATTAATATAAGTGTATATATATATATATTTATAAGTGTTAATATAAATATTAGATATACATATTAATATAAGTATATATATAAGTATTAGTATAAGTATTAAGTATGCATATTAATATAAGTATATATATATATAAGTATTAATATATATATATATATATATATATATATATAAGTATTAATATAAATATTAAGTACGCATATTAATATAAGTGTATATATATAAGTATTAATACAAATATTAAATATACATATTAATATAAGTATATATATATATATAAGTATTAATATGAATATTAAGTATCATATTAATATAAGTATATTTAATTATTAATATAAGTATTAAGTAAACATGATAATATAGGTGTGTATATATAAGTATTAATATAAGTATTAAGTATGCATATTAATATAAGTATATATATATATAAGTATTAATATAAGTATTAAGTAAACATGATAATACAGGTGTGTATATATAAGTATTAATATAAGTATTAAGTATACATATTAATATAAGTGTATATATAAGTATTAATATAGATATTAAATATACATGTTAATATAAGTATATATATATGTATATGTATATGTATACTTATATTAATATGTGTATCGAGGCAGCATTTTTTCTTTAAGACACGTATTATTAAAAATAACCGACAATTTTTGTCTGGTTATTTTAGTGTTGATCCCTCCTATTTATGGATTAGAATCTTAATCTCGGAAGGAAATTGGCCGATGAAACCTGTTTGTCATTATTCCACTGACGATGGACCCAGACGGGTCAGAAAGTACTCTGGACCAACATGTACACTATGGCAGTTTCATCAGCCAATTTCCTTCCGAGATTATATTAATATGCATACTTATATTAATATGCATACTTAATACTTATATAATTACTTATATATATATATATATATATATATATATATATATATATATATATATATATATAAGTAATTATATAAGTATTAAGTATGCATATTAATAGAAGTGTATATATAAGTATTAATATAAATATTAATATAAATATTAAATATACATATTAATACTTATATATATATATAAGTATTAATATAAATATTAAATATAAATATTAATGTAAGTGTATATATATAAGTATTGATATAAATATTAAGTATTCATATTAATATAAGTGTATATATATATAAGTATTAATATAAATATTAAATATACATATTAATATAAGTATATATAAGTATTAATATAAATATTAAGTATGCATATTAATATACGTATAGACTTTGAAGTGATGGTCCGTTAAATAGTAGACGCCATGAAAACTAATGGCGACTTTCCCCCACTCTCGCTCTCAACATATTTATCCAATTATAGTCTAACTCGGTCTGACCGAATATCGATCTCAATTCGATTTTCTTTTCCCGGAATTCGTTTATATCGTTATCGTCTGCTGCTCAATGTTTTCACGCCATGGAACATGGCTATTCAGTTTTGGACTAAGTGAAGTATTCCTCCTCTCGACCTCCGAGGGTGCCTGATTGGCCTTATACCAGTGACGAGACAAACCGCTGCCCACGGAGTTTTCTAAATGGCACATTTAAATTCACAAGGGAAATAGCATCTATCCAAATTGCGATTTTTGTTTCTCTCTTTAAATTTATTGAATTGCTGCCAGATTTACTTAACTGAAGATTATTATTATTACGGTTAGAACACACTCCGTCAAAAATGACGAAAACACAAAATGATGCTTCCCCGGTGTTCGCACTAATATTACAATTCATATAAAATAACGTCTGAATAGAGAATGTACACTGGCACTTGATTTTTCTACCGAACGACAGACCGGCAATCAGAACCCTTATTTATATATATATATATAACCACACACACCCACACACACACACACACACACACACACACACACACACACACACACACACACACACACACACACACACACACACACACACATATATATATATATGACATATATATGTATATATATATACATATGACATATATATATACATATATACATATTACATATATACATATATATACATATATACATATATATACATATTAATACATATATATATATATACATATGTATATGATATACATATATGTAATATTATTATATTAATATATCAATATTAATATCAATATTAATCATCAATATTATCATAATATAATCATTAATATCAATATAATTATCAATATTAATATATGTAATCAAAATGTAATCAATATGTAATAATCAATATGTAATAATCAATATGTAATAATCAATATGTAATAATGTTAATATCTGTAATCAATATGTAATCAAAATGTAATCAAAATGTAATCAAAATGTAATCAATATGTAATAATCAATATGTAATAATGTTAATATCTGTAATCAAAATGTAATCAAAATGTAATCAATATGTAATAATCAATATGTAATAATCAATATGTAATAATGTTAATATCTGTAATCAATATGTAACTAAAATGTAATCAAAATGTAATCAATATGTAATAATCAATATCTAATAATATTAATATATGTAATCAATATGTAATCAATATGTAATCAAAATGTAATCAATATGTAATAATCAATATGTAATAATCAATATGTAATAATCAATATGTAATAATCAATATGTAATAATGTTAATATCTGTAATCAATATGTAATCAAAATGTAATCAAAATGTAATCAATATGTAATCAATATGTAATCAATATTATCATAATGTAATCATTAATATCAATATAATTATCAATATTTATATATGTAATATTAATATGCAATATATGTAATATTAATCTTCATATGTATATATACATATGTATATGTATATGAGCCAACATACATATATACATATATATACATATATATATATATATATATATATATATATATATATATATATATATATATATATATATATATATATATTAAGTGGTGTACTAAAAGCGAACTTTTAGGAATTTTGCCCTGTGTTTCTTCCCCTACAGCTTTTATTTTATTTTTTCAAATTTTAAATCTTGGCCTTTGCCAACTTATCTATCCCAGCGACTTCCTCTGATGATAAGATTTTTATCTTTGAAAAGCCTGGCTTAAGGAAAATTTAACTTGAATAAATTGTCTTTTTTGCGGAATATACCTTGCTCTGAGCAATTTAATTGAATTATGATTTGGCTTTTGCTTCTCTAATTTATTTCCATTCTTCTTCATATATATATATATATATATATATATATATATATATATATATATATATATATATATATATATATATATATATATATATATACATATATATATGTAAAGGAGTAAGGCTAACTGCACTAATACTGCACTACCCTCTTTTCTACATATATATATATATATATATATATATATATATATATATATATATATATATATATATATATATATATATATATATATATATATATATATCCTCCACTATAAGCAAGACTAATGTGCATTTATTTATATATAATTAAATATATTTACCTTCACCCCGTCACGGAAAAGTCAGCGAGTAAAACACGTGACTTTTTCTACTCTACGGGTGACACCATTTTCAAGTGTCGAGGGGAAGCGAGAAAGCAAGTACATGTCATTAAAATACAAGTCGAATCGAACACAGTCTTTCAACTTAAGGCCCAAAGCCCCGTCTGTCTGACTCCCTCTGTTAATCTTGCTGGAATAAATATAGATATTGGTGTCATGTGTGAGAGACCATCCAGCCACCTACTTGAAAATCATGGAACAGTTTATCTATAAGGATAAAAATGACTCCCTAGGGGTCTTGTATCTAGATAGAAATTAATTTTTCTATAACTGAAGTGGTTCATAATCACAGCATGGAATCTCGTATTCAAAAAGACAATACTATTTCAAAGACGTCAGTCCATTTCTTGTGTAGTCTCTCTTCTCTTAGCTAAATATTTCTCACATGGCAGGCCTGTCGTCCGCATTCATTACAACTATGCACCCGACTAAACATGTCGCTTTGCTCATGTTTATAATTATAGTTTCATAAGAATGTGATTAAGAAAAAGGGGGAAAGTCCTTCGTGAACATTCACATACTTCTGATTTGTGTGAAACACAATGGATATTAAACATAAACTAATAAATATTTTCATAAATTTCAGCTTTTTAAAAGTATTTTAAGGGGGTTTAAGGGGCATAATATCGGCACAAGTCTGATTTGAAAATGCAAATATTTCAGATTTGCATTAAATTAGATCCATAGTCATAAGACACCAAATTAAGAAGATTTCTTTGAATTCCAATTTCTTCTTAAGACTCTTTAAGCTTAAGCCTTTAATTTTAGACATTACAAAAATCAAAATAATATAACAGATTTTGATCAAAATTGAATTAAGGATACTAGACATATGGTTTAGTATCATGATATCTTAATTTTAATCTTCGTCAGGAGACACGGATACAAAAACTGTTATGTTCGGGGAATTAATTTTACTCGTCCTCAGACAGGTATTGTTCTGGTATATATTAAATATAATTATCCATGGGCACGTGTTTCGTCGTGTACGACTTATCAGCATGGCTAGATCTAGTGAGTTTTAAAAATTGCAAATTTAAATTCATTCAAACAGTGGAAATACTTTACTCATATATATATATATATATATATATATATATATATATATATATATATATATATATATATATATATATATATATATATATATATATTTAGATTTTTCACTTATAAAATAGATCATTCAGTGAAGACCGGGGTTGTTCCAATAAAAAACAAGCTCGATGATACTCGATTACAGAGTACAGAGCATTTATATGTGATTTTATGAAGGCTTACCAAAGCATTCTTTTCAGGACACCAATGATCACCATTAAAGATATTTTTTCTTACAAATACTATTTATTCAAATTAAACATTTAATTTGAATAAATAGTATTTGTAAGAAAAAATATCTTTAATGGTGATCATTGGTGTCCTGAAAGGAATGCTTTGGTAAGCCTTCATAAAATCACACACATATATATATATATATATATATATATATATATATATATATATGTGTGTGTGTGTGTGTGTGTGTGTGTGTGTGTGTGATCCTGTCTTACAGAGGTTTTCAGTTAATTGTATTGCTGATTCTTTCCGTTTCGCTTCATTTATTCGCGATTTGGAATGTGAGTCGCAAACAAACTTTCTATGTTCATTTGACGTTACCAGCCTATTCACTAATGTACCCCTGAATGAAACCATTGAAATATGCGCTGACATGCTTTATTGTAGCACATCAACCCCTCCCGCATTTCCAGAAAGCACTTTTCTGGAACTCATGGGGCTGGCCACTAAGTCGGTCAGTTTCATTTTTAACAATACAATGTATCAGCAGATTGATGGGGTGGTGATGGGTCGTCATTTGGGTGCTATCCTAGCGAATATTTTCCTAGGTTTTCAGGAATCCTTGCTGTTTACTTGGATTTTTTCTGAAATTGAATACGCTCCACCCAGCACTACAGTTCACCATGGAAGAAGAGCAGAATGACTCTTTCCCATTTCTGGACGTTTTAGTGGGAAGGACGGGGAACAAATTCACTACAACTATATATCTAGGAAACCGACGTTTACGGACCTGTCTATCAGTTGGGATTCTTTTGTTCCCATGAGTAGAAAGATCAGTTTGGTCAAAACACTTGTTCACCGCGCATTGATGATTTGCACTGCGGCTGAACTTAGAAATATAACTGATAGTTTTTACTAACAATGGTTTCCCTGAGGGTCTAATTTCAAAATGTATTCATCGAAAACTTGCGAAATTTAATGCCAACATTTTCTTTGGTCCACCCAAATGTCCCGTTTATTTGAAACTTCCTTTTATTGGTTCTATCAGTAAAGTTTTTTCGGATAAAATTTCATCGGTTGTATCTCGTTGTTTTTATGCAGTACAGCCCCGAGTGGTGTTTGGCACCAGAACTGCCTTCCCAGCCTTTCAGAAAGATGTACTTCCAACACTACAGAAAAGTTTGATTATATATAAATTCAAATGTCAGTGTGAAGCTGACTATGTTGGTCGTACTCTTCAGCGCTTGGAAGTCAGAGTGGCCCAGTATATCCCTGCATGTTTTCGCAGATTACGTGTCGTACAGAGGAATATATCGACGGACGCATCCGGGTCTATACAAAGAACATCCGGGCGTTTACAGAACACATCCGGGCGCTCACAAGTCCACGAGTCATCTATTGGACAGCACTTGTATGATAATAAAAAGTGCGGTGAGGCGTACTCCGATTGTTGTTTTCGCATTGTACACAAGGCCCGTTCCAAACACCATCTTACGGTTTTGGTGTAACAATGCGAAAGTTATCGCTCTGTAGGCAAAAAGAGTTGTCTCACAAATTGGATTTATTTAGACACCTTTAAAAAAAAATAAAAGAAATAAAAAAATACTTTGCCTCTATCACGTCCATATATTGCCTTTTCTGTTTATAATGGCGATATTCAATCTCCCTATTTTTCTCTCTCTCCACGTTACTCTTTTCCCCGTTTTTAAGCGATATTCGCCGACGTTTTCCTTGAAAATGTGTCGGTTGAAAGGTACCTTGGGATTTAGTTTGTTAAATTTAGTCGATCTTTTTTATTCTTTTTAAAAGTTTTTAATCGAATGTCTTCCGACGATTAAATATATTACTATAATTTTCCTCCCTTTTTTTCTTCATGTCATATTGTCCTCGACTCGCTATGTCGAAATATTTGTATCACTATAAACTAAAAAAAAAATGAAAGTTTATAAAAAAAGAAAAAAAATCGGTTTCGATTTCTTTTTCTTTTAAAATCTATATCGCATCTTTAAATGCTTCAAAGGTATTTATTTTACCTTATTCCTTATATATATATATATATATATATATATATATATATATATATATATATATATATATATATATATATATATATATATATTGTCTAGGTTTGTTTCGCATTGTCAATTATGAAAAAGTATTTGACTCCATCCAATTCACCCCTATGTTCACAGCTTTGAAAAGTCAAGGAGTTGACAGTGCTTACATCAACATGTATCAGGATCTTCATGACGGAGCAACAGCAACTTTAAAACTCCAACAGGATAGTGAAAAGATCAATATAGAAAGAGGTGCCAGAAAAGGCGACAACAGTTCACCAAATCTCTTTACATCCTGCCTGCAAGATTCGGTGATCAATAAAATAGATTGGGAAGGCAGAGGTATCAATATAAACGGAGAATACCTTGCTCATCTAGAATTTGGTGACGATATCATTGTCACAAGTCAAACACCTCAAGAATTAGAAGGGATTCTTAACGACATTCACAATGCTAGCCATATAGTTGGTCTTAAAATACACACTGGAAAAACCAAGGTCATGTTCAACAAATATGCCACAAAAGTCCCAGTTATAGTGAAAGGTGAACATTTTGAGGAAGTTAACAACTACATCTACTTAGGGAATATGGTGAGAAGTGACGCTGATATCATTCCTGAAATCAAACGTTCTGGTGGGCATCCGATTAGTGGGAGGATCTTGAATAGACCGTCTCTGCTAACGAGATCGAACGCCTTGGTCAGATCTATAAAGGCGAGATACAGAGGCTGATTTTTGCTATCTGCACTTCTCTTGCAGCTGGCGTAGGGAGAAGATCATATTGATGGTTGATCTCTCTGAACAAAAGCCGCATTGGGATTCTGGGTAAATTCGGTCGGCAAGAACTTGCAGTCGCAATAGTACTATGTGTGCGAAACTCAACAGTGAGATACCGCAGTAGTTATTGCAGTCAGTGCGGCCACCTTTGTGTTTGTAGAATGTGACGATGTTTACGTCTCTCATATCCTGGGTCAATCTGCCCTCTCTCAAGCACTTTATTAAAAGGCTGTGAAGGGAACCAAGCAGGCTAGCTTTTCCACTTTTTAAGACCTCTACGTGAATATAATCCTTTTCTGGTGCTTTTCCACATAGTAGTCTGTCTATTACCTTGGATAGTTCTTCCATGGAAGGCTGCTCGTCGAGCTCATGCATCAGTGGGAGAGGGTTAATGGTATCTAGGACAGACTGATGTATCACGTTTTCCCTAACCCTAACCCTAACTCTAACCCTAACCCTAACCCTAAACTGATGTATCACGTTTTCCCTAACCCTAACCCTAACTCTAACCCTAACCCTAAACTGATGTATCACGTTTTCCCTAACCCTAACCCTAACCCTAACTCTAACCCTAACCCTAAACTGATGTATCACGTTTTCCCTAACCCTAACCCTAACCCTAACTCTAACCCTAACCCTAAACTGATGTATCACGTTTTCCCTAACCATAACCCTAACCCTAACTCTAACCCTAACCCTAAACTGATGTATCACGTTTTCCCTAACCCTAACCCTAACTCTAACCCTAACCCTAAACTGATGTATCACGTTTTCCCTAACCCTAACCCTAACCCTAACTCTAACCCTAACCCTAAACTGATGTATCACGTATTCCCTAACCCTAACCCTAACCCTAACTCTAACCCTAACCCTAAACTGATGTATCACGTTTTCCCTAACCCTAACCCTAACTCTAACCCTAACCCTAAACTGATGTATCACGTTTTCCCTAACCCTAACCCTAACCCTAACTCTAACCCTAACCCTAAACTGATGTATCACGTTTTCCCTAACCCTAACCCTAACTCTAACCCTAACCCTAAACTGATGTATCACGTTTTCCCTAACCCTAACCCTAACCCTAACTCTAACCCTAACCCTAAACTGATGTATCACGTTTTCCCTAACCCTAACCCTTACCCTAACTCTAACCCTAACCCTAAACTGATGTATCACGTTTTCCCTAACCCTAACCCTAACCCTAACTCTAATCCTAACCCTAAACTGATGTATCACGTTTTCCATTAACCCTAACCCTAACCCTAACTCTAACCCTAACCCTAACCCTAACCCTACCCATCTGTCCAGCTGTTTGGCTTTGTCTGATATGCGTTCACCCGACTTGGACTTCAGTGGAGCAGTTTTGTTGATTGTCGGTCCGGTAGCCCTCCTGATCCCATCATACATGGTTTTCATGCTACCTGTATCAGCCGCCTGCTGGATAGTCTTGGAGAGGTCCGTCCAGTAGTTTTTTTTTTGCAGCTTATCTGACAGCCTTTTGGATGGCACTTCTGAAAGATTTTGGTGCAGCCAGCGATGTAGGAGATTGGCTGGCCTTGTATGAAAGCAATGATGAACGTTTTGCTGCAATCAGAGGGTTGAGAGTAGTAAGAGTTGCATCATACCAGTCATTGCGTTTGAAACCCGTCCTCCTCTCAAAGGCTTTGAGAGCTGTAGAGTGGGTATCATTCTTGAGTGTTTGCCACTGCCCAGATGCAGGTCGACTGTGGTCTCAACTGAAGGCGAAAGAAAAAATCGCGTTGAACTCTGCCATGCGGTCTGGGTGTTGAGTTTTGCTAACGTCAATACGCGAAATACCCTCCTGTTTAGTGCCGTAAAAATGCTTGGGTTGAAGTTTAACCTTACTGCATACTAAGGAATGATCTATATCGCTGTCTGCACTATGGTAGGCTCTAAACATAAGGAAATGTTTAAGGTACCTTCGTCTAGTAATGATGAGGTCAAGCTGGTGTCAGCGTCTTGACTTGGGATGTCTCCAAGACAGTCTGTGATGCGACCTGGCACCTAAAAATGTGTTGGTAATGCCGAGGTCATCGTAGGCACAAAGTTCTAGTAGCGGTTATCCATTGCTATTGCATTTAATCACTCCAAAGTTACCGATGCCGCTTGGCTATACATCATTGGCCAGGCTTCCGCGTTTCATCCCCGTAGGGAATCGCCTGACGATTCCCTACGGGGATGAAACGTGGAAGCCTCTGTGTAGCTTAATTGCCATAAATATATTTTCATAAATTACTATATATATATATATATATATATATATATATATATATATATATATATATATATATATATATATATATATATATATATAGGGTGGGCAAAAATAAGGGTCCTATTTTTAAAAATTCATAACTTTTTTATTTATTGATTTAAAAAATTTTTTTTTTTAGAATAAGTAAAGGACCCCTTCCGAAGCAAGCATGAGCCGTATTAGCCCTAAGGAACGTACCCTCATTTAGAAAACATTATTTTTGCTTAAAACACTCAAAACAGTGTAAAAAAACAATACTTTAGTTTTTGTAAGTTTTAAGAAGTGTTTTTCGGCTAAAATTTGTTTTGTTTATTTCAAAAAATCTCGGAAGGGTCAGTCTACACACACATAAAGTTTGGTGAGTTTAACTTTTATTTTGTGGAAGTTATTCAAATTCAAGTTATTCAAATTTAAAGATAAGACCCTTATTTTGGCCCACCCTATATATATATATATATATATATATATATATATATATATATATATATATATATATATATATATATATATATATATATGATAAAAATGGAAATAATATTCCAACGTAATAGAAAATAAAAATAGGAAAACAAAAATAATTATTTATGTATTCATCAACGTTTTGTCTTTATATCAAGATTTCCCCAGGATGATTGGTCTGAAGAAAATAACGCACAAAGTACAAAATATTTGAAACAATGGTAGTAGGAGGAGAAAAGTTTAAAAAGATCGCTTATCAAAAATAAATTATGAGCTACAAATAGATGGTAGCAGTCGGACAAGTGGAGTTGCCTGTGGAAAAAGTGTGGGGGAATGATAGCGGTCGGAGTTATTAAACCATTAGGGAGGGGGGTGAGCGTGCGTAAGTGATGTAATCCGAAATAGGTTGTTTATGAAAAGATAAGTTATGGGCTCAAAAAGATGGTCGCAGTGGGAGAAATTAGATTAACTGTGGAAGGTGGGGAGTTAAAATTGATAGCGGTAGGAGTTATTTAAACCATGAGGGAGGAAGAGGTATTGAAGTTATAAAGTTTGTATCGAAGCAGGAGAAACGGGAAGGTTAACACACACAAATTGAAAACCTCATAAACAAATTAAACACAGTCAAACCCTCCATAAAATATATTTATCAAACAGAGGAAAATAACTCGATACCATTTTAGACACACTTAAAATAAAATCCAGCAATAATTTATCATTTAAACTGCATCACAAAACCACTCATTAAAACGACTATATACATTTTTATTCACACCATAACTACAAAAAAAAACAAGCATGATAATTGTTTTTTTTCCTCGTGCTTTCAGAATCTGTAGTCAACAATATCTAGACCACAGTGGCGGCCTGCCTTGTTTGGAGTGAACTATGATAAAAAAACAAAAAAAACAACAAAATTGGGTGAAGAGTTTTCAGATGGGGAGTACCTTTCCAAGTCGGCCTCCAGGGGAGTCCTCAACTGGTCTTCATGCTTCCCAGCTCTATGTGATGTGCAACATATAACCTCTCCTTAGTGAATGACCGTCCGTGCATGGTGAGGATCCACACCCTTCTTCTAGGTTACCTTGTCAAAAAACATGTGCATAGACATAACACGGCTGATCTAGAGGAGTAAACCTTGACCACAAATCCTGCTATTCGACAGGTAGCAGTAGTTACAGTTGCACTCATCAACAAACTGATTATCTGGTTCCGAGAACAGCATCTCTTTGCAGGTGATCATATATATTTGACAATGGGAAGGCATAACTAATGACATAACAGTGGAATACCATAGACCAGCGGCGAGCAACCTTTTCAGAGTGAGGGCCAGATGAGACTTTTGGAAGGAGATCTCGGGCCGGAGTGAAACACGAAATCTCAGAATTACAATATTTTGTTTACATGAATAAATTGTACAAAAATTGCATTGAACACTCTACAAAGCTGATATTTTTTCTCAAGAGACTTATGTATGTGATGTTATGAAAGGCGAAGACGAAGAGCCATTTTGGAATCATAAAAAAATAATGACGGGGGAAGTAGCAAGTTGATCCAGCATTCGTTTTGACACACCTCACATAGGTTCTATGTTTCATGCCCTTTCCTCGTCTCTCGTTTCCTCTTTGCCTCTCTCTTTCTCTTTTTCTATTTTTATCTCTTAATAGTTAAAGAAAAATGAAATATACATGTTTTTGAATTCTTCGTCTAGATTCTAGACGAAGAATTCAAAAAACATCACACATATTTTGAAAACATTGCAATAACCCACACATTTCATATTAAATGCAAAGAAAAAAGCCCTACAAATATTTTCAGAAAACAATAACCAAAAATCTCGGACATTACGACAATACAAACTACATCACAAACTATAAAACGAACATTAAAAACAGCAGAACAATTTATAAAAACACACACATCTAATGCAGGTATATACACTGTCCTATGCAGTAATTGTCATCAAATATACATAGGGGAAACTCAATGGGAACTGAATAAAAATCTTGGTGAACATAAAAGAGATAAAAAATAGCAATTCTCTGAACACACTTTTCACCCATGCATTACAACACAATCATTCTTATGATTTTTTGCAGGCTAGAATTGTTAAATTCATTTTAAATAAATCTCGACGAAGACTTCTTGAATCAGCACTACTTTTAGACTCTAACGCAATTAAACAGCGTAATGGCTTCTACAATTTATCTCTTTTAATCAGCAAACTTATTTTATCTGAACAAAAATTGAATTCAGATCCAGGCTAGCTACTTTATAACCCACTCTCAACATACTTCACACATAATATCTACAATAAAATTATATATATATATATATATATATATATATATATATATATATATATATATATATATATATATATATATATAAATAAATATATATATATATATATATATATATATATATATATATATATAAATATATATATATATATATATATATATATATATATATATATATATATATATATATACATATATATATATATATAAACACTCGTTTTAGTTCATGAACATTTTACGCATTTGAATTCCCAACATGAATTCCCAATGGTTTATTTTGAAAAAAAAAAGAACAAATTTACACTTTTTAATATTCTAACGACAATTTGTTTCAAGTCAATCACGCCGAGGTCATAACATAAATAATATCATTGTTCACCTTTTTTTATTTTCCATATATATGTTGTGGGGGTATGTGATGTGCATATATATATATATATATATATATATATATATATATATATATATATATATATATATATATATATATATATTGCCTTCCCCTCACTACATCTTGTTCTCGTCCTCTCCCTCCTCCCACCTACACCATACCATTACATTATGCGACCTTGATGTTTAAACCTGTTTAACCTGCTTCGATACAAATTTTATAACTACAATAACTCCTCCTCCCACATAGTTCAAATAACTCAGACCGCTACCAATTTTTGCCCCACGCCTTCCACAGTTAATTGAATTGCTCGCACTGTACTTTTTGAGCCCATAACTTATCTTTTCTTAAGCGACCGTTTTCGGCTTAGATCACGCACGAACGATCATCCCACTTAGTTGTTTAATAACTCCGACCGCTACCATTCCCCACACTTTCCACAGTTAACTTAACCTCACTTGTCCCACTGCTATCATCTACTTTTAGCTCATAATTTATCTTTTCATAAACGATCTTGTTAAGCTTTTCTCCGCCTACTATCATTGTTTGAAATATTTTGTACATTGTGTGTTATTTTCTTCTGATCTATCATCCTGAGGAAGTCTTGAAACAAAGACGAAACGTTGATGAATATACAAATAATATTTTTAGTTTTCCTTTCATCATATATATATATATGGTTCCGAAATGTGGCTGTATACGCGTCTGATGAGACCCATCTAGGTTGAAATAATTTATAATGCGGACAGCCTTAATGTGTGTTTAGTTTATTTCCTTTAAATTTATTCCTGCTCTGTTAACAAGTACATTGAGCTCTGCAAAGACACTATATATATATATATATATATATATATATATATATATATATATATATATATATATATATATATATATATATATATATATATATATATAGAGAGAGAGAGAGAGAGAGAGAGAGAGAGAGAGAGATAGAAGAAAAAAGAGTGATAAATATGCGACGATTGTCCAAATTTATTTCAAATTTCAATTGTTCAATGCAAGGTGTATTCAGTAATAAACTAGTGTTTATTATTCTTTCCTTAAGCCAAGGCTGTTCAAAGATCGAAATCTTATCATCAGAGGAGAAATACAGATGGATAAGTTGGCTTTCGAAAAAAACAAAGTTCAAAGATTTGAAAAATATGAAAATTATTATTAAAGGAATTTTTGTTAAAAAAACGCAGTGAATGAAAAGAAAAATTCCGTGAAAAATATATGCAGATTGTCCGGGTGGTAAATTTCCGTTGAAAAGAAGTCAAATGAATTGTAGAATGTGAAGAAAACTCTTTGCGTGGGAGCAGTGTGGAGAAAGTGCTCAAAATATAGGTGAGTCCAGACGCACTTAAAGGGGTTCCATCTACTAAAAGTTTTTACTTTGGTTTATATATATATATATATATATATATATATATATATATATATATATATATATATAATTACATGAAAAATATTAGAGCCTTACGTTAATCAACCAACGTTTCGATGCTATGGCATCTTTTTTGACAAGATGCCATAGCATCGAAACGTTGGTTGATGGACATAAGGCTATAATATTGTTTATGTAACTTTATAAATACTTGGTATTGAGCACTCTTGAAAAAATTGGTTTTATGTTTACTTTATTAACATATTTGAACTTGATCAATTAACGCTCTCAGACGTTAAGCCGCCGATAAAGTGTTAAAATTATCACAGTTTATTCGCTATTTAAAATTGGCCGTGTGGTTAAGGAGTCGGATTTTAGTTGCAAAAATACTCGTAATCCGGGGTTTCGAAACGCATGACCGGTAGTGAATAGTCATATCTCTATGTTGATGAGTCCCGATTATTAAGGATGAAACGTATACGTACAGAGATAATAAACAATAACAAATATTATATATATATATATATATATATATATATATATATATATAGAGAGAGAGAGAGAGAGAGAGATAAAGTGAAAGAATAAAATAAGGTACGAATCAAATTTTATTACAATTCAATGTTCAGGCAAAGTTTTTTAAAGTCCTTAACTCATGAGTTTTCAAAGAAAATCTTCTCAGAGGACCATTACCGCAATGACATTGCTGCAGGTAATAAAAATTAAACTTTGAAAATATATAAAAAGTATATATATAAATACATAAAGGTATATAAACCATCAAATATATCGGCCCAAAATATACTTTTTAGTAAAACTATACAGTTCATCAAAGTCAACAGGTCCAAAATAGCTCCAGGCAAGATATCAAAGAAGTTGATTAAAAAAACAAAATGAAAGTCAATAAACGAAATTAAATTAATTTATTGCATCATAACGAAATGTTTTATTGGAATAAATCTAATTTTTATATATGTAGTTGTTTTTTTAATTAAATTTCATGATTATCTCCCTTGCTAATTATCTGCTCTTGAATTATTTTTAAGAAAAAAGATGGACGCTTAGTGAACGAATCGATGTTATGATACGAAGAATGGAAAAATACTTGTAATTAATGATCTAGTGGATCATTTTTCTACTTTTTGTACAGTGAGTAAGAATATAACGCTGAATAAGTATATAATATTGTTTTTATAAAAAATTTTTTTTTCGTACGGCCGCTCATCAGCACAAACACCCATTATTTTTTCTGCCCAAAACGGTCGTAGTTTTGAACCAGCGGCCAAAACACTCTGTACCTGTTATGATGTTATGATGTAATGATGTTTTTTTTTTTTCAAAATAATCCTTTGGTTTTTCTTTTTCAATTTCATATATATATATATATATATATATATATATATATATATATATATATATATATATATATATATAAAATATTTGTTGTTGTTTATTATCTATGTACGTATACGTTTCGTCCCTTTTCAATCAGGACTCATCAGCATAGAGATATGACTATTCACTACTGGTCGTACGATTCAAAACCCTGGATTACAAGTATTTTTCAACTTGCATCCAACGCCGTTAACCGCGCGCCCAATATTTGAATAGCCGATAAACAATGATAATTTAACACATATAAAAGCGGCTTGATGTCGAGGCATTCTACTTCTATTAAAGAAGGAATGATGCATATAAAGCAAGTGACGTCATGCTGTGTTTGTACTACCATTAAGAGTGCTCTACTTATTTTACGAGGAGCGACAAATATAAAATATTTGTTGTTGTTTATTATCTATGTACGTATACGTTTCGTTCCTTTTCAATCAGGACTCATCAGCATAGAGATATGACTATTCACTACTGGTCGTACGATTCAAAACCCTGGATTACAAGTATTTTTCAACTTGCATCCAACGCCGTTAACCGCGCGCCCAATATTTGAATAGCCGATAAACAATGATAATTTAACACATATAAAAGCGGCTTGATGTCGAGGCATTCTACTTCTATTAAAGAAGGAATGATGCATATAAAGCAAGTGACGTCATGCTGTGTTTGTACTACCATTAAGAGTGCTCTACTTATTTTACGAGGAGCGACAAATATAAAATATTTGTTGTTGTTTATTATCTATGTACGTATACGTTTCGTCCCTTTTCAATCAGGACTCATCAGCATAGAGATATGACTATTCACTACTGGTCGTACGATTCAAAACCCTGGATTACAAGTATTTTTCAACTTGCATCCAACGCCGTTAACCGCGCGCCCAATATTTGAATAGCCGATAAACAATGATAATTTAACACATATAAAAGCGGCTTGATGTCGAGGCATTCTACTTCTATTAAAGAAGGAATGATGCATATAAAGCAAGTGACGTCATGCTGTGTTTGTACTACCATTAAGAGTGCTCTACTTATTTTACGAGGAGCGACAAATATAAAATATTTGTTGTTGTTTATTATCTATGTACGTATACGTTTCGTTCCTTTTCAATCAGGACTCATCAGCATAGAGATATGACTATTCACTACTGGTCGTACGATTCAAAACCCTGGATTACAAGTATTTTTCAACTTGCATCCAACGCCGTTAACCGCGCGCCCAATATTTGAATAGCCGATAAACAATGATAATTTAACACATATAAAAGCGGCTTGATGTCGAGGCATTCTACTTCTATTAAAGAAGGAATGATGCATATAAAGCAAGTGACGTCATGCTGTGTTTGTACTACCATTAAGAGTGCTCTACTTATTTTACGAGGAGCGACAAATATAAAATATTTGTTGTTGTTTATTATCTATGTACGTATACGTTTCGTCCCTTTTCAATCAGGACTCATCAGCATAGAGATATGACTATTCACTACTGGTCGTACGATTCAAAACCCTGGATTACAAGTATTTTTCAACTTGCATCCAACGCCGTTAACCGCGCGCCCAATATTTGAATAGCCGATAAACAATGATAATTTAACACATATAAAAGCGGCTTGATGTCGAGGCATTCTACTTCTATTAAAGAAGGAATGATGCATATAAAGCAAGTGACGTCATGCTGTGTTTGTACTACCATTAAGAGTGCTCTACTTATTTTACGAGGAGCGACAAATATAAAATATTTGTTGTTGTTTATTATCTATGTACGTATACGTTTCGTCCCTTTTCAATCAGGACTCATCAGCATAGAGATATGACTATTCACTACTGGTCGTACGATTCAAAACCCTGGATTACAAGTATTTTTCAACTTGCATCCAACGCCGTTAACTGCGCGCCCAATATTTGAATAGCCGATAAACAATGATAATTTAACACATATAAAAGCGGCTTGATGTCGAGGCATTCTACTTCTATTAAAGAAGGAATGATGCATATAAAGCAAGTGACGTCATGCTGTGTTTGTACTACCATTAAGAGTGCTCTACTTATTTTACGAGGAGCGACAAATATAAAATATTTGTTGTTGTTTATTATCTATGTACGTATACGTTTCGTCCCTTTTCAATCAGGACTCATCAGCATAGAGATATGACTATTCACTACTGGTCGTACGATTCAAAACCCTGGATTACAAGTATTTTTCAACTTGCATCCAACGCCGTTAACCGCGCGCCCAATATTTGAATAGCCGATAAACAATGATAATTTAACACATATAAAAGCGGCTTGATGTCGAGGCATTCTACTTCTATTAAAGAAGGAATGATGCATATAAAGCAAGTGACGTCTGCTGTGTTTGTACTACCATTAAGAGTGCTTTACTTATTTTACGAGGAGCGACAAATATAAAATATTTGTTGTTGTTTATTATCTATGTACGTATACGTTTCGTCCCTTTTCAATCAGGACTCATCAGCATAGAGATATGACTATTCACTACTGGTCGTACGATTCAAAACCCTGGATTACAAGTATTTTTCAACTTGCATCCAACGCCGTTAACCGCGCGCCCAATATTTGAATAGCCGATAAACAATGATAATTTAACACATATAAAAGCGGCTTGATGTCGAGGCATTCTACTTCTATTAAAGAAGGAATGATGCATATAAAGCAAGTGACGTCATGCTGTGTTTGTACTACCATTAAGAGTGCTCTACTTATTTTACGAGGAGCGACAAATATAAAATATTTGTTGTTGTTTATTATCTATGTACGTATACGTTTCGTCCCTTTTCAATCAGGACTCATCAGCATAGAGATATGACTATTCACTACTGGTCGTACGATTCAAAACCCTGGATTACAAGTATTTTTCAACTTGCATCCAACGCCGTTAACCGCGCGCCCAATATTTGAATAGCCGATAAACAATGATAATTTAACACATATAAAAGCGGCTTGATGTCGAGGCATTCTACTTCTATTAAAGAAGGAATGATGCATATAAAGCAAGTGACGTCATGCTGTGTTTGTACTACCATTAAGAGTGCTCTACTTATTTTACGAGGAGCGACAAATATAAAATATTTGTTGTTGTTTATTATCTATGTACGTATACGTTTCGTCCCTTTTCAATCAGGACTCATCAGCATAGAGATATGACTATTCACTACTGGTCGTACGATTCAAAACCCTGGATTACAAGTATTTTTCAACTTGCATCCAACGCCGTTAACCGCGCGCCCAATATTTGAATAGCCGATAAACAATGATAATTTAACACATATAAAAGCGGCTTGATGTCGAGGCATTCTACTTCTATTAAAGAAGGAATGATGCATATAAAGCAAGTGACGTCATGCTGTGTTTGTACTACCATTAAGAGTGCTCTACTTATTTTACGAGGAGCGACAAATATAAAATATTTGTTGTTGTTTATTATCTATGTACGTATACGTTTCGTCCCTTTTCAATCAGGACTCATCAGCATAGAGATATGACTATTCACTACTGGTCGTACGATTCAAAACCCTGGATTACAAGTATTTTTCAACTTGCATCCAACGCCGTTAACCGCGCGCCCAATATTTGAATAGCCGATAAACAATGATAATTTAACACATATAAAAGCGGCTTGATGTCGAGGCATTCTACTTCTATTAAAGAAGGAATGATGCATATAAAGCAAGTGACGTCATGCTGTGTTTGTACTACCATTAAGAGTGCTCTACTTATTTTACGAGGAGCGACAAATATAAAATATTTGTTGTTGTTTATTATCTATGTACGTATACGTTTCGTCCCTTTTCAATCAGGACTCATCAGCATAGAGATATGACTATTCACTACTGGTCGTACGATTCAAAACCCTGGATTACAAGTATTTTTCAACTTGCATCCAACGCCGTTAACCGCGCGCCCAATATTTGAATAGCCGATAAACAATGATAATTTAACACATATAAAAGCGGCTTGATGTCGAGGCATTCTACTTCTATTAAAGAAGGAATGATGCATATAAAGCAAGTGACGTCATGCTGTGTTTGTACTACCATTAAGAGTGCTTTACTTATTTTACGAGGAGCGACAAATATAAAATATTTGTTGTTGTTTATTATCTATGTACGTATACGTTTCGTCCCTTTTCAATCAGGACTCATCAGCATAGAGATATGACTATTCACTACTGGTCGTACGATTCAAAACCCTGGATTAAAAAGAAACACTGAACAAAATCGCATGCATATATATATATATATATATATATGCATGCGATTTTGTTCAGTGTTTCTTTTTCCAATTTTTCTAATGATCATTGTGTTCAAATCAAAAAAAAAAATAGTGTATGTTTCTTATGTATCACGAACGTTTTCGATTCTTGGTCGAATCATCTTCAGGTGTCAAAATCAAATGAACAAAAAAGCTTTATTCAGCTCAGGAAGAGAATTTCAAAAGACAGCAAAGACGCGCACGTGAAGTCAGTTAGACTCAAAAGAACGGACTCGTTATTTTCAGGAAAGACGTTAACAATTTAAATTCCGGGACGCCAGAATAAAATTGTATTACGTTACGCATTTTATAATGTTGTTACTGGTTTCATGCGTAATGTTATTAATTATGGGTTGCTTTGCTGGGTTTTAATAAAAAAAGGCTTTGATAATTTTTAATTTTGTTAAACTAATTTCGGAATGTATTATTTTTGTGCTTTTGACTAAAAAATTTCTTAAATCGGAGGGAGGCAGTTATGTTTTTGTAGATTCTAGTAAATTGAGCTAGAGTTTACAGGATGCATGTTGAGACGGCGGGATAGGATGGTAGTTGTAATTATATATATATATATATATATATATATATATATATATATATATATATAATTACAACCCAAAATCTTGTAGTAAAAAGAACAACTCTTCCCCAACTCAAAAACCACTAGAAAGAACCAATGTTATTTATAAGTTTAAATGCCCTTTGAGAGAATGTTACTCCCATAATAATAATAAAATTAATAGCTACATTGGTTTTACAAGCATTACACTATGCCGCCGCCTTACCATGCATTTTGTAAACTCTAGCTCAATTTACCAACATTTACGAAAACATAACTGCACTCCCTCTGATTTAAGACAAATTCTAGTTAATAACACTAAAATTATACATTCCGAAACCAATTTTTTAAAAGTTAAATATACTGGAAGCTATCTTCATAAAAACACAACAACCTAAAATTAACAACATCACATATGAAACCAGTGGTAACATTTTAAAATGCTTAACGTAATGCGATTTTGTTTTGTGATGCCATTCAGCGTTGCTGAATTTAAATCGTCAACGAACAATGCGAAAGCGTTCTCTGCGCGTTTCTCCGCTGTCTTTTTAAAATTCTCTTCTTTGTCCAGCTTTTTTGTTCATTTGCTTTTGACACCGACGAAGAATTTAAAACGTTCGTGAAACCTGTGAAACCTATGGAACATTTATTATATATATATATATATATATATATATATATATATATATATATATATATATATATATATATATATATATATATATATATATTCTAGGTACATATAGATCTTAATTTCCCTTAATTACGTGACAGTTTCTGTTGGGCGAGTGGATATGGCTAGGCTGACTCTGTGAACCAGGTTCGCCCCTCCTGACCATCTGAAATTATTACTTTCCTGCACTGATGAGAGCAATAAGCTTGAAACGCTAGCGTCTGTAGGTATTAATAATTTAATATTTATTTATAAATATTATACTAAGTTCCTTTCAGAAATTAAAGTTGAGCACTCTCGGGAATGTTAAAAATAGACTGTCAAAAACTCTAATGCAAGTTCCGAATAAGTTCGTAGAACACTCTCGACTAGTCTTTTATCTGTGCCCGCTTCTAGGTACATATAGATCTTAATTTCCCTTAATTACGTGACAGTTTCTGTTGGCCGAGTGGATATGGCGACTGCTTGCAGGTTCTAGGCTGACTCTGTGAACCAGGTTTGCGCCTCCAGACCATCTGAAACTATTACTTTCCTGCACTGATGAGAGCAATAAGCTTGAAACGCTAGCGTCTGTAGGTATTAATAATTTAATATTTACTCATATATATAT
>OY744551.1:33627271-33647271 GCA_963556195.1 Sepiola atlantica
CTGTACGATAAAAACGGCATCCTTTTTTATTATTATTGGGCGGCATGACGTGGCATTTGCTAAAAACACACCTAAAGAACATCACAGTTTGAGGTAAATTTGTCACCATCAGGCGCAGGACTTCGCGTGCATTGTAGGCTAACCACCTGTCGTTCTGCGCGTTATGTAGCTGTTTTTTTTAAATTTCATTCATTCATTTCGTATGAATCAGATGATTCTATTGTTGGCATCTTACTTACAGAAAGGACCACGTAAAGGTTGCCAACATCCTAAGTGAAAGTGTTTCTGTGGAACGAACTGGATTCGAACTTGGCACACCCAGGTTGTTAGTCCGTGTCGTTAGCCACCAACACCTCCCGTAGCTGGACCATCTAGAGCAGTGGTTTTTAACCTGTGGGGAATTCCCCACTGGTGGGGAATGGCGGAGTTGCCAAGTGGGGAATGACCGGCCGGACAGAAGAACCACTGCTTCAAAATTTAATACATGGGATCAAAAACAAATCGCGAAACCGTCAGATTGACCTTGAATCTGATTTGCGCTGCGCTATTTCAAAGGTGGAACCGAACATTGAGGCACTTGTCAAGGCAAAACAAATGTAAAAGTCTCATTAACCTGTATGCGTCTAGTGCTAGTGTTACATTTTTTGTATTCTTTTTATAGGCCAAATATATTTAGAAAAAAACATAACAAATTTTTTCGTATGTATTTATTTCCATGTGATAACTGTGGTGGGAATGGGGAGCTGGCTCACTAAATAGTGGGGAATTGGGAAAAAAGGTTAAGAACCACTGATCTAGAGGATCCCCGGCTCTTGTCGACAAGTTTCTTGGCTTTTGTAAAGCGGTTCTCATGGGTTTTGGCAATGAGTAGTTCGCTCTTGCGACTATTGTATGAGGAGCAGTGAAGCCCCTCATTGAGTGTTTTCTTCGTAGTCGACACTCCGACGCCGTGTCTCTCCAGCATAGAATCTATTTTTTCGAGAATTCTATTTTGGAGTCTATGGTGTTTTCAAATTTTATAATTCTATTTTGGAATCTATTGTGTTTTCTAATTTTAGAATCTATTTTTTCGAGAATTCTATTTTGGAATCTATGTTTTACAAGTTTTAGAATCTATTATTTTTAGAATTTCATTTTCGAATCTATGGTGTTTTTAAATTTTAGAATCTATTGTTTCGAGAATTCTATTTTCGAATCTATGGTGTTTTCAAATTTTAGAATCGATTGTTTGGAGAATTCTATTTTCGAATCTATGGTGTTTTCTAATTTTAGAATCTATTTTTTCGAGAATTCTATTTTCGAATCTATGGTGTTTTAAAATGTAGAATCTATGTTTTTCAAGAATCCTATTTTAGAATCTATGGTGTTTACAAATTTTAGAATCTATTTTTTCGAGAATTCTATTTTGGAATCTATGGTATTTTCAAATTTTAAAATCTATTTTTTGGAGAATTCTATTTTGGAATCTATGGTGTTTTCAAATTTTAGAATCTATTTTTTCGAGAATTCTATTTTGGAATCTATGGTGTTTTCAAATTTTAGAATCAATTTTTTCGAGAATTCTATTTTCCCGGGCCACAGTACACATGACGTAAAAAAAATTGTGGTTGGAAACAAAGGAAAATGTGAGAAATGCTTTTTGACGTCAATCGTTACGTAAACAAGAGCAATCAATATATATATATATATATATATATATATATATATATATATATATATATATATATATATAGTAAGTTATGAAAATATATTTATGGCAATTAAGCTACACAGATGCTTCCGCGTTTCATCCTCGCAGGGAATCGCCAGACTAAAATGCATGGAGTTTGTGTTGCCGAGTGTTTTTATATATATACGTGGTATTAGGTCTAGCTAGTAAACCAATCAGATTCTTTGTCATTTTCTTAGCCGATCGTGGAGCTTATCACAAACAAAGGTTCGGTTGATTTTACTTCCTATTTCCTATT
This sequence comes from Sepiola atlantica, assembly GCA_963556195.1. Taxonomy (NCBI): domain Eukaryota; kingdom Metazoa; phylum Mollusca; class Cephalopoda; order Sepiida; family Sepiolidae; genus Sepiola; species Sepiola atlantica. The sequence continues at coordinate 33,629,239 of OY744551.1, forward strand.
TAATTGTTCTGTTTTCTATAGGGTGGTCCGTCCTTGTTTCTTTGTTGTGTCGAAATAATGGGTGACCTGCATAAAATATTCAATAAAAATTACATAAAACTGTCCTACAGCTGTTGCGAAAACCTAGCAATTATAATTAAGGCACACAATAACAAGATACTAAAAGAGCAGCAGAAATGAAAAAAATAATGCATAATAAAAGTGACCAATATAGCAAAATAACACAAAAAAGAACAAAAATATAACCACTATAAATAGTAATAACCGAAACCCTGATAGATATATAAATAAAAATTTATGCTATATATATATATTACTTATGATTCATCTCTATTGGAGAGAACAACTGAAACCTGTATGCACATATGTAACCAATAATGTTTGCATAAATAGAAAATTTATGCTATATATATATTACTTATGATTTCATGTATCATAATAAAATATTATAAAGATATATATATAATATATTGATTTTCAGTATTTACTTCAACAGTGCTGAATACATGAGTAGAGCTAGGTAGTAATTTATAAAAATATATTTATGATAATTAAGCTACACAGAGGCTTCCGCGTTTCATCTCCGTAGGAAATCGTCAGGCTAAAAAAGTGAGCAATATAGCAAAAATAACATTAAGAAAAACAAAAATATAACCACAACAAATAGTAATAACCAACACCTTAATAGCAATCACCCAAATAGAAATGAAAAATTTAGTAATGAAGAGAAAAGCTGTAACTGCATAGTTCGTACACTTTGTCTACTACAAAATAAATGTCAAACCAAACGTATCGTTTTTAAGCCACAATATTTGCTAATTGAAAGACCGAATAACAAGAAATACTAAATGAGTATGACCTCCCTTGATTTTAAAACCAGATATTACGACCACAACAGCACATTGAAAAACAAAGAACGCCGAATTAAAACAGCACTGGCAAGCCATTATTGTGAGCTCAAAAATAGCAGACGCTCACCAATAATTGAATGGAAAATGATACGCCAGGCCAGTACATGTAGAAATTTAGACGACCCGTGTAGATTATGTCTGAATGAGAAATTTGAAATCCTAAACTTTAAAGACCCCCACAACCTATTAAACTGTCGAAGTGAAATAGCAAACAACTGCTTACACAGAATAAAATTCACCTTAGGTTAACAATACATAATAAATAAATTAATTAAAAAACACACTAAACTAAAACAAAAATACAAGCAATCACGTGTTAAAATAAGGTCACCCATTATTTCAACACAACAAAGAAACAAGGATAGGCCACCATATAGAAAACAGAACAATTGGAAGTAAAATCAACCAAACCTTTGTTTGTAAGAGGCCCAACGATTGGCAAAGAGAATAACAAAGAATGTGATTTAGTCAACTAGCTAGACTAAACACCACGTGTATATATAAAAGCAGCCGACAACACAAACTTCATACATTTTAGCTTGACGAGGGATGAAACGCGGAGGCCTCTGTGTAGCTTAATTGTTATAAATATATTTTAATAACTTACTACTTAGCTCTACTCACGTATTAAGCACTGTTCAAGTAAATACTGAAAATTGATACATAAAAGATTATACCTCCTTATAACATTTTATGTGGATACATGAAATAATAATAATAATAATAATAATAATAATAATAATAATATATATATATATATATATATATATTTATTTATTTATAAATAAATATTAAATTATTAATACCTACAGACGCTAGCGTTTCAAGCTTATTGCTCTCATCAGTGCAGGAAAGTAACAATTTCAGACGGTCGGATGGCGCGAACCCGGTTCACAGAGTCAGCCTAGGATCTGCAAGTAGTCGCCATATCCACTCGGCCAACGGAAACTAATTAAGGGAAATTAGGATCTATATGGACCTAGAAGCGGGCACAGATAGAAAACTAATCGAGAGTGTTCGACGAACGTATTCGGAACTTTGCATTAGAGCTTTTTGACAGTCTATTTTTAACATCCCCGAAAGTGCTCAACTTTAATTTCTTAAAGGGGCTTAGTATAATATATATATATATATATATATATATATATATATATATATATATATATATATAGAGAGAGAGAGAGAGAGAGAGAGAGAGAGAGACAGACAGACAGACAGACAGACAGACAGAGAAAGATATAGAGCGGGAGACCGACAGACGGACGAATTCACGCAGCCAGGCGCACACTCGCGTATAAACATAAACACAAGCCTTTTAAGGAGTGCGACTTTTTTTTAAACTGTTAAAAAAGTAAACTGTTTTGTGATGAGTAATGTTTTCATGTATTTCATGATAATTAATGAACATAGAGAAACTGGAACAATAAACACAAGTCTAATTAACCGAAAATAATACAACAGTCTCTCTAGTCTTAGAAAAGTTAGTGCTATGGTACTACCATTCTTCGAAGTCCCGAGCTACGGTACACATGACGTAAAAAAAAATTGTGGTTGGAAACAAAACGAAAATGTGAGAAATGCTTTTTGACGTCAATCGTTATGTAAACAAGAGCAATCAAAATGACGTCATACTTTTTTCACTCCTTCCGAACTTACGAGCAATCAAATTCCAAAGTGTAAACAATACGCAAAAATATCCGAATTTTAAATTAAAAAAAACAAAACTCATATTCCCCCTCCCCCCAAAAAGACACATTACCACTGAGACGTAAGAGGCAACTGTGAATTAAGGACCATGCCTACAGGGCCCCTCTAAGTAGGAAGTTGAGCAGCAAGATGTCTGTTCACATTACATTCAAATTTCTGCATGTGAGTACAGTCGGCGAAGCAAGAAACAGGCAGGGAATTCCAAAGTCTTGCAGTTCGAGGGAAGAAACTATTAGAGTATAGAGTACAAGGCTTTCTGGCATCTGACCTCTACAGTGAAGGCGCGGGATTTTGCTGATTGTCGTATTAGTCGGGGTATTTACGTCGAGAGCGCACCAGTGCTACGCGTTCGTCGGTGCACATTCCATCAAATTACTTGTAAAACAAGCATAGGGATGCAACATTGCGGCGATGGGACAAGGGGTTGAGCTTGGTATAGTGCGGGACCTATTAGATTGAAGACTCTGTTTTGGGCCCTTTCCAATAGAGCGAGACTAGTGGTTGATGCACCGACCTATATGTGGCAACAATATTCCACGCAAAGGCGTATAGTGGCGATGCAGAGATATAGGATACTGTCAGGTGTGAGTTTTTTTTATCTTTGGGAGTGGAAACAAAGGGAAATGCAAGGAATGTTTTTTGACGTCAATCGTTACGTAAACATGAGGAATCAATAAATATATATACATATACACACACACACATATATATATATATATATATATATATATATATATATGAGAGAAAGAGAGAGAGTGAGAGTGAGAGAGAGAGAGAGAGAGAGAGAGAGACCGACAGATGGACGAATTTACGCAGCCAGACCCACATTCGCATGTAAACATACACAGAAGCCTGAAAAAGAGTACGATTAAAATTTAAAAAAAAACTGTTTTAAAAAGTAAACTGTTTTGTGATCGGTACGTCTACAAGGAATGTTTTCAGGTATTTCATGATAATTAACGTACATAGGGTAACTGGAGCAATAAACGCAAAGAGAAAAGCGCATGTAAAACGAGATAACAGTCCATGTCAGTCATAGACAAATGTGTTTAGAGAAGCATTCACGTGAGACATGACTCATCATAAGACGGTCTGCTTTACTAAATAAAAAATCCGCGTCATGGTAACGTTTTTCATTGAAGTTATATCAACCATTTTAACTACGGAAGACCATAAGCGTAAGCATCTACCTTATAAATATACTATACTATAAAGGCATCATTCGCCCGTACATGGAATATTGTTGCCACAGCTGGGATGGTAAACGTCTTGGACAGGATAAAAAAAATAATTTTTTACCCTAGTAGGTCTCGCACTGGCTGCCAGGCTCCAGCTACTGTTGCATTGGTATAGTGTTACACCCACCCCTGTGCTTGTTTTACACGCCCTTTAACGGTATGTGCTCAGTTGTACTCTCTCAACGTGACCCCCCGACCCCCCGACCCCCCGATTAGTAGCCTCTAGTAGATGCTAGTAGATTTTTACTCTAATAGCTTCTTTCCTCGTAGTGCTTGTCCTTGGAATTCTCTTTCAGCTCCCTGTTTCCTCGATCGTACCAACACGCAGAAATTTAAATGTTACGTAAACAAACATCTTGCTGCCCAACTCCACACCTAGGTGGCCCTCCTCTAAATGAAGATTGAACATTTCAGAAAAAAATAATTAACAGGCCTCGCTAAAATTACCAGCAATAATAACAATGCAAATTAAAAATTGTCCCCAGGAAAATATATGGGCGAAGAATGTCTGATTTAATGGTGCGAATTGGGTCGAATTACAGATACGTTCTTATTTGGAAAAATGTAATTAAGATTTAAAAAAAAAAAATGGTTATCTGATTTAGTGTCGACGATAAAAAAAATGCCACTTTTTAAAACCCAGCACAGACGATTACTTCGGCTAGTGTTATATATTATACTAGCTGACCCTACCCGGCGTTGCTCGGTAGCATATTTAATTGTAATCTGTTTTGTCTTTCTTTTTATTTTTTTTCTTCTTAAATATGCCTTTAAAATTTTTTGTTACCCTTCCCCATGAATCGGAATGTTTTCAGTTAGAAAAAATTTTTTTTTTTTTACCCCCCCCCCTCACCAAAAATGTTTTTGTTACCCTTCCCCATGAATAGTAATATTTTAAGTTAGAAAAAGTAAAAAAAAAGTTTTTTTCTCCCCCTCACCAAAATTTTTATTTTACCCTTCCCCATGAATAGGAATTTTTTTAAGTTAAAAAAAAAAAAAAAAATTTAAGTCCCCCCCTCCAAAAAATAAATGTCACTTTAAGGGTTCTTGTCCCAATCCGTAAAGAAGGACCGTGGAGTTTTAAAAAGTATAATGTCTTATCAAAAAATGGCCAAGCGTGACAGACCGACCTAACATATGTGATGACACATTCTAACAATTTAGTGAAACTAGCAATTAACATCTTGTGATAAATCGTTTTTTGGTTTTTATTCACACACAATTAAATTCCACATGCAATTAGAATCTTCATTATCCGGTCTTTCACGATGCCATATTTTATCTGCTAGTAACCTATATCTATCTATCTATCTATCTATCTATCTATCTATCTATCTATCTATCTATCTATCTATCTATCACTATATATATATATATATATATATATATATATATATATATATATATATATATATATATATATATATATATATATATATATATATATATATATATATACAGGGTGGGCAAAAATAAAGGGTCCTATTTTTAAAAATTCATAACTTTTTTATTTATTGATTTTTTAAATTTTTTTTTTTAGAATAAGTAAAGGACCCCTTCCGAAGCAAGCATGAGCCGTATTAGCCCTAAGGAACGTACCCTCATTTAGAAAACATTATTTTTGCTTAAAAAACTCAAAAAAGTGTAAAAAACAATACTTTAGTTTTTGTAAGTTTTAAGAAGTGTTTTTCGGCTAAAATTTGTTTTGTTTATTTCAAAAAATCTCGGAAGGGTCAGTCTACACACACATAAAGTTTGGTGAGTTTAACTTTTATTTTGTGGAAGTTATTCAAATTCAAGTTATTCAAATTTAAAGATAGGACCCTTATTTTGGCCCACCCTGTATATATATATATATATATATATATATATATATATATATATATATATATATATATATATATATATATATACATACATACATATATATGGGAAAAAAGAAACAATGTTTCAGACAATATGTAAAAATAAAAATGGAATAAAGAATAAGCAATTCAACAACAGTTTATTTTTGTTAGTTGTTGAATTGCTTATTCTTTATTCCATTTTTATTTTTACATACATATATATATATATATATACATACATATATATATATATACACACACACACACACACACACACACACACACACACATATATATATATATATATATATATATATATATATATATATATATTTATGTTTTGGTATAGAAAAATTAGTACAACATTAGTACCGTCGGTTTCAAGCTCAGAAGGACTAAACCATCCGGCTCTCTTCAGCTTCTGTTGTGACCTGTTTCAGAAATGTGAAGTAACGTGTCATTCTCGTATGGATGCGGTATTTGCTTAGAGTGTTATGTATATTTGGTTAAAGTTAGTGTTAGGAAGGTTTAATAAGGTTTGAAAAAAGGGGGGTGGTGAAATGTAACAGTTGAGATTTAAGAATGGAAAAAGATTTAAAAATATAAAAAAAAAAAATTTCTATACAAATCCCGTGATTCAATGTTTATGAGGAGCGTATATTTGGCCGTAACTGTTTTGAGGGTGAATTACGTGTCTTCTAGAGAATGTTAAAGAGAGAAAATGGGTTTAAGGATTATATGTATGAAAAAATAAAGAGGTTAAAAAAACTCATTAAATTCAAATTCAAGGCCTGAATTAAAGGACTTTAAATCAATCCAAAAGGAATTTAAATAAAGTTTTAACCCGGGTCCAGTCCTGGCAGCTTATCAATCGGTCTAAGGGCAGTAATTCTGCAGGGTTCTTGAATGATTTTGTATTCGGGATTTAACATTATTAACTAAGGTATAGTCAAGGCTTATTGGAGTAATAATATTAGTATGCTGATTAAGTCTGGTTTAGAGATAAGAGCAAAATTGAATCTGTTTAGAAGATATAGGTGGTTAACATTTTAACTAAGATCTAGTGGAGACTAATGGGAGTAATAATAATGTGAAATGGGGGTGTTACCCTCTTAATAACTGGAAAGATTATTATTGGAAAAGTTATTATTTCATATTTACGTAATGTAAATTATTGGTCTTAAGTAGTGGAATATATATGGCCCGATTAAAATATTTATTCCTATTTTTTATTTATATTTATGAGGGGTGATGGTTGGGAGGATTTTCCGGAGTGAAAGTCGGTATTCAGTGGGGAAATTATAGGGTTATGTATTAGGCCTTTATGTATATCGGTAAGTCCAATTCATAAGTAGTGTTTCTCTCCTGTGGATGCATCCTTTAAAGATTTCATCGCTAATATTCAAACAGATTGTATTTGGGTCAATAATGGCCCTTAATATATGGTATTTTTCTGCATAACACAGAGGACATCTATTTCACACACACACACACACACACATATATATATATATACACACAGATATATATATATATATATATATATATATATATATATATATATATATATACATACATGGTATCCCTCAAAAAGTATGCCCCATTTGAATCGTTATAATTCGTTCAATTTACTGATTTTTACTTGCAAACAAGATTGATAGAATAGTAATGATGCACATTTTAAAATACTGACAGTAAAAAAACGTAGAAAATTAACTTTCAATAAACGTAAAGGCTACTTGGGGTAATTTAAGAATGTTCATAAAATGAATACTAACTCTAACCCATTCTGCTCAATACACCTTTCATATCATAATGCATTGGATCTACAAACGTCTTGCAACATTTCCTCTAACATGTTCATGAATTAACCCGAACCTATACCCGGGTTCGGGTTAAGGTTAGGGTAAATTTATGAACATTCTGAAATTACTCCAAGTAATCTTTATATTATTATTAAATCAATGAATTAATATTAAAAGATGATTTAAAAAATGTTCATTTTACTGTCAGTATTTTTAATATTTACTCTTCTATGAATTTCGTTTTAAAATTAAAATCAGTAAATTGAACGATATATATATACATATATATATATATATATATATATATATATATATATATATATATATATATATATATATATATATATAATATTTATAAATAAATATTAAATTATTTATACCTACAGACGCTAGCGTTTCAAGCTTATTGCTCTCATCAGTGCAGGGAAGTAACAATTTCAGACGGTCGGGAGGCGCGAACCCGGTACACAGAGTCAGCCATATCCACTCGGCCCATGGAAACTGTCACGTAATTTAGGGAAATTAAGATCTATATGTACCTAGAAGCGGGCACAGATAGAAGACTAGTCGAGAGTGTTCGACGAACGTATTCGGAGCTTTGCATTAGAGCTTTTTGACAGTCTATTTTTAACTTCCCCGAGAGTGCTCAACTTTAATTTCTTAAAGGGGCTTAGTATAATATTTATAAATAAATATTAAATTATTTATACCTATATATATATATATATATATATATATATATATATATATATACCTATATATATATATTTATACCTATATATATATATATATATATATATATATATATATATATATATATATATATATATATATATATATATATATATAAGCCCTTTTAAAGATGTAATAGTTTTAAAAGTAGAACCTTGTTTGTAATTGAAAAGTTTGTTGTCATTTCTGCGATAAGCAAGTTCTGCTGAAGCGTTGAACACTGTAGACGACAAGACCCTTCCCCCGCCTCCCGAGTAAGTGTACCTTAATTTCAATTACTGTCTGTGTCGATTTCTCGCGGCCGTGTGGTCCTGAGTGTTTGTCTCGTGACTCTAGACTGAATCTACGAATTGCGTTCGATCCCATGCGACCGCCTGCAACCGTCTACAACCGCCACTCCTACGTCTTAATATATATATATATATATATATATATATATATATATATATATATATATATATATATATATATATATAGTGAGTTGAAATCAACAAAATTAGAATATTATCTATATCAGTTCCAAGAATTCAAACACAACGATGATTTTGCGTACGATCGTTTCAAAGACAATTTTGAAAAGTTATTTTGTATTATACATTAGATGACTCCAAACCGTCTTCATCAGCGCCCTTTACAACATCACATACAGAAGTGATTTAAGAAGAAAAAAAAAATCAGATTTCAGTATTATTTAAAAAAACAAAACAAATATTCAGACAATATTGGAAGCCTAACCACTCATTATGCAACCGCATATTACTCCATCAGTCAGTTAGAAAATTACAATAGTAATGGAAATACATTAGAAACAGCAAATTCAATATTTAAAATATTTAAAATATATAAGGAACCAAGAAGGAAAATAGTAATAATAATAACAATAAAAATAATATAATAAAATATAATAAAATATAATAAAATATAATAAAACAAAATAAGAATAAATACATCAGAATAAATCTAAGAATCAATAATAGAATAAATAAATAAATAAATAAATAAATAAATAAATAAAATAAAATAAAATTTTATTTTATTTTAAAACAAATAGAATAGAGGTTAACCTATCCATACCTCTACTCTATCCACCTATATAAAAACACAACAACTTAAAATTAACAACATCACATATTAAATTTTTTTAAATAATTAGAAGATAAAAAGCCTATGATAGAAAATATAATTATAATTATAAGAAAAAACGTACCATTATGGTATGTTTTTATTATAATTCTTATAAGAAAAACAAATTAAAATAATAATGATGATTAGAAGTATAATCCTATATAGAAAAATGCCAAAGAGTAAACAATTGAAAATTCAAAGTAGAGAAAAATACAAAATAGAAAAAAAATATTTAAGTAAAATTAAAAAAAAATAAAAATATGAAAAATAAATACATAATTAGTAAAAAATAATAATAATTAGAACTAAATAATAATAAAGAAAAAAAAAATTAATATTAATGAGAAAAAAATATATGTGTGTGTATGTGTGTGTGTGAGAGAGAAAGAGAAACGGAAAAACAAATTTAAATACAGGAAAAAATTATCAAGAAACGAGATTTTATTGGTTTCGTTCGGATCAACGAACGTCTTCAGAAAAAGTGAAGATTTTAAATTTATTCGATAACAGTAAACACATGGGAAAAAGATGAACGCACAACGAGACGTCATTGACACGTGTTTAACTATTTGAAAAAGAAATAATGATAAAATGCGTGCGGAGAGACGTTAAAATAGGAAGAAAAGAAAAGAAGAAAGAAAGAAAAAGAAATGGAAAATATGGATGAAATGTAGTAAAAAATAAAAGTTACTTGAATCGGGATTGCAGTGGCGCGATATATTGCATTGTTTCAGTGCGGTTTTTTGCCAGATGTTTGCTTAAAGAATAAGATCCTAGTCTGAGGTTTACGTTAGATGGTGATGAGATAAGTATTATAGCGCTTTCGATGCATTTGCGACGTGGAAGAGAGTATTCAGTCTTGAGGAGGATGCAGTTTGTGAAGTAAAAATTGAGGTTAAAAGTGTTTCTATGTATGACTAGTGCGTTAGTGGGATTGTTGTGATTGATGCCCTAGTCATACACAGAAACACTTTTAACCACAATTTTGACTTCACAAAAACTCCACAAAAAGCTGCAGTACTTTATATATTAAGTGTATTAATAAAACTATCAGATAATATTATATACGCGTGTCTTTCTCGCCTTAACGTAACTTTGATAAATACAATTAAAAAAAAAATATTATTAATCGAATATTTATTAAAATAAAAAATAAAATGAAGGGAAACTAAGACGAAATTAAAAAAAAAAATCAAAGAATTTGGTATATTCGGACTACTGTTCCCATCTTGGATGTTTTGTATCACAACGTTTCGGCCGATGTAACCTCCGACCTTCTTCAGGTGTACTTTGTCGAACTCTGGAATCTTTCGACAAAGTACGCCTGAAGAAGGTCGGAGGTTATATCGGCTGAAAAGTTGTGATTAAACACCCAAGATGAGAACAGTAGTCCGAATATACCGAATTCTACGAATTATCAACCCTCATCTAAAAAATTCCGAAGCATAAAAACATCATATTTAATTTTTTTAAAACATGACAAGATTCTTTTCACTTAAGATCGAACGCATGCTTTTTACTGGTTGTAATGTTGAACGCGACTTACAAGAAACGGTTAATTATTTAGCGAATTACGATTGCTGTTTCGTTTACTGTTGATTCCATATTTCAATTTTTTTTTCAGTTTCGTAACACCAGCGCGAACAGGGGTTTCATTTAAACACGTTTATTTTAAACTCCTCATGATTTCAATTTATTTTTTCAATTTCCTAACACCAGCGCGAACAGGGGTTTCATTTAAACACGTTTATTTTAAACTCCTCATGATTTCAATTTCAATATGTTTATTTAACAAAACTCCATCTACATTTTGGCTAAGATCAAAGTGTAGTATCTGTTCCGATGGATACTGCACCCTATAGACCGGTATTGTCTTGGCCTTCGGGGCTTGATTTACGCCGGTCTATGGGATTGTCCTGTGCAGTTCTAGGAGGTCCACCCTCCCAGGCTTTGCCTCCCCTCTTTGGGGAGGAGTAAGTTTATTGCTTACTGTCTGAGGCGCCCCTACCGGGGAATGCCGACGTGGCTGCCCAGGCAATTTTTAAATGGCCAGAGTGCTCACCTCTCGAGCGCTGGCTTTTCAAACCCCACTTTCTCGACCCGATCTTGGGTCACATCTTACTTGTGGGAGTAAGATAAAACTGGCCCTGTGCCTAACTCCTGGGGAGGAGTAAATAAAAGCAGAAGATAAAACCCCTAACATTGTATATCTTAAGCTGTACTCCCATAAGAATGCGCCCGGGACATAAAGCGATAATTGGTGGTGTTTACAGTATCTACTGGGAAAAGGGTCTCATTTACTTAACCCTAAAACAATTTTCTTTGCCTTTTGGCTAAGATCAAAGTGTAGTATCTGTTCCGATGGATACTACACCTCATAAACTGGTATTGTCTTGGCCTTCGGGGCTTGATTTACGCCGGTCTATGTGACTGTCCTGTGCAGTTCTAGGAGGTCCACCCTCCCAGGCTTTGCCTCCCCTCTTTGGGGAGGAGTAAGTTTATTGCTTACTGCTTGAGGCGCCCCTACCGGAGAATGCCGACGGGGCTGCCCAGGCAATTTTTAATGGCCAGAGTGCTCACTTTCTCGAGCGCTGGCTTTTCAAACCCCACTTTCCCGATCTTGGGTCACATCTTACTTGTGGGAGTAAGATAAAACTGGCCTTGTGCCTAACCTCCTGGAGAGGAGGTAAATAAATACTTAACCTAAAACAACACGATATTTATGACCCCCTCCCTCTAAATCAAAACTCTGGTCTACTTCATGGGAGATAGTAACAGGGTTAACTGGGGTCTAAATATCGATTCCAAATATCGCTTACTAGGGATACAATTGAAAACGAAGCCCTATATAAAGTATAACTTTTCTCGAGTAAACTTTTACGATGAAGTCAATATTTGTATTGATTTTGTATTGCAATTATCTCATGGGGTCTATGTGCTCGCCATGTAACGTGTTTGGCACCTCAAATTTTTGCGGGGCCACATGCGAAAGTCTGTAAGGTTCCGCAACTGGTTAGACGTGCCGTTGTTTCTTAGAATTATGTTGAAGATGCATCGTTATATAAGACTGGATTTCCATTTCCATCTTCCGTTAAGGAAATTTCCTTGCATTTTTGAAAGCTTCTTCTTCCGCGGGCTAGTTTATAAACGAAGACTCGGAAAACACAAAAAGGAATTTTCATCGCTTATTTTATTTGATGCTACACATCAAATGTAGGCACCATAATTTCCGCACACTCTTATTTTTTATGTACAGTGAGGACCCCATACCCCCCCCCCCACCACCACCACCACCACCATAGTTAGAGGAAGCGCTGATGACGTTCTCGCTGCAAAGTCCGTTCTGAAGTTATTGATTCCCTCGTCAGTCTCTATCGAATTGTGTTTCCGTTCATTCCTAAACTGTTATAGTAAGAACAGTCTTTCTGTAACATACTATGCTGTACTTCTGTAAATACACTCTTGTAAATATACCACCGTGTTGTCTTATTTATTGTCGGACCTTTTAGGCCACAACATAAACTAACCAACAAATGACCGTTGTTTACCTTTTAAACGAACAGACAACTCACAATATTAACAGAACATATTCGAATTCCATCAACGCATTCGTTAGTAAATTCCAAAGTTAAACTAGATTATGTTAAACTCACTTATCGTAACCTAAGCTCTTCTCCCCCCCCCCCAGGGGAAATCTTGTTACACTATTACTCTCAGGTCCACTCTTACCAGGAGTTGTAGTACATGTCAGCGTCTCATCTATAGCTTACATGAAATCTGTATCGGCTATTAATCTGTATCCGGTAAGGAGGCCCAAATTTGTTAGTTTTGGTGAGGGTGGAATCACTCCCTAGTTATCATTACTCCCAAGTCCACTATAACCCTGAGTGATAGTATTTGTCCGGGTCTATGAGTTAAATAGAACACGTCTTGGGTATAAGATGAAACTACATCCGGTGGTACACACATAATTTACATAAACACTAGGAATACATATTTAAAGATAACCCAAATAGTAGCAAAATCCCACCCCAAAATCCCAGTGCCAAGCTTCAGATTCAATCTTGAAAAGCGGGCAAAAAAGAATTTATAACCTAATACGTCCCACACTGCCTGCCACACTCCAATCCCCGTCGCATCACCACAGTGTTGCATCCACGTGCTTTCTTTTAGAAGAACTTCCACAGAATGTGCTCCCATGAACTTACTACATTTGTACCCCCTTTAATGTAATACTCCTGACTCACACAACTACCAGCAAAATCACACCCCTTCTATGTAGAGGTCACTAAATATAGGAACATTTTCTACTCTAATAGCGTCGTTCCTCGGATCGCTTGCAATTGGAATTATCTATCTACCCCTTGTTTCCCCAACCGTACCAAAACGCGGAAATTTAAATGTGATGTGAACAAACATCTTGCAGCTCAACTCCCCATTTAGGTTGCCCCTATAAATGTTGCTCATAATACAGTACCTCCTTACGTTTCAGTGCCAGTATTCCTTTAATTACACGATTCGGTATTAGATAATCGGAAAAGGGTTGATGTGCCGTAAAACAAACAAAATAACAAACAAGCCACATATTGAATAAATATTTGAAATATCCAGAACTTGAAGCATAAAACACTTTTACTATATTTACTGGATTCGGTATAAATTTAAAAAAAATGACATGCCGTAAAATAAAAACAAAACCATGCGCAGTAACGTTAAAAAATATGTTGTTACCGTTAAAAGCGAGTCTATATCATTTTTTTCCGGGCGACATTTTAAGTAAGGTGAGTTAAAATTAGGCATTCCTCACCATCTTTACCGCCGGCCCGATCACCCAAGCGGGCGTGGGTCTTAGCCGGTTGGCGGTTTCTGGGGTAGACAGCGTCGGCTCCGGGCGAGAAGGGGATGTCGATTCGGTCGAAAGAACGGCGCACTAAAAAAAGATTGATTGTCAACGTTTTCGACCACCATGTTTTCTTTCTTTCTTTTTCTTTTTTCTAAACTCGTTTTTCTTTTCTTCCTTTCGCTGTTGCAAAAGGTCAGCGTGACCTGACGCGACCGATTTACATAATTACAGTGTGAGACGAAAAACCGCTTTTTTCCCATTCAACTCAAAAGACCGTCACGCTCTTCAAATGAAATACACCGATCAGACCCACACCTCTCCTCCCTCTTGATATATATATATATATATATATATATATATATATATATATATATATATATATATATATATAGGGCCGGCGGGACAGTTACAAGAGTGGGGGGGGAGCTTCTAGTAAAAAGTGGGGGGGGGCGGTTAAACACATGCATATCAACTTAATTATCGATGACCGTAAAGTGGGGGGGGGCCCAAGTCAAAAAGTGAGGGGGCTTGGCCAGCCTGCACCCCCCTCCCTGTGCCGCCGTCCATGATATATATATATTAAGAAGATCAGAACAACATAGGTACCGTCGGTTTCAAATACAACAAAGAGGAACAGCACGTGACCGCCCTTTATGGACTCTCCTTTGCCTCCGTTATCCTCTGTTGCTTTGGAAAAAAAAAGAAATCGGAAATATATATATATATATATATATATATATATATATATATATATATATATATATATAAGCAATAAATTTAGAATTAGTCTTAAATTTTAATGTTTTTTCTTTCTTTTTGTGTTACGGTTTGGGTGGCACTCCCTAAATGATAAAGTTTATAAAAAAAAACAAAAAACAAAAAAACAAAAAAAAACAAAAAATAATAATGGGCCCACGTTACTCACCCTGTTACCTAGAATACACATTCCATAATCCATAATGATGAGTTCAGTAGTTTAGAATTTTACTAATTTACATGAGCGCCAATAATATATTGGCGCTCACGCGCGCACTAATCCCTTTAAAAATGTATGACTTAATATAATTCAAAATCTGATGTAGAGCAATTATTTTCTCTAAATTTTTCTATCTAACTTATTTTGAAAGTGTTTTTCAAGGGTGGGAGCGAGTTCGAGTAGGCGCACCCCCTCTAAATGGTAAAGTTTACAAAATAAAAATACGTCCATGTTACTCACCGTGTTGCTGCCGAATATATTACAAATTCATAATGATCGGTTAATTAGTTTAGGCGATTACTCTGCACACATATACACACACATATATATATATATATATATATATATATATATATATATATATATATATATATATATATATATATATATATATATATATATATATATATATGTGATTTTTTGAAGGTTTACCAAAGCATTCCGTTCAGGAGCCAAATCAACACAACAAAAGATTTTTTCATTCAAAAATCATTTATTTATCATTTTTCAAATTAAAGAGTTTTTTTTACCTACACGTGTTTCACTACCAAGCAAATCCTAGCTTGGCAGATAATCAGGGAAATTAAGTACCTTGAATAAGAATTACAACAACCGGCAATACACAATGTGGTGTTGCTTTAATTGAGGTCACTTAAGAAGGGAAGAAAAAAATAAAATAAGAAATAAAAAGATAAAAAGGAAAAAAATAGAGAATGTCTTAGAATAATATCTTGCAAGATTTTCACAACATTGTTGCTACTAGGCGAAACAGCAAAAAAATAGTCCTAAACCAGCAAAAACAGCAACAAAAAAAATTTCGTCCCAAATGCACTCAAATGAAACAGTAATAATGAGCGAGATTACACCTTCTTGACGGGCGGCACAACTATTAAAAGTATTCCCCCCCCCCAAATAAAGACCAAACAATCAAAACTATGTTCCCAAGTTACCATTCCACGCCACTGATAATATTGACATTCCAGATCTATTTCATCAAATGGAAAGGCGACACAAATGTCCGTTTGTAATGTATGCGGTCGTGCTAGCCTTATTTCCAGGGATGACTCGCTCCCTTTCAATAGTCCGAATCAGGATCTTAGTTTCAGAGGGGAATTGGCTGATGAATGTGCCATAGTTTGGATTTGTCTCCTAAGTACTTTCACGACTTTGTCGAGAAGATTGACGATGCATTTGTCTGATACTAGCGCCATAGCCCAACACTTAACTAACGACCACTCCTGCCCCCGATCGGAATTCAGAAAACTCTAAGTAGAAAATACTAAATTCTTAGAATATAGTACTAACAAACAAAAACTCTATATATTAGAAGCCCTATATATATAAAAAAACCTAATTAATAGAATTAACTTTAATATCAGTAATAATATTCTAAAATGTCTATAGCTCTAATATAGTTTAGTACATAATTCTCGCCAAAACCTTATATAATACTAATACATGGTCTGTACCTGATTAACCTCATTCCCTTGAAGATGGACCCGGAGTGGTCTGAAAGTACTTGGGAGACAAATCTAAACTATAGCAAATTCATCAGCTAATTCTCCTCCGAAACTAAGGTTCTGATCTGGACTATTGAAAGGATATCTAGACATGAGTTGTTTCTTATATTCAACAATACTTGCCTGCAAGAGAAGATGCTGCATATATATATATATATATATATATATATATATATATATATATATATATATATATATATATATATATATATATAAGAAGGAATAGGTAAAATAAATACCTTTTGAAGCATTAAGATGCGATATCAATTTTTTTTATAAAATAGAAAAATAATAAATCGAAACCGATTTTTTAAATTCTTTTTATTAAAACTAGCATTTTTTTTTGTTAGTTTAAAGTGATACAGATATTTCGCCAAAACCTGGCATCCTCGGTGTGTAATATCCGAGGATGCCAGGTTTTGGCGAAATATCTGTATCACTTTAAACTAACAAAAAAAAAAAATGCTAGTTTTAATAAAAAAAAAAAAAAAAAATCGGTTTCGATTTATTATTTTTCTTTTTTATAAAAAAAAATGATATCGCATCTTAATGCTTCAAAAGGTATTTATTTTACCTATTCCTTCTTAAATTTAACAATAGATGCTTTAAAAAAATATGAACCTTAAACACTTTATATATATATATATATATATATATATATATATATATATATATATATATATATATATATATATATATATATATATATACACACACGATGCTTCCCATCTACGGTTGAACTAAACATCTTTCTATTGGATTCATTTCATTTTGAACATTTTTAACGCTGTCTCCACGAAATCCGTTTTTCCATCTTTAAATCTTTCGTCACCGGACACTTTGTCAACGGACATTCACCAACTGGACAGACTCCATATTTTGATAAACCATCTACTAAACAACAACACGAAACACCATAATAAATATTTGAAGATATAAAGAACTTGACGTATAAAAACTTTTACCAAAATGACCGGTCTCAGCATTAAATAATCCGAAAAAGGGTTGATATGCCGTAAAACAAAACAACCAAATCAAACACCATGAATAAATATTTGAAGACATAAAGAACTTAAAGCATAAAAACTTTTATCAAAATAACCAGATTCGGCATTAAATAACCCGAAAAGGGTTGATATGCCGTATAATCAAACAACCAAACACACGCATACACAACATTCGCGCATACTGTCAGCGCAAATAGAAATATTTAAAATAAATTTATCAAATCTAGTAAAATCCATCAGGTACAGTTTTTCTTCAAGAAACTAATGAAGCCACGATGACGACCTATCATCGGTGGTGCTCCATCTGTTGCACACGCAAGCT
>OY744551.1:33652271-33687271 GCA_963556195.1 Sepiola atlantica
TCTTGTTTTCTCTTCTTTTTCCTCATTTACACCACACGCCCCCCTTGATCTTCGAGATCAATAGGATACTTCGTAATCCTCCATCCAAGCAGGCCGCCTCCTCTCACGTCGAGGCCTCTGGGGAACAACTTCTTGGGGGTTAACATTTTCAGGTTCACTACAACGTGTGTCTAAGTCAGGTAGAGTCGCATCATTTGCTTCTCGGTGGCCCTCGATTTCCTCTTCTTTACTGCCCTCACTGCGTACCGGCAGTGTCATGCGACGCAGGTCTAGGATATGCCGGGGAACGCCGTTCACTATCACATTGTTCTTCGACCGCAATCCCGTTACGACCCCTTTTTTCCAACGAGTGGTACACTGTGCATTAGGGGGTTTCACCCACACCTCTTCACCTACTTTGATAGTGGCTTCCTCACTCTCGATTCCTGCTGTTTTGTTGCACGGGTGCCGCCACTTATATGTGAAAACGGCCCTATGAGGGACAGTTGTCTCGTCTTGTTTGGTTTTTGGCGAGATGTTGTACCAAAACACCGCCTCTATGGGTGATACGTTGCTTTTTTCCGCAGCGGCTTTAATGGTGCGATGATTCCTCTCCACTATTCCGTTGCCACTCGGCCGATACGCTGCTCTAAAAAATTGCCTTACTCCCCACTTATCGCATACTCCTTTAAAGGCTTCAGATCGGAAAGCGGGCCCATTGTCCATCAAGAGTTCCTCAACCGGCCCTCTCTCCAAAAATATCTCCTCGATGACCCCTCCGATCGCCCATGCCGCTTCTGCCCTGATTTCTCTCCAGATGGCAAACCTTCCCGGTCCACAGTCGACCATCGAGAGATACAATTTGTGGCGATAGTGCGTCACATCAATAGCCAATCGCTTCCAGTCCTCCGCAACGTGCAACTGTCCTGTTTCGTGTCTGGACGGTCTAGGGTCAATTGATTGGCACTCTCGACAGTTCTCCACCACTTCCCTAACCTCCTCCTCGGTGGTCTCCGGGTAAACCTCTCTGGCTAGGAATAACGTTCGTTCCCGACCAAAGTGGTGCATTTCGTGTGACTCCTTGACTTCTTCCCCTGCATAGCATACCGAGGAGACCTCCTTTCCCTCCTGCAGCCAGGCCTTCTTCACGCGTGTCATCGAATCCGCCTTGTTTTTTTCTGATGGCACCAACACGACAGATACTCTTAACTGGAACTCCGCTATTAGATCGGCGAGCGCTCCGAGTCTGCGCTTGATCAGCATTTCCGCAGCACCTTTGGTCTTAACTCTCTTATCGCCAGTTACTGCCGACCGAATCCACGATGCTGCCGTTGCCGAATCGGTTTTAATTTCAATTATTTTCAATCCCCACTTCAGGGCCAGATTGAGTCCTTTCATAACGGCATCTAGTTCTGCTACGTTGATATGGGAGAAGTCGTTGGTTTTTCTTAGCCATGCCGCATCCTCCACAGTTACGCCTCCCATCTCTAGTACGACGCCCAACGCCAGGTTACTGGCATCGCACCAAATCACACCCGCATCTCCGCTGCTGACATACCAGTCCCCTTTCACTGGGTCCTCATTCCTCACCCTCGCAATGATATCTTGCAGCATGTTCATAACCTCCTTCGTTACACGGCCCTCCCAGCCAGCAGTGCCTGCTAGTCGTTTAATAAAACTACATGCTATCCTGAGCCAGCCAGCGATAGGATAGTGCCCGACCAGCCTCCCGCAGACTGAGAAGAGTTCTCGCTTCGTCAGCTCAGATCCGACTTCGGGTATTACACTCCCTCGTTCGAAGACAAGGCTTTCTTTTCCATCTCGCCTTAGTTTCAACCCCAGCACCCGTCCTCCATCCAGGGCCTCCGCCGGTTTTGCAGTTAACCCATACTTCTCGACATGGCTTCTTACTTTCTCCGCTGTCACCTCTGCCTCCTCCACCAGAATGTCGTCAATGTACGAACTAGTGGCCTCCTCCACTGAACGGTCTTTGCTCAGCACTGTTTTCAGCACGGCAGTCATAATTTTGGGGGCTGAACTCAGCCCAAAGCCTAACCTCGTCAGACAATACACTCGCCCCTTGTACCGGACCAGCTGGTACTGCCAGAGTTTTTCATCTACATGGATCTGCAGATATGCCGATTTCAGATCGACAATTTTTGTGGCCCGTCCCATTCTTCTCCATTTCCTCATGACCTCCTCACATACGTCGATCCCCGTTCCAGTGTGGCAGGCTACGTGTCTGTTCAATTCTCTGAAGTCCAGTACGGGCCTAATCTTGTTTTTCGTAGGCTGAACAACCGCCAGTAGTGGCAACACTCCTTTTTCTTCCCCTGTCCACGGTTTCAGAATTCCTTCTTTTATCCACCTCTCCACTTCTTCCTCAAATCCTTTTCTTTTTTCTCCTCGCAGGGTGTTTTCGTAGCAGCCCACTTTATTCCGTAGTTCCGGGGGTCCGGAGATCCATTTCCATTCCACCGTCCACCTCACGCCATCAAACTTTGCCAGGAAATCTTTGTCCTCAATGCAGCAAACCTCCGGTTTTGGTATTCTGATGGTTCTATCACCTTCCACTCCTGCCATCCCCACTGCGCCGAGACGTCCGAACGTCACTTGGCTCCCTCGTAACGTGGCGCCCCCCAGTCGGTTAATTGCACTCATACCTATAATCACGTCAACACCACCGACCAGATGATTCAACACTAAGGCTCGCAGTCCAATGGACACCCCTTGCACCATTACTTCCGCTGTCGTCTCACCTAGGCACTTCACATCCCTGCCATCCACGGTCCTAATAGTCCTGGTTCCGCTCCATGACCTAGCGACATTCCTCGCTAACAACGTTGTAGTACAGCCTGTGTCGACAAGGGCTATGGCTTTCTTCCCATTGACTACTACCGGTAACCGAGGCAACGTTCCATCATGCGCCATCTCCGCACAGAAGGGGTAACCACTGGCGCAATAGCTCCCCTTCACTCGTTTCCCTGGTGCCGTGCAGCAACACAATAGCGGCTAAGGTGCCCCACTTGTCCACATCGGTAGCACGTGATCCCCGGTCTCGGCTCTTTGCAGTCCTTCATCAGATGAGGGCCCTGGCACCGGAAGCACTTGATTGCAGGTCTCCCCTCCTGTCGCCTCGCCGGCTGCCTCTCATTCAAGTGAGGCCTCATGCACATATTTCCACCCACAGCTGCAGCCACGATTGGGCTTTTAACATTTTTCACTAGGACTCTGGCGTGAACCAAGAGATCGTCCACTTCCATAGTATGGATCCCAGTGATTCTCTGCATGTTCGTAGAGATTTCCTCTGGGAAGCCGTTAACCAGGTACAGCTTTACCGTCATCTCCAGGCTCCTCCCCACGTAACCAGCCAACCCTGCCAGTCTCCTGATCTCTGCCGCAAAGACGTCAACCGACTCGCCGGTCCACCTCAAACTGGAAAGCTTACCAAGTGCTTCGAATGGGCCCTCAGCGAAGGCCAATTTCAGCCTTTGCTCCACTGAGGCAAGGTCTTCCTTGTCTTCATCTCGCATCTGCTGGTAAATCGTGAGGGCTTCCCCCTCTAAGTATAGCGGCAGCAGGGTGGCCACATCTTCTATCTTTTGCAGCTTCGCCACCATCTTTAATTTCTCCAGCCACTTAATCAGGTCACCCTCCCCAGTAAAGGGTCTCAGCATGTGAGTGCTCAGTCTCCACTCAGCCATGGTAATTTGCTCGATGCGCCGAAATAGCTTGAGATATACGCGACACTGCTGGCCGTAGTTCCGCTTTCTATCCACTCCGAAACGAATTTCTGCAACGTTTTTCTTCACTCTCTACGGATCCGACTTTTCTCCTATGATCAAACCTCTCTGTTCGCAATCTAACTTCCCTCTGCCTCCTCCCCCAATCACTCCTCTTTTATCTCTTTCATTTCCAATCAGGAGCATCTCATTTGCATACCTCGTAGTCACCCTGTAGGCATTTAAAGAAACAAGTCGGCCATTCTTGTTTCCTTCTTCTTCACACGAGGTAAGCCACGCAAAAACGCGGTCGGTCGTTCTTGTTTTCTCTTCTTTTTCCTCATTTACACCACACTTTCCTTTTTTGTCCCTCTTTTATTCATTTCTTCTTCTTCTTCTTCTTCTTCTTCTTCTTCTTCTTCTTCTTCTTCTTCTTCTTCTTCTTCTTCTTCTTCTTCATTCCCCCTTTTCTCACCCTCTCTGTTGTTCTCCCCCTCTCTCCAACATAAAACAATCCCAAGAGTAAAGAGTATTAAAGACATAAAACACATTTTGATATACCCAAATGTTATTTGTAGCCAGCAATGAAACCCGACGTTCCCCGGGAGCTGTAATTTCAAACATGAAAGTTTACGACGTTTGGACAATTTTTTGTCTCCCCCTCTCTCTCTCCGTTCTCTCATCTTCTCCTCCTATCTCTCTCACTCTCTCTACTTCCCATTTCTCCTCCCCTCCCCCTCCTCTCCTTCCCCCTTCTCCTTTCCTCTCCCCCTCCCCTTTCTCTCCCCTCCCTCTTCTCTTCCTGTCCTCTTCTCAACCTATCTCTCGCTTTCCCACTCTATCTTCTCTTCTTATCCCTTCTCTCCTACCCTCTTCTCTATCCCTATCTCTCTCCTCTTATCGTCATATTCCTCTCTCTTCCTCTCTCTATCTTTTTTTTCTTCTTCTATCCCTCTCTCTACCCCTCTTTCTCGCCTCCCATCTTCTCCTTCTATTTCTCTTTTCTCCTCTCCCCCTCTCTTTCTCCCTCTCTTATGCTTATTCCCATTTGAGAATATTTTCGACTCTAGGATCAGTGACGGATTTAAGCCTATTGTCCTCCTGGGGCGGACAAGACTTTTGACCCCCTAAATTGTTATACAACATAAAAAACGTACAATATTCTTTACATATGTTTTATATATCTATCATCAATGAATATGGTACTGCATATTGTTTTCGTAAAATACTGTATAATACTGTACAAATAAACACTACATGTAACCAATATGTTACTAATACATGTAACCAATTTATGACTAATACCTGTAACCAAAAAACAAAACAAAAATGTGAAAAAAGAAACAGCAATGAAAAATATATGACTAGTTACATTAACAAAATGTGAAAAACGAAACAGCAATGAAGAATATATGACTAGTTGCGTTAACAAAATGTGAAAAAGGAAACAGCAATGAAGAATATATGAGTAGTTACGTTAACAAAATGTGAAAAACGAAACAGCAATGAAGAATATATGACTAGTTACGTTAACAAATTATGAAAAACGAAACAGCAATAAAGAATATATGACTAGTTACGTTAACAAAATATGAAAAACGAAACAGCAATGAAGAATATATGACTAGTTACGTTAACAAAATATGAAAAACGAAACAGCAATGAAGAATATATGACTAGTTACGTTAACAAATTATGAAAAACGAAACAGCAATGAAGAATATATGACTAGTTACGTTAACAAAATATGAAAAAGGAAACAGCAATGAAGAATATATGACTAGTTACGTTAACAAAATGTGAAAAAAGAAACAGCAATGAAGAATATATGACTAGTTACGTTCACAAAATATGAATAACGAAACAGCAATGAAGAATATATGACTAGTTACGTTCACAAAATATGAAAAAGGAAACAGCAATGAAGAATATATGACTAGTTACGTTAACAAAATATGAAAAAAGAAACAGTAATGAAGAATATATGACTAGTTACGTTAAAAAATATGAAAAACGAAACAGCTATGAAGAATATATGACTAGTTACGTTAACAAAATATGAAAAACGAAACAGCAATGAAGAATATATGACTAGTTACGTTAACAAAATGTTAAAAACGAAACAGCAATTAAGAATATATGACTAGTTTCGTTAACAAAATGTGAAAAACGAAACAGCAATGAAGAATATATGACTAGTTACGTTAACAAAATATGAAAAAGGAAACAGCAATGAAGAATATATGACTAGTTACGTTAACAAAATATGAAAAAGGAAACAGCAATGAAGAATATATGACTAGTTACGTTAACAAAATGTGAAAAACGAAACAGCAATAAAGAATATATGACTAGTTACGTTAACAAAATGTCAAAAAAGAAACAGCAATGAAGAATATATGACTAGTTACGTTAACAAAATGTGAAAAAGGAAACAGCAATGAAGAATATATGATTAGTTACGTTAACAAAATGTGAAAAAGGAAACAGCAATGAAGAATATATGACTAGTTACGTAAACAAAATGTGAAAAAGGAAACAGCAATGAAGAATATATGACTAGTTACGTTAACAAAATGTGAAAAACGAAACAGCAATGAAGAATATATGACTAGTTACGTTAACAAAATGTGAAAAAAGAAACAGCAATGAAGAATATATGACTAGTTACGTTAACAAAATATGAAAAAGAAACAGCAATGAAGAATATATGACTAGTTACGTAAACAAAATGTGAAAAACGAAACAGCAATGAAGAATATATGACTAGTTACGTTAACAAAATGTGAAAAACGAAACAACAATGAAGAATATATGACTAGTTACGTTAACAAAATGTGAAAAACAAAACAGCAATGAAGAATATATGACTAGTTACGTTAACAAAATGTGAAAAAAGGAAACAGCAATGAAGAATATATGACTAGTTACGTTAACAAAATGTGAAAAACGAAACAGCAATGAAGAATATATGACTAGTTACGTTAACAAAATGTGAAAAACGAAGCAGCAATGAAGAATATATGACTAGTTACGTTAACAAAATGTGAAAAAGGAAACAGCAATGAAGAATATATGACTAGTTACGTTAACAAAATGTGAAAAACGAAACAGCAATGAAGAATATATGACTAGTTACGTTAACAAAATGTGAAAAACGAAACAGCAATGAAGAATATATGACTAGTTACGTTAACAAAATATGAAAAACGAAACAGCAATGAAGAATATATGACTAGTTACGTTAACAAAATGTGAAAAAAGGAAACAGCAATGAAGAATATATGACTAGTTACGTTAACAAAATGTGAAAAACAAAACAGCAATGAAGAATATATGACTAGTTACGTTAACAAAATGTGAAAAAAGGAAACAGCAATGAAGAATATATGACTAGTTACGTTAACAAAATGTGAAAAACGAAACAGCAATGAAGAATATATGACTAGTTACGTTAACAAAATATGTAAAACGAAACAGCAATGAAGAATATATGACTAGTTACGTTAACAAAATGTGAAAAAAGGAAACAGCAATGAAGAATATATGACTAGTTACGTTAACAAAATGTGAAAAAAGGAAACAGCAATGAAGAATATATGACTAGTTACGTTAACAAAATGTGAAAAACAAAACAGCAATGAAGAATATATGACTAGTTACGTTAACAAAATGTGAAAAACGAAACAGCAATGAAGAATATATGACTAGTTACGTTAACAAAATGTGAAAAACGAAGCAGCAATGAAGAATATATGACTAGTTACGTTAACAAAATGTGAAAAAGGAAACAGCAATGAAGAATATATGACTAGTTACGTTAACAAAATGTGAAAAACGAAACAGCAATGAAGAATATATGACTAGTTACGTTAACAAAATGTGAAAAACAAAACAGCAATGAAGAATATATGACTAGTTACGTTAACAAAATGTGAAAAACGAAGCAGCAATGAAGAATATATGACTAGTTACGTTAACAAAATGTGAAAAACGAAGCAGCAATGAAGAATATATGACTAGTTACGTTAACAAAATGTGAAAAAGGAAACAGCAATGAAGAATATATGACTAGTTACGTTAACAAAATGTGAAAAACGAAGCAGCAATGAAGAATATATGACTAGTTACGTTAACAAAATGTGAAAAAAGGAAACAGCAATGAAGAATATATGACTAGTTACGTTAACAAAATGTGAAAAACAAAACAGCAATGAAGAATATATGACTAGTTACGTTAACAAAATATGAAAAACGAAACAGCAATGAAGAATATATGACTAGTTACGTTAACAAAATGTGAAAAACGAAGCAGCAATGAAGAATATATGACTAGTTACGTTAACAAAATGTGAAAAACGAAGCAGCAATGAAGAATATATGACTAGTTACGTTAACAAAATGTGAAAAACGAAGCAGCAATGAAGAATATATGACTAGTTACGTTAACAAAATGTGAAAAAGGAAACAGCAATGAAGAATATATGACTAGTTACGTTAACAAAATATGAAAAAGGAAACAGCAATGAAGAATATATGACTAGTTACGTTAACAAAATGTGAAAAACGAAGCAGCAATGAAGAATATATGACTAGTTACGTTAACAAAATGTGAAAAAGGAAACAGCAATGAAGAATATATGACTAGTTACGTTAACAAAATGTGAAAAAGGAAACAGCAATGAAGAATATATGACTAGTTACGTTAACAAAATATGAAAAACGAAACAGCAATGAAGAATATATGACTAGTTACGTTAACAAAATGTGAAAAACGAAGCAGCAATGAAGAATATATGACTAGTTACGTTAACAAAATGTGAAAAACGAAGCAGCAATGAAGAATATATGACTAGTTACGTTAACAAAATGTGAAAAACGAAGCAGCAATGAAGAATATATGACTAGTTACGTTAACAAAATGTGAAAAAGGAAACAGCAATGAAGAATATATGACTAGTTACGTTAACAAAATGTGAAAAACGAAACAGCAATGAAGAATATATGACTAGTTACGTTAACAAAATGTGAAAAACGAAACAGCAATGAAGAATATATGACTAGTTACGTTAACAAAATATGAAAAACGAAACAGCAATGAAGAATATATGACTAGTTACGTTAACAAAATGTGAAAAAAGGAAACAGCAATGAAGAATATATGACTAGTTACGTTAACAAAATGTGAAAAACAAAACAGCAATAAAGAATATATGACTAGTTACGTTAACAAAATGTGAAAAAAGGAAACAGCAATGAAGAATATATGACTAGTTACGTTAACAAAATGTGAAAAACGAAACAGCAATGAAGAATATATGACTAGTTACGTTAACAAAATATGAAAAACGAAACAGCAATGAAGAATATATGACTAGTTACGTTAACAAAATGTGAAAAAAGGAAACAGCAATGAAGAATATATGACTAGTTACGTTAACAAAATGTGAAAAACAAAACAGCAATGAAGAATATATGACTAGTTACGTTAACAAAATGTGAAAAAAGGAAACAGCAATGAAGAATATATGACTAGTTACGTTAACAAAATGTGAAAAAAGGAAACAGCAATGAAGAATATATGACTAGTTACGTTAACAAAATGTGAAAAACGAAACAGCAATGAAGAATATATGACTAGTTACGTTAACAAAATGTGAAAAACGAAGCAGCAATGAAGAATATATGACTAGTTACGTTAACAAAATGTGAAAAAGGAAACAGCAATGAAGAATATATGACTAGTTACGTTAACAAAATGTGAAAAACGAAACAGCAATGAAGAATATATGACTAGTTACGTTAACAAAATGTGAAAAACGAAACAGCAATGAAGAATATATGACTAGTTACGTTAACAAAATATGAAAAACGAAACAGCAATGAAGAATATATGACTAGTTACGTTAACAAAATATGAAAAACGAAACAGCAATGAAGAATATATGACTAGTTACGTTAACAAAATGTGAAAAACGAAACAGCAATGAAGAATATATGACTAGTTACGTTAACAAAATGTGAAAAACGAAACAGCAATGAAGAATATATGACTAGTTACGTTAACAAAATATGAAAAACGAAACAGCAATGAAGAATATATGACTAGTTACGTTAACAAAATATGAAAAACGAAACAGCAATAAAAAATATATGACTAGTTACGTTAACAAAATATGAAAAAGAAACAGCAATGAAGAATATATGACTAGTTACGTTAACAAAATGTGAAAAACGAAACAGCAATGAAGAATATATGACTAGTTACGTTAACAAAATGTGAAAAACGAAACAACAATGAAGAATATATGACTAGTTACGTTAACAAAATGTGAAAAACGAAACAGCAATGAAGAATATATGACTAGTTACGTTAACAAAATGTGAAAAAAGGAAACAGCAATGAAGAATATATGACTAGTTACGTTAACAAAATGTGAAAAAGGAAACAGCAATGAAGAATATATGACTAGTTACGTTAACAAAATGTGAAAAACGAAACAGCAATGAAGAATATATGACAAGTTACGTTAACAAAATGTGAAAAACGAAACAGCAATGAAGAATATATGACTAGTTACGTTAACAAAATATGAAAAACGAAACAGCAATGAAGAATATATGACTAGTTACGTTAACAAAATATGAAAAACGAAACAGCAATGAAGAATATATGACTAGTTACGTTAACAAAATGTGAAAAACGAAACAGCAATGAAGAATATATGACTAGTTACGTTAACAAAATGTAGAAAAACGAAACAGCAATGAAGAATATATGACTAGTTACGTTAACAAAATATGAAAAACGAAACAGCAATGAAGAATATATGACTAGTTACGTTAACAAAATATGAAAAACGAAACAGCAATGAAGAATATATGACTAGTTACGTTAACAAAATATGAAAAAGAAACAGCAATGAAGAATATATGAATAGTTACGTTAACAAAATATGAAAAAGAAACAGCAATGAAGAATATATGACTAGTTACGTTAATAAATTATGAAAAACGAAACAGCAATGAAGAATATATGACTAGTTACGTTAACAAAATATGAAAAACGAAACAGCAATGAAGAATATATGACTAGTTACGTTCACAAAATATGAAAAACGAAACAGCAATGAAGAATATATGACTAGTTACGTTAACAAAATATGAAAAACGAAACAGCAATGAAGAATATATGACTAGTTACGTTAACAAAATATGAAAAACGAAACAGCAATGAAGAATATATGACTAGTTACGTTGACAAAAAATGAAAAACGATACAGCAATGAAGAATATATGACTAGTTACGTTAACAAAATGTGAAAAACGAAACAGCAATGAAGAATATATGACTAGTTACGTTCACAAAATATGAAAAACGAAACAGCAATGAAGAATATATGACTAGTTACGTTGACAAAAAATGAAAAACGATACAGCAATGAAGAATATATGACTAGTTACGTTAACAAAATGTGAAAAACGAAACAGCAATGAAGAATATATGACTAGTTACGTTAACAAAATATGAAAAACGAAACAGCAATGAAGAATATATGACTAGTTACGTTAACAAAATATGAAAAACGAAACAGTATTGAAGAATATATGACTAGTTACGTTAACAAAATATGAAAAACGAAACAGCAATGAAGAATATATGACTAGTTACGTTAACAAAATATGAAAAACGAAACAGCAATGAAGAATATATGACTAGTTACGTTAACAAAATGTGAAAAACGAAACAGCAATGAAGAATATATGACTAGTTACGTTAACAAAATATGAAAAACGAAACAGCAATGAAGAATATATGACTAGTTACGTTAACAAAATGTGAAAAAAGGAAACAGCAATGAAGAATATATGACTAGTTACGTTAACAAAATGTGAAAAACAAAACAGCAATGAAGAATATATGACTAGTTACGTTAACAAAATGTGAAAAAAGGAAACAGCAATGAAGAATATATGACTAGTTACGTTAACAAAATGTGAAAAAAGGAAACAGCAATGAAGAATATATGACTAGTTACGTTAACAAAATGTGAAAAACGAAACAGCAATGAAGAATATATGACTAGTTACGTTAACAAAATGTGAAAAACGAAGCAGCAATGAAGAATATATGACTAGTTACGTTAACAAAATGTGAAAAAGGAAACAGCAATGAAGAATATATGACTAGTTACGTTAACAAAATGTGAAAAACGAAACAGCAATGAAGAATATATGACTAGTTACGTTAACAAAATGTGAAAAACGAAACAGCAATGAAGAATATATGACTAGTTACGTTAACAAAATATGAAAAACGAAACAGCAATGAAGAATATATGACTAGTTACGTTAACAAAATATGAAAAACGAAACAGCAATGAAGAATATATGACTAGTTACGTTAACAAAATGTGAAAAACGAAACAGCAATGAAGAATATATGACTAGTTACGTTAACAAAATGTGAAAAACGAAACAGCAATGAAGAATATATGACTAGTTACGTTAACAAAATATGAAAAACGAAACAGCAATGAAGAATATATGACTAGTTACGTTAACAAAATATGAAAAACGAAACAGCAATAAAGAATATATGACTAGTTACGTTAACAAAATATGAAAAAGAAACAGCAATGAAGAATATATGACTAGTTACGTTAACAAAATGTGAAAAACGAAACAGCAATGAAGAATATATGACTAGTTACGTTAACAAAATGTGAAAAACGAAACAGCAATGAAGAATATATGACTAGTTACGTTAACAAAATGTGAAAAACGAAACAGCAATGAAGAATATATGACTAGTTACGTTAACAAAATGTGAAAAAAGGAAACAGCAATGAAGAATATATGACTAGTTACGTTAACAAAATGTGAAAAAGGAAACAGCAATGAAGAATATATGACTAGTTACGTTAACAAAATGTGAAAAACGAAACAGCAATGAAGAATATATGACTAGTTACGTTAACAAAATGTGAAAAACGAAACAGCAATGAAGAATATATGACTAGTTACGTTAACAAAATATGAAAAACGAAACAGCAATGAAGAATATATGACTAGTTACGTTAACAAAATATGAAAAACGAAACAGCAATGAAGAATATATGACTAGTTACGTTAACAAAATGTGAAAAACGAAACAGCAATGAAGAATATATGACTAGTTACGTTAACAAAATGTGAAAAACGAAACAGCAATAAAGAATATATGACTAGTTACGTTAACAAAATATGAAAAACGAAACAGCAATGAAGAATATATGAATAGTTACGTTAACAAAATATGAAAAACGAAACAGCAATGAAGAATATATGACTAGTTACGTTAACAAAATATGAAAAAGAAACAGCAATGAAGAATATATGACTAGTTACGTTAACAAAATATGAAAAAGAAACAGCAATGAAGAATATATGACTAGTTACGTTAATAAATTATGAAAAACGAAACAGCAATGAAGAATATATGACTAGTTACGTTAACAAAATATGAAAAACGAAACAGCAATGAAGAATATATGACTAGTTACGTTCACAAAATATGAAAAACGAAACAGCAATGAAGAATATATGACTAGTTACGTTAACAAAATATGAAAAACGAAACAGCAATGAAGAATATATGACTAGTTACGTTAACAAAATATGAAAAACGAAACAGCAATGAAGAATATATGACTAGTTACGTTGACAAAAAATGAAAAACGATACAGCAATGAAGAATATATGACTAGTTACGTTAACAAAATGTGAAAAACGAAACAGCAATGAAGAATATATGACTAGTTACGTTCACAAAATATGAAAAACGAAACAGCAATGAAGAATATATGACTAGTTACGTTGACAAAAAATGAAAAACGATACAGCAATGAAGAATATATGACTAGTTACGTTAACAAAATGTGAAAAACGAAACAGCAATGAAGAATATATGACTAGTTACGTTAACAAAATATGAAAAACGAAACAGCAATGAAGAATATATGACTAGTTACGTTAACAAAATATGAAAAACGAAACAGTATTGAAGAATATATGACTAGTTACGTTAACAAAATATGGAAAACGAAACAGTAATGAAGAATATATGACTAGTTACATTAACAAAATATGAAAAACGAAACAGCAATGAAGAATATATGACTAGTTACGTTAACAAAATATGAAAAACGAAACAGTATTGAAGAATATATGACTAGTTACGTTAACAAAATATGAAAAACGAAACAGCAATGAAGAATATATGACTAGTTACGTTAACAAAATATGGAAAACGAAACAGTAATGAAGAATATATGACTAGTTACGTTAACAAAATATGAAAAACGAAACAACAATGAGAAACGAAGCAGAAATGAAACAGAAAGTGTTAAATCAGTGTTACAAATGAATAAAACAAACAAAAACAAACTTATTAAACTAAATATTATTACTTATTACGAAGCTGTTAAACACCACTACGTTGCATTTTCATATTTACAAAGTCGGTTTGTAAAATATCGACATTTTTTAGCGATTTCGGATTCTATTACCAAAATAGCCAATGAATTCAAAATTTGTTGCCTTATAGTTGATCTCAGATAGTTTTTTTTCAGTCTCCTTAAAGTACTGAATGTTCTTTCTGCACTTGCTATGCCTATGGACAATGCCAAGAAGATCCGAAACAATATTTCACTCTGTAGAAACAAGTCAGAGAGTCCATTTCTAATAGAAAAGTTCAAATTTGGTCCTTTTTCCAGGCTATCAGCATTATCAAAATACATATCGCGGAAATACTTAGTTCACCACATAAATCATTAGCAAATTCACCATGAAACCTGGACACAACAAGAGAAACCTGGTCTAGAATGTCGTATAACTTCTATAAACCATATTGGATGCAACCACTTTAAATCTATCGTTGCGAGTTTTCAACTCTGTCACCATGACGTCACATATGTGAAAGTAAATTTGAGTTTTACACGTTATTTTTGGATCTCTCAGCCGTTCATCACGAGATTGCTCGCCAACAAACATTTGGTTCTGCGAATGCGAACCTGCTTGCCATCTTTATCTTGTTCGCTTTCAGGAAATAGTGACAGCCACATTTAAAATGTCCGGTACTTCTATCCACCGCAACAAAATAAATAAAAATGTCCAGTTCATCTGGTTTTTTAATGTCAACTGTTGCCTTCACTTCATCTGATTTGTGATTTTCATCTATTATTTTGGCTAAACAGTCAATAATATTTCAAAAATTCCGCAAAGAAGCCATTGTAGCTTTTTGTCGAGCGTACCATCTGATGAAGGAATTAGTTTTTAGAACTTCTTCAAATTCTAGACTTGCATTGGAAAACGAAAACCCAGTTTCCTCACACATCTTCTTTAGGGCAATGTCGACGGTATTTTCAGCTGATTCTGCACAACTTTCGAGTAATTTGTCCCATCGTCGGTTTGATGATGAAAAAAAAAACGTACATTCCTTTGACAATGTCAAAAAAGTTTATAATGTCAACTGGTTGCTTAGTTTGACCATACGTCGTGGCGTGAACTAAAACTAAATACATTCGATGTGGGGGGGGCAGTGAACGAATAGAGCAAAATCTTCAGATCACAGATGTTCCAACATTAGCATTTGAACTCCTCCATACTTTCCGCCATGACAGCGACACCATCATAAGTTTTGCCCCATAGATATTTTCTTTAGAACACATTCTTCAAAAAAGAACATTTGACAATAAAAGGCATATTCCACGAGCGAACGCATCGCGAACATGATAAAAAAAACCCAACATGTTCATGAATAGTGGTTTTTAGTGATTGTTTACCAACAGAAACGTTACGCACCGTTACAAAATTTGGTCTTTGTGGCTGATATCGGTAGTGCTGTCTGAGATAACTGTGAAAAATTTTGCCTTTTCACACATTTCAAGAATCGTTTCTTTTGTGTGAAGAGCTAGTAGTTCGATTTGTTGATCTGTAATAGTTTTGCTCAAGTACTGAATTCGATTAGTGCTATAAATATGTTCCCGCAAAACTGGGTCCCTCGGTGCAATGAAACGCAGGAGAGACAGATAGACTCCACGATTATCTTCATCAATATCTTCTCTGTGACCATGGAAAGGTAGTCCCAACGCAGACATGACCTTCATAAGCCCAAACTGGACTGTTAATACATCTTCCCACTTTTTTGCTACAGCATTGATGTACTTTTTAAGAGAACTATCTTAAATATCGTCATATAAGAACCGCGGTTTTAAGAATATTTGAATTTGCATACTGAGGAATAACGCTAGATAAATGCTTCTAATCGTTGTATTGGCCCGTGACTATTGGTGACTGTTCCGAAATCGATCGATCACCAAAAAGCCAACAGAAGTGACAATACACATAGTCACCAAGAAACGAATATGCTAGCCAACTCCGGTGTACAGTTGGGGTGACGGAATTAATTACAAACCGGAATTAATTACAAATCTAAATCTAAATATACTTTACAAATTTCTTTAAAAAATATGATAAATATACTTTACAAATTTAAAAAAAAAATATGATAAATATACTTTACAAATTTCTTTAAAAAATATGATAAGTATACTTTTTAAAAATATGATAAATATACTTTACAAATTTAAAAAAAAAATATGATAAATATACTTTACAAATTTCTTTAAAAAGATATGATAAATATACTTTACAAATTTCTTTAAAAAATATGATAAATATACTTTACAAATTTCTTTAAAAAATATGATAAATATACTTTACAAATTTCTTTAAAAAATATGATAAATATACTTTACGAATTTTCTTAAATGATAAAATATACTACAAATTTCTTCAAAAAATATGATTAATATACGACTTTACGCATTTCTTAAAAAATATGATTAATATACGACTTTACAAATTTTTTTAAAAAATATGATTAATATACTTTACAAATTTCTTTAAAAAATATGATAAATATACTTTACGAATTTTCTTAAATGATAAAATATACTACAAATTTCTTTAAAAAATATGATTAATATACGACTTTACACATTACTTTAAAAAATATGATTAATATACGACTTTACACATTTTTTAAAGAATATGATTAATATACGACTTTATAAATTCTTGATGATAAAATGAAATAAAACTTTTTTTCTAATTCGTACAATATAATTTTGCAAATGAAAGAAATAAAATGAGATTTATTAGTTGAATAACAAATAAAATTGATAAATTAAGTCCAAGTTGTAATTACTTCCGGGTTGTAATTAATTCCGAACCCCTACAGTTGCTTCTAGATTTGATTTGAAAGAATACCAATTGTCCTTAAAACGTCTAGTAACTTTGTCTGCTGTTGTTTTGACTGGAAACTCACCAACGGACATGTCTTTTGCCATTGGCTGACAAGCACCTTGCTGAACAAGAACCCGCTTATCAATCTTTTTATTTTTACTACCATCATAAAGGGCATTGTCGATGGGGAAAAGTAAAAGTAAACGAGTGCAAGATACAATGAAGTGTAATATCAGAACAGATACTACACTTTGAATTATTTATTTGCTATAAGATAAAATATTACAGTGTAGCAAATTAGGCACAAGGCCATCAAAAGTGTGTGGAAAATGAGGGTCGTTGGTCATCCTTGATCAAAAGTGATAAAAATATCTAACCTTTAAATTTTTTTTTTGAACATAGTTCACCCCAAACAAGGCAGGCCGCCACTGTAGACGTAAGGGGCTACTGAGAAAAAAAGGGATAAGGTAGGGGGGTCAACCTAAATTCGGATCTGCGCAGCGAGATGTCTGTTTACATTAGTTTTAAATTTCTGCATGTCAGTACTGTCAGGGAAACAGGGGACAGGGAGGGAATTCCAGAGGCCAGCAACACGAGAAAAGAAGCTATTGGAGTAGAAAGCTCTCCGGCATCTGGGGACCTCCACAGTGAATGGATGGGATTTAGTTGATTGTCGCGTTGATCTAGTGAATTTCCGTCGAGGGGGCACCAGAGTAACCAGTTCATCGGAGCATAATCCATTGAAGTATTTGTAAAACAAACACAAGGATGCTACATTGCGGCGATGGGACAGGGACTGGAGCTTGGTTGACAGTGAGGGACCTATTAGGTTGGCGACTCTTTTTTTTAACCTTGTCGAGGAGGGGGAGATTAGTAGATGATGCACCAGCTCAGATGTGGCAACAATACTCCATGCATGGGCGGATGGTGGCTTTGCAGAGATACAGGATAATGTCAGGTGTGAGGAGTAACTGGAATCATCTCAATCACCATAATACCACATTTACTCTAGAGGTCGTCCTACTTAAGATATCCTCAAATTTGTTGAAAAGTTACTACACTTTGATCCTTAGTTGTCTTATTTTATGTTGTCGAAATGATAATGTTGTAGAGGTTAAGGCAATATCAGAAAGAATGACAAACATAAATTAAAGTTTATTGACAACAGACAACGAATATGAAGAAATATCTGAATATACGGTCACTGATAAGAAACAGTCTCGTGATGACCCTGAAAAGAAAAAAAAAACGTGTTGGTATGAGGAGCGGCTCGTTAAGCAGGGTCAAGATTAGCAGTAACTGGACAGTCAAGATTAGCAGTAACTGGACAGTCTGAATTTGGTTGCCAGTAGCAAAGTAAAGGGATTCGCACAGTGAAATATTTCGGGCTGACTGTGTAGAATAACTTGGGTGCTTAGCTTAAGTATCAATTAGGTAGCTCCCAGCCCATGTCCCCAATAGACCAACGTCTATTTTTTAAAAGGTGTATCTGGCACGACGGTGGTTTTATTTACTCCTCCCCAGGAGTTAGGCACAAGGCCAGTTTTATCTTACTCCCACAAGTAAGATGTGACCCAAGATCGGGTCGAGAAAGTGGGGTTTGAAAAGCCAGCGCTCGAGAGGTGAGCACTCTGGCCATTTAAAAATTGCCTGGGCAGCCCCGTCGGCATTCCCCGGTAGGGGCGCCTCAGACAGTAAGCAATAAACTTACTCCTCCCCAAAGAGGGGAGGCAAAGCCTGGGAGGGTGGACCTCCTAGAACTGCACAGGACAGGCGTGCAGTATCCATCAGAATAGATACACGACGGTGGTTGGTAATTAAAAACGGTAAAATTATATACCAACTACCGTGCCAAAGACAGGAAGCAGACAGTACCTACTATTATATAGTAGACACTATCTTCGCGTAAACAAACAAATATCCAATCAATTGAATAAACAAAGATATATCCAATCCAAGGGGGGAAGGGGGATGATTATCCGTGCGATGGCATCTCGCGATACGTCTAATATATATACATCCTGTTCGATTGGCTGAAATGAAATTTCTGCATTAAGATTCTCATCCAATCAACAGTCGATATTTTTATTTCAATAAGAACAGAAGTTCAAGACTATTATGGTCTGCTATGTAATGTCCAATAAAAGTGGTGTGCCTTGGTACGCACGTGTAAGTTATGAGTAAAATATTTCCACTTTTTGAATGCATTTAAATTTGTAATTTTTTAAACAGTAAAGAGACCAATCCAATGCAGATTTTTTTTTCAATAAGAACAGAAGTTCAAAACTAAGTGACAACACGTCGCTTAAAAAAAAAGAAGAAAAAAATATTGTCTGTATCCTCCTGATTAAGATTCTTTTATGAATCGAAAATTTGAATTTTAAATAAATAATATTTTATTTAAAAAAAAAATCTGCATCGGATAGGTCTTTACCGTTTTAAAAATTACAAATTTAAATGCATTGAAACGGTGGAAATATTTCCCTCATTATTTATATATATATCTTTTCGATATTTTCGAAAATCGAAATCGATATTTTCCTCATTCTTATTGACAATACAAGAAAGGAAAGAAATGAAAGAAACGAGGGAAGGAAGTAAAGAATTTAAAAAGGAAATAAAGGAAGGAAGAAAGAAAGGAGGGGAAGGGAAAATAGGAAGGAAGGAAAGAAAGAAAAAAGGAAGGAAGAAAGGAAAGAAAGAAAGAAAAAAGAAAGCAAGAAAGGAAAGAAAGGAGGGAAGGGGGAAGGAAGGAAGGAAAGAAAGAAAGGAAGGGAGGAAAGAAGGGTTAAAAATAATTTCAGAATTTGCAGCTCGGGTTGTTCAGCTCAAGTGACGAACTGAACGGCTTTTGAGGTGAACGGAGATTGTATTCGCCTTTCACATCATGTGCGGCAGATATAATGTACCTCGTGACTTCTTCTTCACACGTGCTCCATGGAAAGGGATTCGCGGAAACTCGTAACATGAGACGATTTCCACCGAATCGTCTAAAGGCCTCTTTTTCGGTTCGTGGAACAAGCTGCCAGAAGCCGTGGTCAGCCTACTGACGTCCAAGCATTTCAAGGGGGCGATGGACGCATCATGGCCGCTGATCTTTGGCTGATTACGTATCACTTGCACAATAGAAGATGCGAGTGGACCTGATTTTCGCGTACAACATCATCAACGGTAATTTGAATCCACCTTTCGGGGATTTTGTTCACCAAGTCATGGTCTCCACGGGACCCGGCAAAAGATGTATCCTATGCGCTTTCGTCTCAATAGAAGAAAAACAGCATTCTCTGTTTATGTTTCTGCTCCGTGGAACAGCCTGGTATTCACCCCTACCCCCACCGCGGGAAGATCTGACACAAGGTTAGAAGCTGGGGATTGTAGGCCAGCGCACAAAAGGTGGTGCACTCTGACCCTGTAAAAAATGCATGAGCAGCCCCGTTGGCATTCTCCGGTTGGGGCGCCTTAGGTGATTAGCGATAAACTAACCCTCTCCTAACGAGAGAAGGTAAAGCCTGGGAGGATGGACCTCATAGGACTACCCCAAACCATACCCCATCCCGACAGAAGCGAAGCCACTACAGTCACAATCGGCCACTGTTTGTCGGAATGATTGTCGAAGACGTATCATCGACTGGTAACCTTGGCGTCTCAAACGAACAGCCTACCTGATGTAGCAGTGACGATGCCTATCATATTCAGGTTTTAAAGTAGCCCTGAACGAAAATTCAGACTGTACATATCTTCGAACAGTTTTTTTACATGGCTTGTTGCACGTTGCTATTTTTTGCAAATACATTTTATTTTATTTTATTTGAAATGAACATGAAATGACAAACAAAAAAAAAACCCGTAAAAACTGACAAAAAGGTTTGGTCCGTGTGCATGTAGACGCGGTAGTGAAGTATGGCAGTTAAAATTAAAATGACAGGAAAACTTTACAAAATACTTACTTGTTATTGAAAAATATTAGCGTCCACCGAAAATTACGGCAAAATGATTGAGTAAAATTTTAATAAAAAATAAAATGAATTCACGTATAAGATTAGCGATTTTACGATGGAGTGACGCCATTTGTCGTCTTTAGTTTAGAAGAAAAGTTGGATTTATCTCCCTGGAATTGCTAAAATAGCGGCGTTTGAGGACTACGAATATTAGTTGAATTTCTTAAAGAAAAAGAAAAAATACTTGATTATTTTCCGTGATTTTCGGTGTACGCTAATATTTTTCAATAACAAGTAAGTATTTCCGAAAGTTTTCTTGTCAGTTTATGTTGTACTGCCATATTTCATTTTTTTGTTTTTTAATTTAAATAATTTTTAGGTACGTGCAAAATCAATGGCCGATTCCCAAAATGTAAAAACATTTTGACCTTCCCTTCACTTAAAAATTCACCCAAATTCAGGAAATCAACCAATTTTAATGAAATTTTCAGTATTTATTAATCAACGATCACGGAATATAATGCGACCATTATTTTTCTTAAAGTCTCAGTGAAAATGTATTATTTGTTGAAAACAAAATACAGCTTTACTAAAGTTATATTTTAAAGTATTAATAAAAAAAAATGCATTTTTTTAATGTAGATTAAACAGAATAAAGAAATTAATGGATAATAATTGTTCAACTTCTATAAACTATTACAAACCTATTTTTATATATAATGTTAAAAATTATAAAAAAGAAAATTTAACACATTTTTGTCTTCAATTAAAAATTTGTTAAAAAAATATTTCGTATATATTACGAAAAATGCCCCTAAATTCCGTGTTAATAAAATCACTATAACTCGAAGAAAAAAATAATTTCTTGAATTAGCAATGTTATCATTGAATAAAGCATTGTTTAATCAATATTTTCAACAACAAAAAAATAATATAATTGCAAACAATATTTTATGTGATTTTAATGATTAGAGTTTCTTTTCACTTTCGCACATAAACGTGTCATCATACGCGTAAGAAATTTATTTTATAATCTTGAAAATAAAACAAAAAATTGAAAATAAAATGAGGATCAGGATTATTACGAAAATAAGAATAAAAGAAAATGGGATAATTTCTACTCACGATTGACTTGGATAAGTATGGTGGCCTGTACTGTAATAAACAGGCGGGATTAGCTCACCAACCACCACTCACTCCCACACCGCCCTCAAAATTTTATTTGTCGAGATTCAACAATTTCGTTAATTTCACAATTCATCGTCAATTATTTGGAAAGATATAACGTAAGTTTGTATTGGTATTGTCATTTTTCCATTAGTATTTATAAAGTTAAAAATCATTTATTAATAAATAATTGATTTAACTTTTTTCAATGAATAAATTGTCAGTGTAGTCATTGACTTTAATTTACTTTTTCACACTTAAAATAGAAAATACACCTTTAGCTTTATTTTAAAAAGAATTAATGTAATTTATCGTTACGACACGTTAAGAATAAATCGAGTAACTACAGTTTTTAATCATTATGTAAAAAAGATTGATAAAATTGACGCAGTTCGTAACGTAAAAATTATTTTAACAACATTTTAAAAAGGTTTTATTTCAAATTCTAAGCAAAAACATTGATAAACAGACGTTATCAATAATTTCAGAGGGTTACTGAATTAAAAACTAATACAAAGTTAAATATGAATCTTTTTAGATAAAAATAAATATAATCTTAATTGCGTACATTCACAAATATTTTAATTAGATAAGCAGTTCCTTTTTTATTACAACAAAATAGGGGTACTTAAATTAATTCAATTTCTTTAACCTTAAACAGAATAAAGAAATTAATGGATAATAATTGTTCAACTTCTATAACCTATTACAAACCCATTTTTATATATAATGTTAAAAATTATAAAAAAGAAAATTTAAAACATTTTTGTCTTCCATATATTCTACATGGCGATAGTCAATTGGTAAACAAAGTCTACTAAACTATAACTTTTGAGGAATAATTTTGCTAATTTTTAGTAAAATGTAGGAAATTTTTGTTTTAATTCAATATCTTATGACTTTAATTTAATAATCATTTTTGAAATAGTTCCAGAAAACTTATATTTATCTTTCAAGGGATTTTGACAAGAACTTTCTTCAAAGTTCAAAATTCACTGATTTTTTTTTTTTAGCCGTCGTGATAACATTTTCCATTATAATTTTTTTTTCACACGTAGATATACAATTTTGTCCTTTTAGAGATTAAGTTCAGGCTTTTATCTTTCAAACACGAAAACTAATTAAAAAATTAATGATAAGCGCTTTTTAATAACCATGGTCAGTACAAGACACGCCCATTTTTACACGCCAAAAAATTCATTGAAAAATCAAAATTATTTCATAGTGAATTTAATCATTTCATCTGATAGTCAAAACGCCCGTTGGCTAAGCTGTCCGGCTATCATATTATCCGCACTCATTTATAGACCGACGGTATTTTTCGGACGGACGCTAATTTAAGCCGCGACTTTTATTTATTATTCTTTCTTTAGGTGAAATGTATGGCAACAAGTATTAACGTTCACTCGAAAGGCGTCAGTTGGTCATTTGAGCTGAACAACCCGAGCTGCAAATTCCGA
Source organism: Sepiola atlantica (assembly GCA_963556195.1). Classification (NCBI taxonomy): domain Eukaryota; kingdom Metazoa; phylum Mollusca; class Cephalopoda; order Sepiida; family Sepiolidae; genus Sepiola; species Sepiola atlantica. The sequence continues at coordinate 33,675,828 of OY744551.1, forward strand.
AATTATTTTTAACCGTTCTTTCCCCCCTTTCTTTCTTTCTTTCTTTATTTCTTTATTTCTTTATTTCTTTATTTCTTTCTTTCTTTATTTATTTCTTTCTTTATTTTTTTCTTCGTTTCGTCGTTTCTTTCTTTCTCCCCCCTCTCTTTCTTTCACTCTATTTCTTTCGCTTTCTTTCTTCCTTTTCTTTCTCTTTCTTTCACTCTAGTCAACACTCTTTCTTTCTTTCTTCCTTCTTTCCTTCTTTCTTTCTTTCTTTCTTCCTTCTTTCCTTCGTTTCTTCGTTGTTTTCTTTCATTCTTTCTTTCTTTCTTTCTTTCATTCTTCCTTTCTTTCTTACATTCCTCCTCCTTATTTTTTCCTTTATTTCATTCTTCCTTTATTTCGTTCTTTCTTCCTTTCTTTCATTCTCTCTTTCCTTCCTTCCTTCATTCCTTATTTCCTTCCTTTCTTTTTTTTATCTTTCTTTCTTTCTTTCTTTCGTTCGTTCGTTCGTTCGTTCGTTCATTCCTTCCTTCTTTATTTTCTTCCTTTCTTTTTTATCTTTCTTTCTTTCGTTCGTTCGTTCCTTCCTTCCTTCCTTCCTTCATCCCTTCCTTCCTTCTTTATTTCCTTCCTTTCTTTTTATCTACTGTTTTCCATTTAATTCCCGCTACGAATCGATATTTTGTCTCTACACTGTCCCTAATCCTAATCCTAATTTCTAACATTACTTAAGATTAAACGTATCCCCCTCTCCAAGGAAGGGGTAATGCCTGGGAGAATGGTCTCATGACAACAGAACAGATACTACTTCTACCTACCTCAAAGGAGGATCTAATTCCTAGGAGGATGGTATCATGACGAACGAACATATACTACACTGACCCTCTTCCTAAAAAAGGAGGAGGTACTGCCTTGGAGGATGGTATAATGTCGAACGAACGAACGGATAAAACGGGGAAACTTCCTTGGCCATTTGTCTTGGAGCAAAGTGAAGTATCTGTTCTGATACTACACTTCATCTTTTTTTTGTCCTCTGCCAGCGAAGGAGAAATCCTTTTAGACTTAAGCAGTTTTAATTTTCGCCCCAATCAAGAATGACCCTTTTGGGGAGCTGGATTCCCCCCACATTAAAAACCGACATTGCGTCTAACTCTGCCCTTGTGAGGACGCAAGTTAATAAATGTGTTAAATACTACGGGCATTTTTAACAAAAGCCAATAAAACAAAAAAAGGTTAAAGAAATGGATATGCAACAAATAAATGTTACCAAACGCAAGATAAGTTACTTTTCTACCTATCCGGATAAGTTTTTTTTTGTTTTAACTAATTTTAAAGCGTTTTTTTACTTAAATACAAAAGTAGTATTAAGCTAGAACGAAAAAAGAATGGTGACTTAATGAAAACCACGCGGAGCCTCGATAATCGTTCAAAAATCGAAAATTAAACATAAATACTGGTAATAAAAGAAAAATAGGCTCGCTCGATTGGTGACACTTATTATCTGTCATTCTGTTTAATTTTCGATTTTTGAGCGATTATCGAGGCTGTCATTAAGTCGCCATTATTTTCGTTCAGACTTGACACTACTTTTATATTTTATTTTTTAAGTAAAAAACGCTGTAAAATTAATTAAACACACACACACACAAACTTATCCATGTAGGTAGAAGAGTAACTTACTTTGCCTTTGGTAACATTTATTTGTTGTATATTTGTTTATTTCACTCCTTTTTTTTGTTTTGTTGGCTCTTGTTAAAAATGTCCGATACTACGGAGAACATATCACGCGGCGGGCGTGAAACGGAAAAGACCGCTACATTGTTTCATCTTAGCCCGAGGGTCGGATAAGAAATGTAACTTTTTTACTGTTTAACATTGAGCCACGTGATACAAACAGGAAAAGAAAGAGAAGGAATACACAACAATAGGGAGGGAGGGAGGGAGGGAGGGAGGGGGAGGGGGAGGGAGGGAGGGAGGGAGGAGAACTTGGGTAACACAGCTTCTATGCACGGCGAAAACAGACAAACAGACAGACAGACAGACAGACAGACAAAGAAAGAAAGAAAGAAAGAGACAGACAGACAGACAGACAGATATACAGACAGACAGACAGACAGACACAGAAAGACAGACAGACAGACAGACAGACAGACAGACAGAGAAAGAAACAAACAGACAGACAGACAGACAGACAGAGAAAGAAACAAACAAACATACAGATAGACAAACAAACAGACAGACAGACAAACAAAGAAAGAAACAGACGGACAGACATACAAACAAACAGCCAGCCAGCCAGCCAGCCAGCCAGCCAGCCAGCCAGCCAGACAAACAAACAAAAACAGACAAACAAACAGACAAACAGACAGACAAACAAAAAAAAACAGACAAAGAAACAAACAAACAGACAAACAAACAAACAAACAAGAAACAAACAAAAAAACAAACGAACAAACAAACAGACAAAAAAAACAAACAAACTATCCTTACAATTCATTCCCTCTTTTTAGACTGTAATTAAACATTTTACTTACCGTTTGTTTATTTACAGAAATATTTACTTGTTTTACTTACCCCCCCCCCTCTCTCTCTCTCCATCTCTCTCTCTCTCTCTCTCTCTCTCTCTCTCTCTCCCTCCCTCTCGTTTTCTCTATCTCGCGCTCTCTCTGTGTCTCTCTCCGTCTCGCTTTCTCCATCGCGCTCTCTCTTTCTCTTTCTCTCTCTCTCTCTCTCTCTCGTCTCGCCACATTCTTGATTAGTACGTGATTCGAAAAACAAAACAGCTACTAAACGAACACTAGCTAACAAATAATATCGGTAATCCTGCAGTATAGTTTACAGCCGATAAATGTTACCTGTGAATGTTAGGCCGATGACTTTGAATGTTGGACTCTCTGTGACTGGTAAGGGTTCTTATAATTATTAAAAGAAATCAGCTTTGTCTTGGTAGCATTAAATGCAACCATCCATTTATGGCCCCTATTCCACTAAAGACTGAAGGTTATTTCCTTGGATATGTGTGCGTTCAATTTGCCATCGTGTCGAGAATAGAGCGTGTTATCATCACCAAATATACCCATCTCGAACGCGATTGTATCAGAGAAGTCGCTTATGAAAATCAGGAATGTTTTCATATTTATATATATATATATTTATATATATTTATATATATATATATATATATATATATATATATATATATTTATATATATTTATATATATATATATATATATATATATATATATATATTTATATATATATATATATATATATATATATATTTATATATATATATATATATATATATATATTTATATTTATATATATATATATATATATATATATATATATATATATATATATATATATATATATATATATATATACGAATAATTTATTTAAAAACTATGTTACATATTTCAGAGACATACCATGGTTTCATTGTCAGGCTCATATTATATTCCAGTAACCATGTTTTTATTTTATTATTTTTATTTTTCCACATTTCCAAAACACATAACATTTCTGTGAGATATATTTTTAACGGTCCGTTTCATTTGTCTTGTGCCAAACAACATTTTTATGTCAATATCGTCTCTGCAACATTACAAAATCATCAGAAAAATTCACAAAGAGTAAAAAGTTCTTGGATTAAAGTGTCTTGAAAAAAAACCTACACTATACAGTGGTTCATTTTTGGGTGAAAACAAACAAAAAACAAATATATATATATATATATATATATATATATATATATATATATATATATTTATTTTTATAAATAAATATTAATTATTTAAATACCTATAGACATCGATGTTTCATGCTAACGCAATCTTCAGTCTAGGAACTAATTCTCAACGGTCGGTAGGCGCGAACCCCGAACACAAATCGCCACTGATTCGTAGTCGGGGATCTTATCCAAACGGCCATAGCCAATTAGTTAGTAAATATAGAGGAACTTTAACTGTAAATAGCGAAAATCGGCGGCTATTTACCAGGCAGTTAGAGTGATCTACGAAACGTCGTTCGGATCGTGCATATAGCTATTTGTACTGCTTATTATTAAAGCTACTCGAAAGTGCCCAGCCTTTGTGGGAGGGGGCTGATAAACAATACTATTTTTATAAATAAATATTAATTATTTAAATACCTTTCGATATATTAAATACCTTTCGATATATATATATATATATATATATATATATATATATATATATATATATAGTGTGTGTGAGAAAGAGAGAGAGAGAGAGAGAGGGGGGGTAATAAGTAGTAACACTACGCATCTACCAAATAAGATTAGGCTAGAATCTAAAATTGGACGTGCGGCGCAATGGATAAATGCGTTGGTTAACAATCAGTTCTAAGTGACAATCTTCTGGAGGTTGAAGGTTCAATCCTTATTACAGGCGATAATAACTGAGAATACCTTAATAATCAAGTAACGCTTCTATCCGATCCATGGCTGACAAGACGAGAACAATCTATCCTCGTGGATTAAATAAAGCTTAAGTTCGAAATTCCGTAAAGATTACTGAGTTCGACATACAGATCACCGCACATGAAATAGAGATTAAAAGAACAATAGAACAATACCGTAATAAAATTATTGCTATATATATATATATATATATATATATATATATATATATATATATATATATATATATATATATATATATATATATATATATGTTTAAATTGGTTCAATTAATTATGTAATGGCCAAGCGATACCGTAATAATCAGGGAGGCGCGAGAGCGCTCTATCCCTTAATAGACCTCAAGAATGCTATGCTGGAAATCTCATTTCTTTGATCAATAATAACTAAATAACCAATAAACCAAATTAGTTAAAACTTTGCATAAAATCTTTATTTGATAGGTTCTATAAGTGTGTAGAATTTCAGCATCATTAGGCAAGGCAACCCAGATATCCAGAAAGTTCAATCATGAAATCATGTTATCCGTGTGCACGTACGTACGTATGTGCCACCCTGTATCTCATCAACTATTTGATGGATTCAGCTGATTTTTTGGCAGAGATAGAGGTTCTAGGGTCTAGTTGATGGCATTTTAATTTCAGTTTACCATATATCTTAGTTTTCCAGAAAATTTTAAAAAAAACTTTAAAATGACCATTGTATTAAGGCATAGCCTTTACAAAAGTAGTGACATTCCATGATAAATGCCAGTATACTGAAATCATATGCCCTTAATAGGGTTAAGATGAAAATTCATATGCACTAAATGTACAAAAGCAAGGAAATTCCCAAATCTTTACACTTTTATTGTCATTAAGGGTATGCGAGCACAACAGGGCTACGTATTTTACTGGTAGGAATTTTTCTTCAGCGCACCTCACACACTTCATCCACTTATGCATAGAGATTTATACTGTAGTGATGTGATAATGTAATGGTTTGGTTGATATGTAGTCATACCCTTAATTAATGACAATAAAAGTGTAAAAATTTGGGAATTTCCTTGGTTTTGTACATTTTCATCTTACCCTATTAAGGGCATATGATTTCAGTATACTGGCATTTATCATGGAATTAAGTTTAACTTTCAAAATCCTATTAAAATATAATAATTTGGTTATAAAAAAGACAAACATCACGGCAATTTTCTGCATCAGGAAGTGAGACAATCGAAGTAGTAGTGAGCAAAAAAACAACGAACGCTGCAATCACCAATAAAAATCCTTGTGATAAGGTGGCTAAAACAACATTTTAAAATAAATATTTATTATTATTACCTACACATCGATATTTCATATATATATATATATATATATATATATATATATATATATATATATATATATATATATATATTGCACAAGATCATTTAATTAAATAAAAACCCATTACATTAGAATTTTTAATGATTAATTATACAATAAATATGCAATTAAAATTTTTTGTCGAGTGAGCTTTTGTCCGGCGAGCTTCTGCCCGCTGGGTTTTTGTCCAGAGCCTTTGTCGGCTCACAGTGACTAACAAAACATAACAGTTATCACTAACCGACAAATAAAGTCCGTATTTACTTGCAAAATTAGATAAATAAATTCTTCTTGAAGAAAATAACAAAAACAACAAAGAAAGCGGTTGGGCCAGCTCAAGGCTAAATTGAACGAGACGCTTCCAAGATGGCCGCTTTTTATGTTTTGACCTCGCCAGTGCAAGACATATGACGTAAAACTAGAAAAACCACTTACGGGGAGAAGGGAAAAAGGATTAATATATGTTGTATATAATCATTTGTTTGATCATGTGAGACTTTTACCTACTGGAGAGTTTGAATTACCTATTGGAGAGTTTGAATTACCTACTAGACACTATCCTCGAGTGTCTTCGGTCTCTCTGTAAAAGGGGTTGTCAGGAAAACTGGACATAAGGATACATCACCCTACAAGTAAACCCTGACCAAATATTAAAAATAACATAGTATTCGAAGCCCAAATAAGATTTCCTCGGTTTGGCTACACACCTATATGAGGAATGGTGCACAGTCTTCTAATGATGTTACCTCAAGTAACAGCACATAGCTGGATACTCTACCAGATCAGATGAATTCTTGGTTTGGAATCCGCTAAGACCAAGAGACCAAAATAAATATATACTATAACATAACCAACTGGTCAATTGGGGAGAGGAAAATTGATGTTCTTCAAAAATCAAATCCTTCATTGATGCTCTTAAAATAGTTATTATAATAGTTATAACAGTTATTATAATAGTTATAATAGTTATAATAATAGTTATAATAGTTATAATAATCACATTTCAAGAAAAAAAAGAGCAACATACTTCCCATGAAAATGCTTTCTCCCCAACATGGATGCCAACATATTGGATTTTATATATTTTAAAAAAATATCCGCCTTTTTTAAGAATCAACACTTTTTACAAAATTAACCACAAGGGATAATATGACATAAAACCTAACCCTAACCCTAACCCTTACCCTTAACTTCTTTACAAAATCAACACTTTGGAGGTAAAGAAAAACTTTAATGGAACACTCGCATAACTATGTATCTCATATAGAGATCAAGTGTTAACGCCAGAACGGGCCCCTTGATTTCTGAGAACTTCGACTGAAGTAAAATGGAACAAAAACATAAGTAGAGTTTGAATTACCTACTAGGCACCATCCTCAAGTGTCTTCGGTCACTCTGTACAAGGGGTTGTCAGGACAACCTGATATGAAGATTTTTCACCCTATAAGTAAACCCTGACCAAATTTTCAAAATTACATAGTATTCGAAGCACAAATAAGATTCCTTCAACAGGTCTATACGCGAGGAATGGTGCACGTTCTTCAAGTAATGTTACCCCAAGTAATAGCACTTAGCTGGATATTCTACCAGACAAGATGAATTATTGTCTTGTAATCCGGTAAAACCAAGAGACCACAAGAAAAGTATACTATAACATAATTTACTGGTCAATTGGGGAGAGGAACATTAATGTTCTTAACCTTTTTATTAACTCAATGTTTACAGGTGAAGAGAATTTTAATGGACTATTCGAATATCTATGTATCTTATATAGAGATCAAGTGTTAGCTCCAGGAAGGATCACCTTGATTTCGGAAAACTTCGACTGAAGTAAAATGAAATATATATAGATATATGCAACCGCAACTCCTGCACTGATGAGGGTAAAAAACCCGAAACGATATCGTCTGTAGGTACAAAAACACTTTAATACTTAAAAATATTTACAGTTAATGCCCCTTTAAGATTTATAATCTTAATAGTAGAGCCCTGTTTGGAATTATAAAGTTTGTTGTCACTAGCGATTATGCAAAGTTCCGCTCGAGCGTCGAACACTCTCGACAACAATAACGCCTCTCGGGTAAGTGTACGTTAATTTCAGCTACTGTCTGTGGCGGTTTCTCGCGGTCGCGTGGGCGTAGACATTAGGATTAGGATTCTAGACTGAATCTACGAATTGCGTTCAAACCTATATATATATATATATATATATATATATATATATATATATATATATATATATATATATATATATATATATATAATTTTTCAGTAAATAACATTAAGTGAGACTACCAACATTTATAAATTAAAAAAAAATTGTTGAAAATTGTTTATAATTTTATTATTTTATAATTTTATAATGCGTTTCTAGCATATTGGCTCTCTTCAGATATTATTTTCGTTTGAAAAATGGGTTTGTTTTTAACAGTTTGGTGTTTCTGCGCGTGTGTGTGTTTTCATATCATTTACTTCTATGGGTCAAAGTTATGGACTTTTTTTTAGATCCATGCTAGCTATTATACACTACACCCCCAACAAAACTTCGCACGTAATATCAATAATAGAATAAATAAAAAACCAAAAAAAGACTAAATAAAAATAACGATTTCATTTCATAAATATATTACACATTTTAAATTCTAACGGCTGTTTTGTTCGAAAAAAAGAACAAAACCATTCCTTTCACGTCATATGTCGCAACACATTTTATTTTAATTCTAACGACTATGTTTTCGTTTGAAAAAACAAATAAGCACTCATTCTATTTCATAGACGCAGTACACATATTAAACTCTAACGGCTATATTTCGTTCCAAAAAAAAAAGGACAAAAACATTTATCTCACGTAACAAACGAATAAAACTTTTTAAAATATTTGTACTTGTGTGTTATTTCTTCAAATCAATTATCCCTTGGAAGTCTTGAAATAAAGCCGAAACGTTGATGAATACATAAATAATATTTTTGTCTTCTTTTTTTTTCATTTTCCATTACGGAGGAATATTATTTATTTTTATCATACACACACACACACACATACATATATATATATATATATATATATATATATATATATATATATATATATATATATATATATATATATATATTAATTATTATTATTATTATTATTATTATTATTAAAAATAACCGACAACTCGTGTCTGGATATTTTTGTATAAATCCCTTCCATTTTCCGGATTAAAGTCCTAATCTCGGATGAGAATTGGCTGATGAATCTGCCGTAATTTTCTTTTAGGTCCAAAGTACCTTCTGACCCATCTGGGTCATCTTCAGTGGGAATAATGTCAACCAGGTAAAGACCTGGAGTGAGTTTTGGCGGGAAAATTTAAATACGAAACTATATTTATTTAGTATTATAAACATAGTACTAGTGTTAAAATTAATCCTGTTAATAACCGTTTTTTTTTTTGTTTTCATGTGTAAAGCTTCTAGTATATGGAGTCTTTGTATATTAATATTGTGTTCTAGGATTTTAGTGTTGTCTACAAGAAGTTTTCGGATTTGCGAGCGGGGACAGGAATGTTCGTTAATGAGGTGTCTGGCTATGGCACTATTATCCGATAGATGCATGGTCAACCTCCTGGACAGAGTCGTGGTAGTCGAGCCAATGTATACGTTTTTTTCTTGGTTGTCAGAGACACAGTCTCCCAATGGACATTTAAACTCGTATACCAACTCTAATTTAAACTCTAATCGAGGGTGAAGAGTTATTTGTAATTATAAGATTAGTGGTTTTAGTTTTATTGTAGTAAATTATTAGTTTAACTTTTTTATTAGGGTCAGTGGGGAGTACGTTTTTATTAATAATATTTTTTAGAATCTGTTCATCTGTTTTATAATTATGGTGAAATTGGTTGAGGTAAAATAGTTTAATAATCTTGTTTAGTAGAGAATTGGATTCAGTGTTGTTGTTATTATTATTATTACTAGCATTATTTTTAAATAGTTGAATTTGTTGGTCGATGATATAATTAGGGAAACCATTATTTACTAGGGTTTGTTTTATATTTTTAAGTTCATTTTGAAAGAGAGTTGGGGAGGAGGAGATTAATTTAGCTCGCGTTAGTAGGTTTTTAATAATGGCTATGTTATATTTAAAGGGGCATTCACTAACGAAAAAATATAATTCTAACGCAGTAATACATTCCTTTGATCTGTTTGGAGTGTTCTGCCATCAACAGAGAAGACTCTAGAGTATTGATTTACTCCTCTCCAGGAGTTAGGCACAAGGCCAGTTTTTATCTTACTCCCACAAGTAAGATGTGACCCAAGGTCGGGTCGGGAAAGTGGGATTTAAAAATTGCCTGAGCAGCCCCGTCGGCATTCCCCGGTAGGGGCGCCTCAGGCAGTAAGCAATAAACTTACTCCTCCCCAAAGAGGGGAGGCGAAGCCTGGGAGGGTGGACCTCCTAGAACTGCACAGGACAGACCCATAGACCGGCGTAAATCAAGCCCTGAAGCCAAGACAATACCAGTCTATGGGGTGCAGTATCCATCGGAACAGATACTACACTTTGCGAAGACTGTAGGGTATCCACTTACTCTTTGACCCTAACTCTTCTTTGAACTCTAATAGAAAGTGTTAGTAACCTTCTTGCCCACTTCTCGTTGACTCTCGGCAGCTGTAGATGGCCACCAATAATCAGTTATGCTCTTGTATGCTCGATATTTGACAGACTAGTTCTTATCATTAACTAATACTAGACCACCCGTGACCCGTTGGGTCAGTTTGTTATATTAGCTATGGAATTCATGTATGAGCGTGACACTTGTGGCATAAAGAAAATAGTTTTTTTTTACATAACAGAAGCATTTCTATGAAAGTATATTAAAATGAAAAAAGAATATAGATAGATTTCTATGAGTCGTTCGGTTTATTATAATTGTTTTTTTTTTAATTACAGTTACTGAATTATAAGTGGTTGGTTAGGGTGATTTGAGAAAGGAAGGGGGAACAGCAGGCTTTCTCGCGTACGTAACGAAAACAGAGGGAGTAGGAGTGGTGAAATCTATGAGAGGGAAAGTGGGAAGTGGTTTCGTTCACCGACCGCTAGTATGGCTGATATTAATAATGAGTGTTGTTTTTTTGTTTGTTTGTTTTTGTTTTTTAAAAGGGAGGAGTTTTTTTGAAACTGCGACAGACTTTACGAAGTCCTCCCGTTGAATGTTTTTAGCCGTGAAGAAAACAAATAAACTATTTGATGAAATTAAATGAAATTGTTTAAAAATTTCCAGAATGAAAAATTTCATGCGTTCGTTAATCATAATAGAGAATAACGGAATTGGAATAACAGATTGAAGACGATGCTATTTACGCATGCGCAACCGGATGTTGAAAACCGGAAAGCTGAAAGCTGATTGCAAACATACAAGAACAATAGAGTTTTAGTATTATATAGATTGTATGCATATCATTCACTTGATTGATAAATTCTTTAACAGTTCCATTGTTATCGTCAAACCAATCCTCCCGAGTTTATTTTTTTTTATCTAGGAAGTGCTGATGGTGTCTATTAGTGGGGTTACTATATTAGCTATGGCTCGTGCGATCCTGATATGCCTAATATTATGGGGTGCATAAAGATATCTAGTTTGTGAGATTTGGGGAGGCCATTTAAATTTGGGAATATTGAGGTTGTATT
>OY744551.1:33692271-33754771 GCA_963556195.1 Sepiola atlantica
TTTGTATTCTTCGTCCGCTCTTGACAAATCCCACGTGAAATTTGGGCGAAACGTTGAGCGAAAAGGTCTTCCGCTTTTCCATTTTTAATTTCATACCGTCGGATTATTTTTATCCTTTCATATACTCATATTGTCGGAATGGAAGACTATACTTATCAGAAGAAACTGCGCAGATATACCAACATCCTATTCGCAGCCCACTCCCATAACAACAGGAGTTCTTTTTTGCAAAATTGCATTAACGAGAAGGTCATCCCCAAAAGCACCACAAAATCTTTTCAGCACTCTCATCACATCTTCCCTAAACACATTGATGAGTACCTACGTTCATCAGCACTTCTCCTAAAACATACATCCACAAATTTACGTAATTTGGCTAAAACCATTGCACATGACCTACATAAAAACCATGCTCTTTCAAAAAGGACAACTCTAAATATTACACACCGGATCAAATCTTTCAATATTAACCACAACAATAGATTAAACAAAAAACTAGGCATTCTAATTTCTAACAGCAGATGGAGATCCATTGGATGCCCTGAACTTATCCAAAACCTCTCCGACACCATACTCTCCAATACTGAGATGGAAGTCTTAAGTTTTGGACTCAAATTCGCCACTGGAATTTACCCCAAAATAACAACCAACATGGTCTCCCGAAATTACAAACACGAGGACTCGGACTTTACTATCCAGGGAATCATCTCTACTACAACCACTCAATCCATGGACTCAATTCCCCCCCATAGATATCTAAAATCATTAGACAACCTTGCTAACAATGATAACATCATCATCTCACCCGCAGACAAGGGTGGTGGCGTTGTTATCATGGATAAATCTAAATACATCGAAAAGATGTCCGAACTCTTATATAATCAAGACATTTACGAAGAAACTAATTCCACCTTTATATACAAAGAAATAGATAACTTCAACAAATCCTATAAGCAACTAATAAATAAGAATAACACCTGGTTAACATATATAGATTACCACCCCAAAATTCCAACTTTATATGGCCTACCAAAAACCCACAAGAATAATACCCCAATGCGCCCCATAATCTCAGGTATCGGCAGTGCTACCCATAAAATTGCACGTGCCATTACAAAAATACTAACCCCATTACTAGGTACGATTAGTCCATCTTACCTAAAAAAATTCCGGAGATCTACTTAATAAATTAAAAAATCTTAACCTAACTAATAAAACTATGAATAGCCTTGACATAGAATCATTATACACAAATGTCCCCACCAATAAATGCCTTAATTTACTTAAAAAACATCTCGACAAAATAAATATCAACTTACCCTTTCCAGTAAATAACATAATTAATATTATAAATTTATGCACTAATATGACCTATTTTACTTTCAACAATTTCTTTTATAAACAGAAATTTGGCCTACCTATGGTCATATCAGTGGTGTCCTATCCTGTTTATTTTTGGAATTTCTTGAGAACGGACCAATAAAATACAGACTACCTAAAAATGTATCTTACTATAGATACATAGATGATATCCTAATTTTCCTCCCGAAAACCACTAAAATAGAAAGCATTACTAACAAATTGAACAAAATAGAACCGACCATTAAATTTACTTTCGAAAAAGAAACAGATAACTACATTCCTTTTCTTGATATTCTACTAATAAATAAAAATAATAATTTATCTTATAAAGTCTACCGTAAACAAACCAATAAGAACGATTATGTTCATTTTTATTCGCACCACAATAATAAAATAAAATCTGGCATCATAATTGGTTTTTACCTAAGAGCACTTAGGATATGCAGCAATGAATATTTAGATGACGAATTTAAATACATTGAACACTCTCTCAATACATTACAGTACCCAAAGTATTTTATACAAAATTCTAAAAGAAAAGCTCTACAGATTTACTCAAATTCCAAACAGATAAACTTATCCACCAGCCCTATAATAAATAGATATATAGCTTTACCAACCAATTCCAATAATAACCCGATTTACACAGAACTTAATAAACTAGGCATAAACATATCCCAAATAACTTCTGCAAGTATTATAAATTTAATCAAAACATTTAAACTGAACACGACACCCAATGTCAAAGCTGGCATATACTCCATTCCTTGTCTAGACTGTAATAAGGTCTACATTGGAGAGACGCAGCGTAATCTGGACAAGCGGATTTATGAGCATAAAAGAGCGATTAAAACCAACAACACACTTAACGCCTTATGTGCTCATACTATGGAATATGGTAATTACTTTGACTTTGAGAAATCCACTTTAATCAAGATAATACACAACAAGTCAACACGTCGAATAATTGAATCTGCCCTCATAGCCCTTTCCACAAATAAAATTAAACAAAGAATAGGGTTCTACAATATCTCCCCCAACCTATCAAAAGCAATCATTGGTGAAAACAAGATAATTCTAGACACCGGATGATTCCCTGAGTTTTAAATTAAATATCCTTTGGACCCCTTTCTGCTCTTTATTTTCTCCTCTTCTTTTTTAATGCTACTTCTATGTATATTTGATATATATGTATGATATGTGTTATATATATATGTTTCGATCACATTTATGTGCATATATATATATTTATTTCTATTTTTTTTTTTTTTTTTGCATACCCTTCATCTCAACATGAACCCAACCACTATATATATTCCCCATAATTTACAGACTTTCTCGTCTTTTGTCATTTTTGTATTCTTCGTCCGCTCTTGACAAAGCCCACGTGAAATTTGGGCGAAACGTTGAGCGAAAAGGTCTTCCGCTTTTCCATTTTTAATTTCATATATATATATATATATATATATATATATATATATATATATATATATATATATATATATATATATATATATATATATATATATATATATATATATACTGGTCAACTCTGATGATGGAATTTTATTCCGAAATTAATAAAATTAAAGTAAAAAAACAACAAATTAATCTTGCATTGATAAAGGCTTCTATTTTCAATTTTATAATACTGACCCAGCAATGCTTTAAATGAACGACCCATTTTATTAAACTACGAGCATGCCAATGCTTTCTTGGTTCTACAACCAGAATTTAAATTCATAACCGCCAACGACATCGGCGTGGATACATCATAACAAGGACATTTATCAAGGAAACAATACTAGTCAACTCTGATGATAGAATTTTATTCTGAAATTAATAAGATTAAAGTAAAAAAAATAATACAAAATTAATCTTGCATTGATAAAGGCTTCTATTTTCAATTTTATAATATATATATATATATATATATACATATATGGAGATATATATATATATATACATATATGGATATATATATATATATATATATATGGATATATATATATATATATATATGGATATATATATATATATATATATATATATATATATATGGATATATATATATATATATATATATATATATATGGATATATATATATATATATATATATATATATATATATGGATATATATATATATATATATATATATATATATATGGATATATATATATATATATATATATATATATATGGATATATATATATATATATATATATATATATATATATATATATATGGATATATATATATATATATATATATATATATATATATATATATATATTCGCGTGCACAAAGATAAAGCATAATGTGATAAAACTAATTAAGATAATAAAACAATGTAATAAGACTAGTTAAAATATAAATACAATGTCATAAGAATAATTAAGATAATGTCATAAACTAATTAATATATTAATCTAATGTCAAAAATAATTTAAATAATAACATATCATAAAACTAATAAAATTCATGACATAATCTCATAAAACTAATTCTAATAAAATAATGTTGTAAAGATAGTTAAAATAGTAACAACTATTAAAAAATTATATATATATATATATATATATATATATATATATATATATATATATATATAGAGAGAGAGAGAGAGAGAGAGAGAGTTTATTTATTAAGAAAATGTACATTAAAAATTCGTGAGATGTACCAAAGTTTCATTGACACTGGTAGGTTTTTACTGTTTAGAAAATGCCCTTATAACCCATTTAAAATCATCAGCTTCCCACATAATTAATACAATTCGAAAAATCGAACAGGCGGCGATGATCACCGCTTTTATTGTCCGGTGTTTTCTCTCAAGTTGTCCCTTCTGGGAGAAGTACCGTGTTTGCGAGGACTGTTTATATGGATGTATCGGCCTTAATTGTAACTTAGTATTATTTGAATATTACTTAATTCCTAATTACGGAGGTTGCATGTTTATCTATTTCTACTGTGTATTCGTATCTAGAGGTTATGGCGTGGAATGTTATTTATTTATAGATCAGCGTGTGGCTTAAATTCGGGTGTGGCTGACTGTATTTATTTACAGAATTGGGATGTATTAATGTTATGAAATGATTTATGTGTTATATTTATATATTTATGTGTTATATTTATATATTTATTCTTGGGGTGCTTATGTTTGTAGTATAAAAGGGGTATTATGTTGCAGGTTATTACTTAAGGGAGCTTTTTTACGTAAGGCTGAGGTGTGATATCTAATTGAAGAGTAGGGTATCCTTTTCAGCAAAACCTTCTGTTCTAAGGGGTATTTGATCAAGCGGATGAGTCATTATAGGCTTGTTATCTATATAATATTTATGTAGTGTTTCCTGTATGAGATCATGTGGGAGTCATTGTATTTCATTTAATTCTGTTAACTTTTATCTAATTACGATTATGTGTCTATCAGAGGGTTAAATTTAAATCTTGGTCATATGTTGAACAATTCCTTCATGGTACCAACTTGCTTATCAGCCGCATTTTTAGTCAGCGGACATAAAAGTCTGTGGTGGTCGTCATGCCTTTTTTTGGTGATAACTTCCTCCACAAATAAAAATAATAATAAGAAGACTTACATGCAAAACCAACGGAAGTTTATTCACTGAAATAAACCATTAACAAATATAACATATTTCCTTTTGTAATGAGTTCAGAAGTCCTTTCTTTAGTTTCAGGGTAAGTAAAAAGGAGAATATCTTTTGTTTTGTTGAAATGCTCATGTGTTATAAAATGTTAAGAAAGGTAATAGGTAATGTTCGCCTGTGTAATTGTATGAAGCGCGCGAAAGGTGAAATGGAAGAGTGATAGTAAGACGCGTGTAACCTCCGAATGAAGAGTCAGTTGAGAGAGAGGGTTTGATGTTTGTGTGTGCTTAAATACTATTTGGATAGGCTCCAGCGAGCTTAAGGAGAAAAGTTCAGAAAAATGTCGTTGGAGAAATCCCATTGGACAGAAATATCACGTGGTGTGCTCCCTACTACGTCCGCTGGTTTTGAGTTGATTTAATATATAAGGCCACACCGGAATTTGCGTGGGCGTTATTTTTTATCTTTCACGCGCCAATACAATTATATTCACACTGCGCGCCTAAATTGTATTTATCCCAAACAACAATTTTTATCCGAATCTTAACCGTGTCAACTGGCACAAGTCTAACAGCAAGACGGGCTTGGGTACCATAACCAATAAAGCTTCATTGGTGCCATAAATATTGGTAAACTCGCATTCTTCCCGTACATCGGTACTCCGATCACCAAGTGTTTCGACTCTTCGCGTTTTTTGAAACCGTCGTTGTTCAAGTCCCTTCTGCACTGCGGAACCTTCTCCTTTTTAACAGTTATCAAGTCGCCTTTATTTCTTTCTCGACGTCCCACCCACAATGGACTAGTCCACGATTACTTTTTTGTTACTCTTCATTATCTTACATGTTCTTTTCTTTTCACCTAAACCCTAACTAAAAATAAAAACAATGCAAAAAAACTGTTTTTCTTTTTCACCCTAACCCTACAAAAAAACAACTTAACCCTGACCCTACAAAAGAAACAACCTAACGCTAACCTAGTCGGTCAGGTTCAAATCTGTATAAGTAATTAAAAAAACAATTAATCGAAACCTTCAATATTTGACCCATGATCATGCGGAACCTTCTCCTTTTTAACAGTTAATCAAGTCTCCTTTATTTCTTTCTCGACGTCCCACCCACAATGGACTCGTCCACGATTCATTTTTTTCCCACTCTTCATTATCTTACAATATATATCTTTTTAAGTAAGGAAAATTAACATCTTTGAAGCACGGATTAGAATGTATAAAAGTGAAATATTTTGAAAATCAACAATCGTGCAATTTTTAAATGAAAAATTCATTTATTTATTTTCTTTTGTTTTTTCGCGAATTTTCGTTGTAATACAACTTTGTCAGGCGAGACTGTCTTATAGATTTTTTTCTTCTTCCTCATATTGATACTATAATCCTGAGGGCTCGAATATACGTCAAGATCTTACGACGCCATAAGTGTTATAAGTGTAGTCCTGGCGATGTTCAAGGGTACTCGATAAATACATTTGTAGGTATTCAACTTGTGAATAAAAGGATAAACGCATCCTACATTAAATAATAAATATATAATATATATCCCCCCCCCCCACCGCAAATATAAATTTTAACATGTTTTAAAAGAAAAAATTATTTCGGATGCTTCGATGTTTCGTTTGTTTGTTAAAAAGTTATAAGTAGAGTGCCGTGTGTGTGGTCAGGTCAACCGGAAGACACCGGTGAAGACAGAAAGGCGTTCCTTTCATTTGTTCATTGTTTTTTGGGTCCTTATTCCCTGTATGGTTCGTAAGATTTTTACCATCTTAAAATACTTATATATATATATATATATATATATATATATATATATATATATATATATATATATATATATATATATATATATATATATATATATATATATATATATAATGAGATTTAAATTTTACTACAGTTTTAGAAGCGCCGTTATAATGATAACTTTGAAATGTAAGAATCAGTTAACATGACGCGAGATTTTGAAATTAAATATTTATTAAATCATTTTTTTTGTTATATCCAAATTTTCGGTTTTATAAACCTTCTTCCTGGGACAGACAATATTTTCCTTTTTTTTTTTTCCTTTTCTTCTTTTTCTTTCATAGTCGAAGTCTTACGGCTTTAGAAATCTCATTATCACACATGCGTTTCAGTGCGCTTATACTACAAATCAGACATATAAAAAATAAAAAAACTATCTTCATAACACCTGAAGATCGATCTTCGGCTAAAGCCGTAAGACTTCGACTATGATAAAAAAGAAGAAAAGGAAAAAAAAAAGAGGAAAATATTGTCTGTCCCAGGAAGAAGGTTTATAAAACCGAAAATTTGGATATAAAAAAAAAATGATTTAATAAATATTTCATTTCAAAATCTCGCGTCATGTTAACTGATTCTTACATTTCAAAGTCATATATATATATTAAAATATGGTAAAGTGCACATTTATTTATTTTATTATGATTGGTGCGGATTATAGGGATGTGAATGTAGGTTATATTTGGGTTGGTAAGGAAGAGGTGGAGGTTATATATCTGTGAGAAGGGAGGGGTTGTTATCTTGCATATAAATAATTAATTTTGATAATAAGAAGGGTTTAATTTAATTTGAAGGATCCCCAGGGCGGGTGGATAAGTCTTGTATTTTTCATATGATGGGGGGGGGGGTAGACAGGGGGTAAGGGTTTTTAGTGAGTTATGTGTTTTCGTTATTAGTCCATTTGTGTTTTCGTTATTAGTCCATTTGGCTAGTAGACATTTTCTTCTGTGGAGGCATAGTTTGAATACTTCAGTTTTGCGTTCATACAGTTTATGGAAAGGTCATTAAAAATATGGGGTCTGTCCAGTTGGTGAATGTCCGTTGATAAGGGTTCCAGTGAAAGGAGATTTAAAGATGGGAAAAAGGGGTTTTGTGAAGGCTGCGTTGAAAAAGTTCAAAAATGAAGTAAATCCAATAAAAAGATATTACACCTCATCAACGGACATTCACCAACTGGACAGAACCAATATCTTTTACACGCACACTCTCACTCTCTATTACTTAATATTTTTTCAAATTTTGAATTTTGACTTTTCCATTGTCAACTTATCCATCTATGTAATTCCTCTAATGATAAGATCTTAATCTTTGAAAAGCCTTGGCTTAAGGAACGAATAATAAACATGTTTTTACTGAGTACACCTTGCATTGAACAATCGAAGTTGAAATAGATTTGTCATTCATACATGTTTATCCTTTTTCTTTCATTTATCTTTATAATTGCTCTATCTCGTATATTGAGCTTAAACCATTTCACTATAGGTTCTATCTACTAAAAGTATACTTTTAGTTTCATATATATATATATATATATATATATATATATATATATATATATATATATATATATATATATATATAAGGTTATTAGTATATTTTTAGATCGGAGACATAAAATAATTACTTGATAGAATTGTTTAATTGACCCAGAGAATGCCTTTTCGATGGTCAAATTGTGTTCTGGCTACATTTGACTATGTCTCAATTAGCACCGTCTATTCAAGCAATTTCGGTCTGATGGTCCTGAACGAAATAGTAGTTCATTTTACAGAGGAAACAGGTGCGCATTTGTATATAGAAAGAACGGCTCCATATGAATAAGTGACGTTGAGCCTGGTTAGTATCAGGTAGGTGAGAATTTGGGAATATCAGACGTTGTTGTATAGGGAGGATGGCGACATCACCCTGCAAAAAAATACCCTCCCTAAAAATCCCAATAAAACTGCAAAATCTAACGTAATGATTTTAATCATCTCGCCTGAACATGCGATTGGAGACCGCTTGTGAATTTAACATTCTCTAGAAACTTCCGTTTTCAGGAAAATCCAGCCGAACCTGCCCAGGATTCGTGTAAATTTTCGCGAAGTTCCAAGGCACCTATTTTGAGATAATCAGAAACAGAGAAACAAAAGGAGAGAGAGAGAGAGAGAGAGAGAGAGAGGGAGGGAGAGGGGGGAGAGAGGAGAGAGAGGGAGAGAGAGGCGCACGAATTTACGCAGAATGCACACACACACACATACGCAAGTAAATACACACACACACACGCAAGTAAACATACACACAGCATACTCAAGAAAGCATTGATCACACCATTGGGTGAAAACTAGTTAAAGAAATTTGAGACATTTGCAAAAAGAAATGACATTATGGGACATTTGATCACATAAATGTAGGCAAATTTTCGTGAACTCCTAAGGAACATACTTTTAGGAAATCAGTGAGAAATAAAGAGAGTGACAGAAAGGAGGGTGATAGCGTATAAAAGAAATGCGGGGAGTAAAAACAACAAAAAACAAAACAAACAAACAAACATGCAGTGAGAGAGGGTGAAAGTGATAGACAGAAACTTAGTAAGAGATGTGTCGCTTGGTGAGTTAATTGCAAATTACGGCTAATTAGAACAATTACAATTAAAATAAAATTACTCAATCCCTAAACCTAAGAATATTTAAACATGTATTCGGGAGAAGAAGGATGAGGAGGAGAAGGATGAGAAGGAGGAGGAGGAGGAAGAGGAGGAGGAGGGGGAGGAGGATCACGACGACGACGATGACGAAGAAGAAGAAGAAGAAGAAGAAGAAGAAGAAGAAGAAGAAGAAGAAGAAGAAGAAGAAGAAGAAGTAGAGAAAGCATAAGGTACAATGCAAACTAATCGAAATCGCTACAACAGCCTCTTCGATCTCGCCCCTCTCCTTAAGAAAGCTTAGTTGTTTGTTTTTTTTAAATTTAATTTTATTTTACTAATGAGTCAACACTTCTAGGATAAGGGTTAAAGAGGTGACTAGATTGCCAGTTAAATGATGAAAAATATTATGAGATGATTGAAAATAATGAATGGAAGGAACGCAGTTTAATAACTTATGGGGACGGTTTATTACATGTATTTGTTGACATTGAATTTCAAGACAACTATATTGTAGTCTTTAGGGAAGCAGTGCCATGGTAATGTGTTCCACAGATGGAAAGAAACTCTGCCCATGGAAGTTTCGTTTAGTATTAGGCACACGGATGGAAGAAAAGAAAGTATTTGCAGTTGTGATAATAAGACGAGTCCAATATACAGCTTTTATAATAGTGTCGTGCGATGGTACGTTTTGGGGGATATGAGTGGGGTCAATAAGTACAGATGACGGATATGAAGTGGGTCAGTGAGTACAGATCATGGAAAACGGAATTCAGAATGTAAAGCAAGAAACGCATTTTTCATAACTTTTACATTATTTGAACACGCCCTCCTTAAAAGAATAACAGAATTTGAGAGATTCCTTCTTTTCCCCAAGGCGATCGGGTTTCGAATCTCCGAAGTCCCCCAGATTAAGAACCACTGCTAACGATTAGCGCCGCACAGTCCGCAAGTATTTAACTAACTATTTTATTCCTTTCTCTACTACGTTTTTGTTACTGGAGATCGTAACGGTTTCATTATCAGCCATGATTGTGTCAAATGTATCATTATGAATGTTGCTAAGGTAGCTGAAAAAAAAAGGTTGGATCATTCTATCACTCCAGAAAGTACCTGACTCCTGACGCAATCCTCTACCTATATAAGAGCCGGATATGTTCTAAGATTGAGTACAGCTGTCATATTCGGGAAAGGTACTGCTCGGAGCACCATTTCTCACGAGATGTGACACGACGAAACAGCTGTTTGACAGAGTACAAAACCGACTTCGCAATCTAATGAGGAGATATCTTTTCTTCCCTTCACACAGAATAGATGTTGCTAGTCTCTCTCTACTGTATCGTTATGTTCATGGTAGGTGCTCGACTGAGCTCCAATGCCTGGTACCCTCTGTAATACATGGAAGTGGTTAACGGCACGGACTGAGTGTGCCGGGTTCGAGTCCAGTTCGTTCTACAGAAAGACTTTCATCAGTTTTAGTAGGGGAGAATAAATATATCAGATGTCAATTTGATCTAATTCTCACGTTGTCGTTGATGCCCTACCGCCCCTGCGCCATTTGAAAATGAAGACGAATATTATTTCGTCTCGCGTGTATAAGAATGAACTCAAAACGTAAATTAGTGGAAAATAATAAAATTTAAACCGATATTTATCAACCGTTACTGTTATAATTTTTGATGTAAAGCCACATCACGTCACCCTTGCTTCTTTTAATCTCACCATAAGTACGTTTTTCTTCATTCCTATCTCCGCTGAGGACATGAGTGTGCCGGGTTCGAGTCCAGTTCGTTCTACAGAAAGACTTTCATCAAAACCCACACCTGACTTTGTGTCTAATCTCCTGGAGAAGAGGTAAATAAAATACATTCACAGCAAGAACTCGTCTTCTACAACCATAGCAAATAACTTTTTTCTCTCTGTACCAAAACTAAATAGAATTTCTATTAAACAACGTTTTTTTCTTAGAACATCTCATCTGTGGAACAAAATACAACGAGACTGCTTCCCAACCGACTACAACATGGTCGTCTTCAATTCTAATGTAAACAAATACTTCTTGAGCCGTTCTCTTTGATAATCACTTCCTCTGAAGTAATCGTCTGCCCATTCCACGCACTGTTTCCAATCCTCTCGTGGTGCCGTTCATTATCTAACTGACAATCTCTTTAACTCCTATAGTCGAGTGGCCCTCGGACTTTGATAAACGGTGACTCATTAGTAAACACACGACTACTTGGTGCTACCCGGGGAGGTGGGGGGAAGAGCAGTGATAACTAAATAGAAATGTTTAAAACATGTGTGTAACAGCTTTTTAAACTCCCCCCCTCTCTCTCTCTCTCTCTCTCATATATATATATATATATATATATATATATATATAGAGAGAGAGAGAGAGAGAGAGAGAGAGAGAGAGAGAGATAGAAGGATGAAAAATAATTAGAAAAGCGACGGAGGCAGATCTTTTTTCAATTCAGTTGTTCGATGCAAGGTATATTCCGCAAAAAAGCAATTAATTTAATGAATTCTTTTCCTAAAGCCAGGCTTTTCAAAGATCAAAATCTTATCATCAGAGGAAATTGCTGGGATAGATAAGTTGGCGAAGAGCCAAGATTTAAAATCTGAAAAAGTAAAACAAAGATTGTGGGGGAAAAAAACAAGGCAAAAAGCTGCCCAAATGCAAGCAAGTGTCCGATTGTAAAAAAATCCGGTGTCAAAAAGTCCAGCGGAGAAAGTGGTTTGTAGGTAGGCTGTTAGAAGGCGCGAGAAATAAATTGGGAGGTTTCAAAGATAAACTCCAGAAACCACCAACTTCAGGTGCGGCCAAAATAGATAAAATCCAGAAGAAAGAGTCCAATAGAGGGTTCGTTCGTTCGTGGATGAAACAATACTCAGTAATTCGTGAGGTGGGAAATATTAGCCATATTAAAAAGTCTTCCTTCTATCTATCTATCTGCTCTATCTAGTATATTGAGCTGTATACTTTTCACAATAGGTTTTAACTTTCCTAAAAGTTCGCTTTTAGTTCTCTTCTTGTAATAAAATTTGATTCGCACCTTATTTTATTCTTTCATTTTATCTAATGCTATATATATATATATATATATATATATATATATATATATATATATATATATATATATATATATATATATCCCTCCGTTTGTCCCTCTGTTTCCCTAAATCTCATTTTGACTGCTTTCTCTTTCTCTATCTCTCTCCTATCTTTCTCCTATCGCTCTCTCTTTCTCTCTCTCTTCCTCTGGCAACTGGTTCAGTATAATATAAAGAAAGTAAAAAAGAAGAAAGCAAGAAATAAAAAATGTCTGACTTACTTTTTTTTACCTAATTTCAGTGTTATTTTTTTCAACCAGTAAGAAATAATTTTTTTACCCCTCTCCACTCCCCACGCACTCTCTATAAACTAACTTGATCCCTTGTGACTCCAAGAGAATGAATATACAGTACTTTCTTTTGTTACCATAACCTTATCGGAGTAACACTGAATATAAAAAAAAAAGATCAGTGGTCTCAGCAACTACAACAAGTGCAGATTCTGCCACACAAAGGAAGAGTGTGAGCCACCTGACATCCAGTTGTAAGGTTCTGCTAAGGGATAGCTACTAAACAATACAACACAACGGAGTGTGCAAATACCATTCACTGTACCATCTGTAAACAGTTGAATATCCAGTTTAGCAGCAAGTCCTGGAAGCATATACCAGAAAGAACAGTATTGTCCGGGCCTTTGGGTCTGGATTTACGCCGGTCTATCGGTTGTCCGTCCTGTGCAGTTCTAGGAGGTCCACCCTCCCAGGCTTTGCCTTCTCACCCTTTAGGAGGGGGTTAGTTTATTGCTAATCGCCTGAGGCGCTCCTACCGGAGAATGCCGACGGGGCTGCCCAGGCAATTTTTAAATGGCCAGAGTGCTCAAATTCTCGAGCGCTGGTTTTTTCCCCACTTTCCCGACCTTGTGTCACATCTTACCTTGTGGGAGGAAGATAAATAGAACCATAAAGAACAGTTGGAAATAAGTCATACACCGTCTACTATGACTCGGGAATCCCAACAGCTAAGCGGAGCTTTTAAACCAGACAGTGATATGTGACAAAAGAGAGAAAGTAGCAACCATAGTTAAAGTCAGTGTCCTTAATAATGCTGGCTGAAACGGAGCTAAAAGGGAAAAGATAACGAAATACCAAAGAAACTGGAATCTCAGTAAGTTCTCTATCATTCCAGTAATTATAGACATAGGAGCAACCGGACTCATGAAAAAGAATTTCAAAAACTACCTGACGAATATACCCGGTGAACCAAGTGTAAGAGAGATACAAACAATTGCACGTAAAGAGACGGTTAGAATCTTAAAAAGATCTCTCGGCTGGGGTGTCTGAAATAGCGGTGGAATGTCTGGCATCCGGTAGGATGCCCTATCCCAAGCAAAAACAAAAAGATAAGAAAATAAAGTGAAGCTTTTAGGTGTATCTTATGCCGTTACTGACTTTTAGCCTGACACACACATACACAATACTCTCTCTCACTCCCTCTCTCTCTATGGCAACTGGTTCAATATAATAGTAAGAGGAAGAGAAAGAAAGCTGACTGTTTGACCTAATTATAGTGCTGTCTTTGAAACAACGACCGGCAAGAATAATAAAAAAAGTGATTTACCCCCTCCCTGCACTAAATTTTACCCTGGTGACCTTACAGTATTTTTTTACCATGACCACACTTACTTTTTTTACCATGACCACACTTACTTTTTTTACCATGACCACACTTACTTTTTTACCATGGTCACACTTACTTCGATGATGTGAGATTTGTAAGCGTATCTTGTGTAGTCTTTGACGTTTACCCGGACGCACACACATAATTACGACGTTCCTTTATATAAGAGACGAGTAGAATACCCGTCCCAAGACGAGTAAAATTAATTCCCCGAACAGAACAGTTTTGCATCACTTTTATGCCCTCTTACGAAGATTAAGATCAAGATATAACCTTACGTCTAGAATCCTTATTCCAATTTTGATCAAAATCCATTACATGATTTTGATTCTAGAAAATGTCTACCACTTAAGGCTTTGGCTAAGAGGTTTTAAGAACAAATCAAAATTCAGGGAATCTTGCTTAATTTGTGTCTAATGACTATGGATCAAGTTCAATGCAAATCTGAAATATTTGAATTTTCAAATGGGAGGTAGATCCCATATTTTGCCTCTTAAAAACCTTTGTAATTTATTTGTTTTTTTGGGTTTTTTTTTTTACCCATTTTTCGTTCTGTTTGCTCTCGTTATAAATGCCCTAGAATTTTTTTTAAAATTAATTTATTTTTACGTTCGTGGGCTTTTGTCTGTGTTTGAATTATTTTGGTGGCCTTTTGCCCGGCGAGCTTTTGTCCGGTCGCGATCACCATTTTATTTTTTTAGAACATTAACATTTTTTATTGACATGTAAAACTACTGCAGATTTGCATATATCATGTATGGAAAGTAGCTTGAGAAATAATATCATGATGACTAAAACGAAAATGAATACAGAAAAATAGTTTTACTGAAATCTGAAATTGCATGTGTGTGTGTGTGTATGTGACAAACGAAATCGCCAGATTTTAAAGAAAAAAATCGCTAGCCTCTAGATCCAAATTTTACTAGCCAGATTCAAATCAAAATCGCCAGATCTAGCGGGAAACCCGCTAAATTAGAAACACTGCTAATGACTATGGATCAAGTTTAATGCAAATCTGAAATATTTGAATTTTCAAATGGGAGGTAATGCCCATATTTTGCCCCCTAAAAACCTTTGTAATACTCCAAAGAAACTGAAATTTGCGGGATATTTATTAATTGATGTCGAATAATTGCTGCTAAAATTTTACAAAGATCGAAGATGTCTGAATTTTCAGCCCCTTTTTTCCCCCTTTGCATAAAACTAAATTAAACCAAATATCGCTCAGATATCTTCAAAAATTCATAACGATCAGTTAATTAGATTAAAAGTGAATCCGATAATAGAAATATGTAAACATATCCACATACCTAACTTTATATAGAAATAGGGATTGTACGGGATATAGACGGAAGCTGAATTAGTTACAACTTCCGGTCTTACAACCCGGTGAGGTTTGGCTATTCTAGGTAGTAAAATAAACGGGAAAGAGCTAAATTGGAGCCTAGCAATCCGCAGGGTACATGCCTAAAAAACTATACCTTAAAAACTCACAACCAACAGGGGTCTGAATATTACAGATGACTAGAACAAAAAAGACTATTTGTTCACCCATTGAGCTCGGATTTGATAATAAACAATTTTTTTTTAAACATCAGCTAGGACCGGCCCACCGGGCATTTGCCCAATGTTCCAGTAGGCCTGTTGTAGAAGGGGGGGGGTGTTGGTCCCTTCCTTATATTTATCGCACGAAATGAATTGAGCGAACATCAACCGAGTATTGATTTACTCCTCTCCAGAAGTTAGGCACAAGGCCAGTTTTTATCTTACTCTCACAAGTAAGATGTGACCCAAGGTCGGGTCGAAAAAGTGGGGTTTAAAAATTGCCTGAGCAGCCCCGTCGGCATTCCCCGGTAGGGGCGCCTCAGGCAGTAAGCAATAAACTTACTCCTCTCCAAAGCCTGGGAGGGTGGACCTCCTAGAACTGCACAGGACAGACCCATAGACAGGCGTAAATCAAGCCCCGAAGGCCAAGACAGTACCAGTCTATGAGGTGCAGTATCCATCAGAACAGATACTACACTTTGATCTTAGCCAAAAGGCCAAGAACGTAAGGGTTTATTTAACAGAGAGTTGGAACTGTGTCCCAGTGAAGAAAAGAGGCTGCCGGGTCGTCAGCAAATATATTCCCAGTAGAGATGGCTGCTGCTGGAACGATGCAGGGGAATAGCAAGAGAGAGATGTTTCTTCGTTACTGGCCTATTTCTCTCTGCTGAATTCTTCAACTGACCAGGTGGTAGAAAATAGTCCATGAGGGGACAGTTGATATCAATACGCCCTGCAAGCCGATTGGTCAGCGTATGCCCAATTTGCTCACAGGGGACGAGAAGAAATAGATCCTATTTCAGTCTGCTACAGGCCAATCCGCCCCTGACCACAATCTGTGCTAATCAGACGATCTTATTAAAAAAATATATGTGTGTGAAAGGGGATAACGTACGTACGAACATGAAGTGTCTGAGCGTATTATTATATGGAAGATCAGATATAGACAAACGCTAATTGAGATACAATTTAGTACGTTGCTTTTCATATTTGATGATGGACGACCTCATTTAAAAAAAAAATAGTGTGAAAGGTGATAACGTACGTACGCAGGAGGGGGCGGCGTATCATTATAATACATATTGGAATATCGTTTGTAGTTTGTTTGTTTTTTTCTGTATAAAAATACAAGAGTTAGGATCAAAGTATTTTTGTTAAGCTACGTCGGTGATTAGCAATTGTGTGTGATAGCGTTTCCCATTAAACATCAAACCGTTCGCTTCCATTTCTCACGTTAAATCTGTCTACTTTGATCTTCGACTGGTTTTTGATTCGGAAGGCCATTCTTTATTCGCTCGGCTGTTGAAAGCGGCAGCCCACGATTCCATCTTTCGTGTAAGTTGAACGAAAATCAACTCGTGAGAGACGGGCGAAGAGGAGGGGGGGGAAGGTATCTGGGGGCGGGGTTAAGAGGACGTCTTTCATCACGTCGAGACAACAACCACGTGCGACGAGAAAATAATAAAATAAAAATCACCTCGTAATAGTTATATAGATTTGCTAACAACTTGTGGGTACGGGAGGTAACGGTTTCCATTTGGCGCAAAGCATTACTCTTCATAATTAGAATTGAGTTATCTAGGTGACAAGTGAGATATATATTGTGTGTGTATATATATATATATATATATATATATATATATATATATATATATATATATATATATATATATATATATATATATAATGGTAATAATCCAAGTAAAAAATGTCAACAGGGTGGTAATCCAGAGAATTTTAACCGTGTTTATAAAAAGTGCTCAATATCAAAATAGAGCTTTATATATGATAATTTTATTTACACAGACATGTACAAAATCTGCGACACTGGCATGTCGATGTTATCGATCAACAGTTACTATAAACTGAGATCTCATCAGGCAGAGTTAGAATCCGATCTTAACCTCAGATCATATTCCTGATATGATCTGAGGTTAAGATCGGATTCTAACTCTGCCTGATGAGATCTCAGTTTATAGTAACTGTTGATCGATAACATCGACATGCCAGTATCGCAGATTTTGTACATGTCTGTGTAAATAATATATATATATATATATATATATATATATATATATATATATATATATATATATATATATATATATATATATATAGGCATCAAGTTATTACTCAAACAGGCTTTGTTGAACAACACGGAGTTTTTGCGTTTGCATA
Source organism: Sepiola atlantica (assembly GCA_963556195.1). Taxonomy (NCBI): domain Eukaryota; kingdom Metazoa; phylum Mollusca; class Cephalopoda; order Sepiida; family Sepiolidae; genus Sepiola; species Sepiola atlantica. Next base: position 33,710,123 of record OY744551.1, read on the forward strand.
ACAACGTTCTCGGAGGGTTTGATATTACACCCCATAGACCGGTATTGTCTTGGCCTTCGGGTCTTGATTTACGCCGGTCTATTGGTCGTCTGTCCTGTGCAGTTCTAGGAGGTCCACCCTCCCAGGCTTTGCCTTCTCACCCTTTGAGACGGGGTTAGTTTATTGCTAATCGCCTGAGGCGCCCCTACCGGGGAATGCCGACGGGGCTGCCCAGGCAATTTTTAATGGCTCACCTTCTCGGGCGCTGGCTTTTCAAATCCCACTTTCTCAACCTTGTGTCACATCTTACCGTGTGGGAGGAAGATGAATAACGTAACTTATTTTTAAGGTTTTCGAGGCGTCGAGCAATTTTTCGGGTTTCAGACGGCAGTCCATACAGTATTTTGTCCGATTGTTCGTAATTCGGCCATTTGTCCAGCGCTTTCAAGTTTTCTCATTTATAATTAAAAACAAAAAAACTTCTGAGAACGACCAAGAATGTCGAAAGCGCTAGAGAAATGACCGAATTACAAACAATCGGAAAAGTACGACATGAAAACAAACTGGAATCTTAGGAAAATCTCCAGCATCCCAGTAATTATACGAGTAACCGGACTAATGAAAACAAATGTCAAAAGCTGCCTGGCGAATATACCCGGTGAACCGAGTGCAAGAGAGATACAAACAATTTCACTTAAAGGGACGGTTAGAATTTTAAAAAGATCTCTCGGCTGGAGTGTCTAAAATAGCGGGCGAATGTCTGGCATCCGGTAGGATGGCCCATCCTCAGCAAAAACAAAAAGATAAGAAAATTAAAAAACGAGTTTTCTTTTTCCTTTTCTTTTTTTCTTACTGATATTCACCTGAAACAAGGCACGTCACTACTGGGGCGTAAGGAGCTACTGTTAATTAGGGGCCAGATTAATGGGGGCATCCTATGTGGGGAGTTGTGCAGCAAGATGTTTGCTCACATTACATTTACATTTCTGCATGTTGGTATGGACGGGGAAACAGAGAGCAAGAGGGAATTCCAAAGGTAAACAGTTCGAGAAAAGACGCTATTAGACTTGAAGGCTTTTCGGTATCTGAGAAACTTCTACAGCGAAGGGGGGACGGATTTTTCTGCTTATCAGGTTGGTCGGGGGATATTTACGTTGAGGGGGGGGGGGGGCACAAGTGCAGCAAGTTCACAGGAGCACATTCAATTGAAGCACTTGCAAAACAAACACAGGGATGCAACACTGCAGCGATCATGACAGTGACTGAAGCTTGTTAGACAATGTAGATTAGATTAGGGGCTCTCTTTTGGACGCTGTTTAAGAAGAAGAGGCTAGTGGTTGGTGCACCAGCCCAAATGTGGCAACAATACTCCACGCATGGACGAATGGTGGCTTTATATATATATATATATATATATATATATATATATATATATATATATATATATATATAGGCAAACGTTGTTGAATAGCACGGAGTGTTTCTGCTTTGTGATCTTTTAAAAATTTTTTTCCATCTTCCGAATGGTCAACTTCGTACCTCGATCAAACTGGTGTATGAAGTTTCCGTAGTTTTGTTGTTCCATCTTCTTTGCGAGTACTTTCGATTTGATATCCTCAAATCATCTTCAGGCGTGTTAGTGTGAAAAAAGAATATGTATTTATAGAATGTAAAGAGAGGAAAAGAGTATGTCTTTACTTTTTAAATTTATTTATTTTATTTATTCATTTATTTTTTATTAATTTATTTATTTATATTTATTTTTTATTTCATTTTTATTTTTTTTAATTCATACAACTTAAAAAAAAAATATATATATATATATATATATATATATATATATATATATATATATATATATATATATAGCATGAAACATCGATGTCTGTAGGTATTTAAATAATTAATATTTATTTATAAAAATATTATTGTTTATCAGCCCCCTCCCACAAAGGCTGGGCACTCTCGAGTAACTTTAATAACAAGCAGTGCAAATAGCTATATGCACGATCCGAACGCCGTTTCGTAGATCACTCTATACTGCTTGGTACATAGTCGCCGATTCGCTATTTACATTTAAAATTCCTCTATACTTACTAACTAATTGTCTATGGCCGATGGATAAGATCCTCGACTACGAATCAGTGGCGATTTGTGATCGGGGTTCGCACCCATCGACCGTTGAGAATTAGTTCCTACACTGAAGATTGCGTTAGCATGAAACATCGATGTCTGTAGGTATTTAAATAATTAATATTTATTTATAAAAAATATTATAGTATATATATATATATATATATATATATATATATATATATATATATATATATATATATATATATATATATAGGATACTGGCAGGTTTTAGAAGTTTTCTAGCACGGTAACGGGAGCCCACCTTCCTTTGCAGCAGACTTGACAGTATCTTCTATGTATTTGTTTCAGTTCATGTTATCTGTGAATGTTATTCCGATGACTTTGAATGTTGGACTTTCGGGTTGGCTGCGATTAGTCATCGCAGTCGGTGGTTGGAAAGGTTTCTTATAATTGTTAAATGAAAGGAGTTTTGTCTTGGCAGCATTAAATCTAACCATCTATTTATGGCCCCATTCAACTACAGACGAAAGGTCATTTTCTACGGATTCAGCCATTTGTATGTGTTAATCTTTTTTCTTTAACCATTCTAAAATCAAATTGCAAAAATCCGTTTGTAGGGAAATCAGACTAGTGGTTGCTGCACCAGCCCAGATGCGGAAGAGGAAGCCCATCTTCTTTACAGCAGATTTGGCAGTATCTTCTATGTATTTGTTTCAGTTCATGTTATCTGTGAATGTTATGCCGATGACTTTGAATATTGGACTTTCGGGTTGGCTGCGATTAGTCATCGCAGTCGGTGGTTGGAAAGGTTTCTTATAATTGTTAAATGAAAGGAGTTTTGTCTTGGTAGCATTGATATGTAACCATCTTTTTATGGCCTCATTCCACTACAGAATGGAGGTCATTTTCTAAGGAGTCAGCCATTGCCGTAGACGTGTTTACGTTCGATTTGCCCACATGTCGATCGTACAACGTGGCGTCATCAGTAAATATACCCATCTCGAACGCAATTGCATTCTGCTAGATTTTATATTATCAACAATTAATGATTAGTTTTGTATATGACATAAATAAATGCAATTTGAAATATTATAGTCATGGACGGCGGCACGGGGCTCAAGCCCCCCCCCACTTTTTCACTTGGCGCCACCCACTTTACGGTCATCAATAATGAAGTTATATATGCATGTGTTTAACCGGGCCCCCCACTTTTTAGGAGAGCCCCCCCACACTTTTATAACTGTCCCGCCGGTCCCGATAGTGGTATTCTTTCTCCTCGTGGGGAGGCAAGTAAAAAGGGGCTCTGAAATTATATTTGTAATGCTCAATAATGGTTTGCTTCGATGTCATATCAACACTTTTGGGGGTAATGTAACTTATGGATATCACAGTGAAGAATTGCCTAAGGGGTTCAACCAAGTTTGCACGAGTTGTTGTAACGTGTAACGTAAAATAACATTTTTCTTACGTGAAAATACACGGCAGCAACAGGTTTTGTCAACGAAATTCAAAATTGCCCTTTTCTATGCAATCACAGACTCTGAAATTATTTTCAATACCATGACTTTTGGGATATGATCAAAGTGCAGTATCTTTTCTGATACTACGCTTCATCTTTTCTGTCCGCGGTCAGTGAAGGAGAAATATTTTTAGACTGAGGCAATTTTTTTCTACATCCAAAATGCCCCTTTTCAGGGAGCTGCATTTTCCCGACATTAAAAACCGACTTTGTGTTTTATTTACTCCTCCCCAGGAGTTAGGCACAAGGCCAGTTTTATCTTACTCCCACAAGTAAGATGTGACCCAAGATCGGGTCGAGAAAGTGGGGTTTGAAAAGCCAGCGCTCGAGAGGTGAGCACTCTGGCCATTTAAAAATTGCCTGGGCAGCCCCGTCGGCATTCCCCGGTATGGGGCGTCTCAGACAGTAAGCAATAAACTTACTCCTCCCCAAAGAGGGGAGGCAAAGCCTGGGAGGGTGGACCTCCTAGAACTGCACAGGACAGGCGTGCAGTATCTATCGGAACAGATACTACACTTTGATCTTAGCCAAAAGGCCAAGAAGCCCAATTTTTGTGTTTAACTCTGCCTTTGTGGGGAGGCAAGTAAATAGAGACTAGCAGAATACCCGTCCTGGAACGAGTATTTTGCCAGATGTTATATAAACGGAAATTAATAATGGGTTTTGCAAATGTATATAACACAAATAAATGCGAGGTATGCGATTTTAAAGATTCTCGTGATAGTCTCTCACTCCAAACGTACTCGAATGATTCACTCAATCTGCAATTTCGTCCATTTCCGTTGTGGGTAGTTTTTTTAATTTATTTTTATTAGTGAGTCACATGACCCATGGCTCATCGCCAGGAGTTACGCACTATTAACAAACAACAAATTCAAGGTTATTTTCCGTTTCAGGTGACTCCGCCATTTTCACTACGGAAGTACATACGCGTAAGTATCTTCCTTGAGAATAGGGACAAGTTGGGTTTTCTTTTCGTTAAAAAGTTCGATCTCATGGCTGACGGAATAAGAACAATCATCACTCTGGATTAAATAATACGGTTCCGTTCGAAATTCGTATAGATTCCCGAGTTCGACATAAAAATTCCCGAGTTCAAAAAGAAGCACCATTAGTCGAAAGGTTTTGAGAATAACACTTAAGTTAAGGACAGTAGTTCGAATAATCAAAATCAATTAAATCATCACGTGACTGCAAATATATATATATATATATATATATATTTTACGTAGATAAATAGAATCCATGAACACGTGTCCATTGATTACTTTTATATAGATAGATAGATAGATAAGTAATCCATGGACACGTGTTCATGGATTCTATTTATCTACGTAAAAAATTAATATATATATCTATATATACATATATTAATTTTTTTACGTAGATAAATAAAATCCATGAACACGTGTCCATTGATTACTTTTATATAGATAGATAGATAGATAAGTAATCCATGGACACGTGTTCATGGATTCTATTTATCTACGTAAAAAATTAATATATCTATCTATATATATATATTTTTTTTTTACGTAGATAAATAGAATTCATGAACACGTGTCCATGGATTACTTATATATATATATATATATATATATATATATATATATATATATATATATATATATATATATATATATATATATATATATATATATATCAGTTAATTATGTTTATATGGAACCGATACAGGAAAAGAAAAAAAGAAATGATAAAAAAGAAAAGGGAAGAAAAATAAATAAAGAATAAAGCAAAAAGAAATAGAAACGATAAAGAAAAAGAAAGAAATTAGAAAAACAAATAAGGAGAAAAGCAAAAATAAAAACAAAAAAGAAAGAAACGGAACGAACGTCAGAATTTAAAAAGATTTAAAAAAAACGCTTTGAATTTACAAACAATTAAAAATATTGGAGAATTTGAAGTTACATTTTGTTAACAGACTAAAAAAATAACACTATTTATATAAAGATAGTTTAATGAAACTAATATAAATAAATAAATAAATAAATAAATAAAAATTAAGGAAGCTTGAAATTCAAATATATAGCATTTGGGAGAAAAAATATTTGAAGATTTTTAAATAAATATTGTTATATAAAATGTTAAGGAAATAAATTATTAATACATATTTTTCATGTAATCTTAAATAGAAAATTCTAAATAAAAACGAAACGACATACTTGAGTGGAACTAAAGAATTGTATTAATTTCAATCTTGAGAAATCTTCAGAAATTATTTTAACATATTAAAAATGTTAAGTTTAGGATTTTATTAATCCTAAACTTAACATTTTTAATATGTTAAAATAATTTCTGAAGAGTTACACCGGCCGTTCTAACAGAAGGGAAACTACACCGGTTCTCACTATAAATAGTGCGAGTAGACAATCACCAGGGAGAAAAAGGACAGTATTGTAACTGTCTAGCCGAGTGCCAGTCAGTTTCCTTACCTTTGTACCTTTTATGTTTATACACTTGTTATCTTAACCCAACATCGACTTGACTTCTCTTTACTGTTGGACTACTTCACAACAATAAGAAGAAAAAAATGGTGCTTCTGCAGAGACGGGGGTCACTGTTTCGATCGATGGCGGCGGAAACTGCCGACTCTTCTTCGGGAGAAATCGTGATCGACGGAAAGAAATTTGATTTTGGGGGAGATAACTAATATTGGGTTAATTACTTTTTCACGAAATGGACGTAAACCGATTAAACTTTGAAGAGTTCTTGCATTTACTCGGGGATAATTGCAAAATTGTTGATTTTTTGCACGCGCATAATTTAATTTCAGGTGCTGATTGTTGGCGGGCATATGATAACACTTTTTTCCCCCATATTTATCGTTCAGTCAATACCCAGTAAAAAACTTGTTTTTTTTCCACATTTATCGTTCAGTCAATTGTTTACTTTTTTTTTTCAAATCAAAGTTTTACTTAGTTTTACTTATTACGTTTTTTTTATTTCAATAAAAAGTTTGCTATTTATTTGATGTACATAATGTTTATCAAAGTTTTATTTAATTCGTATTTTGTTAAATTTCAAATGTTTATCAAAGTTTTATTTATTTATTTGCTGTACATGATGTTTAATTTGTTTCAATAAATAAATGTTCATAATTTTAACTTATCCTCAATTGTCAATTCAACAGTTATCTTCCCCAAAATCAAATTTCTTTCCGTCGCTCACGTTTTCGCACGATTTCTCCCGAAGAGGAGTCGGCAGTTTCCGCCGCGATTGATCAAAAAAAATTAATGAGTAAATCTCTGTATTATGTAAACATGTTCGTAAGTAAACAAAAACAAACAGTTTTCATTACTTTAATAAATCTTTCGAGAGTGAAAGCAAAAATAAAATATAATAATGTAAGTTAATAATAAAATGTGTTCTAATAACCTATCAGTTAAACGTAATATCTATTCTAAACTACCCGCTATGTAAAAGGAAATTACGAATTTCAATATTATTTTTTTTTACGAATCATCGGCGATAACTAGGTCAAAGGGACACAATTAAGTATAAATCGAAAACCCATGATTTAAAATATTTCAAATTAAAATATTTTTACCCAGAAAGAGTGAAAGTAAAATAAAAAATAAAAATATATTAGAGTGAGTTATATTAGAAAGATGACAATGTTCAAGTACGACTAACTCTAAGAGCAGTTTCTGCGGCGCTGCTACGGTGTTACGCCGCCATCCGTACCCGATAATAAACTTCGTACTTAACAACTTCCGGTATTCTTTAGTTTAGTTTTCTCTAGTTTCTGGTAGTCAATTTTCTGGTTTTATTTCTTTTGTATTTTATGATAATGAATTATATCGTACAAGACGTACTAACCGCAGCACATTTCAATAGCTACCTGCAGGAGTTTCTCTGGCGTCGACAAGTAAAAGTAAATTACTTCGGCCATATAATATATGCGATCCGACAGTACTATGATTTCTGAAACAACCTATTTTATTATTTCCCCTCTGTGATTATTTATTTTCAGTAACTGTGATTATTGATTTTTAGTAACTGTGATTATTGATTTTTGTCAAATAAATTATTTAAAATAAAATTCAGTACAAAACTAATCAAAACAGGAAGTTTTTATTATCGGAACCAATTTCGAACGGACACCGTTTCCGGTTGGAAACAACTTTGCTTAGAGTTAGTCGTACTTGAACATTGCCAGAAAGATTATGTATAGAATTCAGTTAAAGTTGTAGTTTAAATATATATATATATATATATATATATATATATATATATATATATATATATATATATATATTTGTGTGTATTTAGGCAGCATATTTTCATTTAGGCAAACATTATTAAATAACACGGAGTGGTTTTGTTTGATGCGACTTTTTTTATTTTTTCAATTGTTTCGGTCAAATTGATGTAAATATGATCCATGGGTTTCGTGTTCCATTCTTTTTTCTTTTTTTTTTCATTCATTTCAACTTTACAGACGCTTTTTCAAGTTATAAACTGCTTGCCGTTATAATTCAAAAATGAGCACAACAGTAAAGTCATAATTTGTAAAGACACTAAAACTAATACCGCCTGGAGATGATTTGACGATTCAAATCGAAAGTACTTGCAAAAAAGAAAAAAGAATGGCACACGAAACCCATGGATCATATTTACATCAATTTGATCGAAACATTAGATGGACAATTCGGAAAATTGAAAAAATACAAAAAGTCGCATCAAACAAAACCACTCCGTGTTATTTAATAATGTTTGCCTAAATATATATATATATATATATATATATATATATATATATATAATATATATATATATATATATATATATTTGTATATATATATATATTTGTATATATATATATATATATTTGTATATATATATATATATATATATATTTGTATATATATATTTGTATATATATATATATATATTTGTATATATATATTTGTATATATATATATTTGTATATATATATATATATATATATTTGTATGTATATGTATTTGTATATATATATATATATATTTGTATATATATATATATATTTGTATATATATATTTGTATATATATATATTTGTATATATATATTTGTATATATATATTTGTATATATATATGTATATATATATATATATATATTTGTGTATATATATATTTGTATATATATATGTTATATATATATATATATATATTTGTATATATATATTTGTATATATATATATTTGTATATATATATTTGTATATATATTTATATATATATATATATTTGTATATATATATATATTTGTACGTATATATATATTTGTATATATATATATATTTGTATATATATATATATATTTGTATATATATATATATATATATTTGTATATATATATATATATATGTATATATATATATGTATATATATATTTGTATATATATATATATGTATATATATATATGTATATATATATATGTATATATATATATGTATATATATATACGTATATATATATATATATGTATATATATATATGTATATATATATATGTATATATATATATGTATATATATATATGTATATATATATACGTATATATATATATTTGTATATATATATACTTGTATATATATATGTATATATATATATTTGTATATATATATATATTTGTATATATATATATATATATTTGTATATATATATATTTGTATATATATATATATTTGTATATATATATATTTGTATATATATATATTCTGTATATATATATATATATTTGTATATATATATATTTGTATATATATATATATATTTTTATATATATATATATATTTGTATATATATATATATATATATTTGTATATATATATATTTGTATATATATATATATATATATATATATATATATATATTTATATATATATATGAAGAGTTATGTTGGTGCCGCACCAATTACCAATTAAATTCGTTTTGTCCGAGGGGGGGGGGAATGATTTTAGAATAAAAAAAAAAGAAAATACGATTTTAATGTACAGTAAAATAGATGTAAACCCGGGGCGCCTTTCGACCGACTACTTTTCAAGGGGAAACGTCGGTATTTGTTTAAAAAAAAAACGACAAATTTAAAAACCAATAAATGGTATAATGAAGAAGTTCAACAGGTGGCGGGACGGAGAAAAAATATATATATAAAATAGAAAAAAATTATGGGTTGTATTAGTGCATGCACATATATGTATAAACATATATATACATAGCCAAGCACAGATAAAATGATCACCCATCAGAAGCAAAGGAGTCTCCAAAGATTAACAGTTTGTGCTTTAAGTCTCTCTGTCGGCATAGAGAAGGCCGTTTAGTATTGATGAAAATGGCCTCGAGAATATCGAAATGAAATTTGTGACGTCCTCTATATAAAACGGAGAAGTTGTCGTCTGAATTGAGATCACGGCAACTCTTTTTACTAAGCAAATGTTCGCCTATAGCTGACTCGTGTGCTTGTAGATGCGCGGATGGTGGGATGGGTTCATTTCGGCGAACATACCCTGGCACGTGTTGGGCGATTCTAACCGACAATCGCTGGGTGGTCTTGCCAACATAATCAGCGTCACACTGACATTGAAAGCGATAAATTATTAAACTTAAATCAGTGGTTGGCAAGACATCCTTACGAAATGAAGGGAAAGCAGCACGAGTAGAAAAAATAATGCGCATATTCGCAGCATTATAGCAATGTGTTACAGAAGACGAAATTCTATCAACAAGTGGTTGGCTACTAGAACCCAGCCACGGAAGCTTAAGATAAATCGGACACTTGGGGTGGGGGGCAAAGGATTTAACTTTATTGAAGTTATCGACCTTACGTCGAATGATATGTGCAACGACATGTTCCGGATATCCGTTATTAACGAAAATCACTTTAATTCTAATAAGTTCAGACTTAACTTTGCAGTCAGAACAAATCATCAGCGCGCGATGCGTCATTGTTTTAATGAGGTTCCTATTTCTAGATTTGGGGGCAAAAGAATCCCAACTCGAGTATAATCCCGTGAATGTAGGTTTCCTATAAATACTGGTAATGAAAGAAGAAGGAGAACGCTCAACGAGAACGTCCAGAAATGGCAACTTTTTATCATATTCCTCCTCCATAGTAAAATATAATGCAGGATGGAGGGCATTTAAATGATGTAAAAAAGGATAAAGCTGCATCACGTGACTGAAACGAAGCGAATGTATCGTCAACATAACGTACGTAACAGCAGGGTTTAGAAACCCTATCGAATAATAGTCGCTCATGGAAACCTACGAAAATATTAGCAATCGTCGGACCGAGAGGGCTGCCCATTGAAACACCATCGATCTGACGATACATGATATTGTTAAAAGTAAAGGGGACGGACTTAGTAGCCATCTCCATTAGTTCGATAAATGCATTCTCGGGAAATGCAGGGGCCACTGTAGGACCACGATACAAGAAATCCCCACAAATACCAATAGTTTCATCTAGAGCAGTGGTTCTTAACCTTTTTTCTCCAATTCCCCACTATTTAGTGAACCAGCTCTCCATTCCCACCACAGTTATTACATGGAAATAAATACATACGAAAAGATTCGTTATGTTTTTTTCTAAATATATTTGGCCTATAAAAAGTATACAAAAAATGTAACACTAGCACTAGACGCATACAGGTTAATGAGACTTTTGCATTTGTTTTGTCTTGACAAGTGCCTCAATGTTCGGTTCCACCTTTGAAATAGCGCAGCGCCAATCAGATTCAAGGTCAATCAGGCGGTTTCGCGATTTGTTTTTGATCTCAACCATTCTTGAAAACGCCGACTCGCACAGGTACGTAGAGGGAAATGCAACCAGTAGTGTGAACGCCGCCACAGCAAAATTATCATGGTCAAAGTAAGTCAACATTTGGATGTAATGTATTAAATTTTGAAGCAGTGGTTCTTCTGTCCGACCGGTCATTCCCCACTTGGCAACTCCGCCATTCCCCACCAGTGGGGAATTCCCCACAGGTTAAGAACCACTGATCTAGAGGGACATTTGTGTACAGACTAGAGATGTCAAAGGAGACGAAACACTGTGTATCGTTGGAGGGGAAAAGATTGCGTATAAAAGACGCAAACTTAAAGGAGTCCGGAATACAGTATATTGAATAAAATTGCAAGACTGGGTTAATATATATATATATATATATATATATATATATATATATATATATATATATATATATATATATACATCACTAGCTTTAAATGCATCGTTCCTTTCTTTAAAAAAAAATTAGAACGCTCTCAGACGTTAAGCCGCCGATAAAGTGTTAAAATTATCACAGTTTATTCGCTATTTAAAATTGGCCGTGTGGTTAAGGCGTCGGATTTGAGTTGCAAAATACTCGTAATCCGGGGTTTCGAATCGCATGACCGGTAAAGAATAGTCATATCTCTATGCTGATGAGTCCCGATTATTAAGGACGAAACGTATACGAACATAAATAATAAACAATAACAAATATTATATATATATATATATATATATATATATATATATATCAGAATTTTTTATGAGCCAAAAAACAACATTAAGAATTTTTTTATATATTAATATATATAGTAGGCCCCGCACTGTCTGCCAAGCTCTAGCCCCTGTCGCATCGCCGCAGTGTTACATCCCTGTGCTTGTTTTACAAGTACTTCTACGAAATGTACTTTGACGAACTTACTATACTGGTCCCCCTAAACGAAAATTATAACTACCCACTCAGCTAGCAACAAAATCACACCCCTTCACTGTAAAGGTCCCTATGTACCAGAAGATTTTCTGCTCTAATAGCTTATTTCCTCGGGCCGCTTGTCTTCGGAATTCCCTTCCGGCTCCCTGTTTCCCAGACCGTACCAACATGCAGAAATTTAAATTTAATGTAAACACAAATCTTGCTGCCCAACTCCCCATCCAGGTTTCCCGTATAAATCTTCCTCCTATCACAGTAATCCCGTACGCTGCAATGGCAATATGCCTTGTTTGGAGCGAATACAAGTAAAACAATAAATAAATAAAATAAATAAAAAAATAAACATGAAACGAACGATACCAAACTAAGCAAAACAATTTTTAATAAAAGTGTTCGTTCTCCTTGACAAAGCCCCACGGGCTGCAGTTTTGACCAAGACCGAAAAATAAAGTCGCGGTGAACAAAAGTAGATCTCCAATGTATAGATGCAAAAGAAAAATGGCGCCTGTTGCCAAGCAACTGTTCCAGTCAATATGTCCGAACAGACAACAATGCGAATATTACATTTTTCTATTGATTTATTCGTTACAATTTTGAACGCTACAAGGAAGCAGAATATATTATACATCACTCGACGATAAGGGCTATATATGTTGGTCGTTGCTATGGGGATAGCATTAGACTACATTTGATGGCGAGACTCCAACTTGGGAGGTTTTTTTTTTAGAGGGGGGGGGGGGGTAATAATATATTTATTATTAAAATTCCTTTAAGTTCACAGACAAGTTGGGTTAATAGCTCAATAGTGGGTATATTACTCAGGCAAAAATATAATCATTTAATAAATGTTCCGAATTAAAAAAAAAAAATCTTAATTCATACAATTATTTCTGTCCATTTAAAAAACGCACATTTTTTGCTTGATAATAAATTCAAGATATCTTTTAAAAACAGTACAGTAGAATTCGAAAAAAAACCCCAACAATTTTGATAAAGGTTTTGCTCGCTTCGTGAATTTTTATTTCCAATCAGACATTAACCCTAACCCTAAACCCTAAACCCTTAACCCTAAACCCTAACCCTCAACCCTAACCCTAACCCTAAACCTAAACCTAAACCCTAACCCTAAACCCTTAACCCTAACACTTAACCCTTAACCCTAACACTTAACCCTAACCCTAAACCTAACCCTAAACCTAAACCTAAACCCTAACCCTAAACCCTTAACCCTAACACTTAACCCTAACCCTAAACCTAAACCTAAACCCTAAACCTTAACCCTTAACCCTTAACCCTTAACCCTTAACCCTAACCCTAAAACCTAAACCCTAAACCCTAACCCTTAACCCTAAACCCTAACCCTCAACCCTAACCCTAACCCTAAACCTAAACCTAAACCCTAACCCTTAACCCTTAACCCTAACACTTAACCCGTAACCCTTAACCCTAACCCTAAAACCTAAACCCTGACCCTAACCCTAAACCTTAAACCCTTACTCTAACCCTAACCCTAAACCCTAAACCCTAACCCTAACCCTAACCCTAACCCTAAAACCTTAAACCCTAACCCTAACCCTAAACCTAAACCCTAACCCTAAACCCTAACCCTAAACCCTAAACCCTAACCCTAAACCCTAAACTCTAACCTTAACCTTAACCCTGAACCTAAACCCTTACCCTAACCCTAAAACCTAACCCTAAACCCTAAACCCTAAACCCTAACCCTAGCCCTAGCCCTAACACTTAACCCTTAACCCTAACACTTAACCCTTAACCCTAAACCCTAACCCTTAACTCTTAACCCTAACCCTAAAACCTAAACCCTAAACCCTAACCCTAAGCCCTAACCCTAACCCTAATCCTAAATCCTTACCCTAACCCTAACCCTAACCCTAACCCTAAACCCTAACCCTAAACCCTAACCCTAAACCCTAAACCCTAACCCTAACACTTAATCCCTTAGGAAGTGAGACAATCGAAATAATAGTAAGCAAAAACCAAACGAACGCTGCAATCACCAATAAAAATAATTACATAAAAATACATATATATACATATGTCTTTTTTATATTCAGTGTTACACCGATAAGGTTATGGTAAAAAAAGAAAGTACCGTGATATTCATTCTCTTGGAGTCACAAGGGATCAAATTAGTGTATGGAGAGTGCAGGGGGGGGGTTAACAGAGAGAGCAGTCAAAATGAGATTTAGAGAGACAGAGGGACAAACGGAGGGATATATATATATATATATATATATATATATATATATATATATCCCTCCGTTTGTCCCTCTCCTTGCAAGTCAATAGTGTCGTTGCTTCGTATAGCAGTGTAGACATCTTGGAGCAAACTGATTTCTTTCCTTTCGAAAGGGGTTCTTTTATAGACAACTTCGTAGAAGGTTCTAGATTTTACCGTTTCTTAGCACGCATGCATTTGGTTCGCCAATCTGTGCGTGAGTGGTTAAGTAGCGCACGCGTATTTCATTCGGCTGTCCATCTACTAGGTGAGAACAGCTCAGCTATATATGAATTATTTCTCATTTTTTAACTAAAATTTAAGAAAAAGTGTTGAAATGAATGAAAATTACATGGAATGCCGCTTAGCTTACTTGCCTAATGTAAGCGGGGAACTGCCAAAATTCACGAAGAATCTGTTAAGAAAGGGGGGAGTGAATAATTATGGGAAAGAGAAGAAAAAGAGAGAATATAAAACCCAAGGAAAAAGACGAATAAGAGGAACAGGTTCATTTGTTTTTTAGCGAAGTAAGAAGAAGAAGAAGAAGAAGAAGAAGAAGAAGAAGAAGAAAAATAAACAGAATAATGTATATCCTATAGGAAAAAATGAATAAAAGAGGGTAAGAAAGGAAAGGAGGATGAAAGGAAAGAGAGGAGAGGAAGAAAGAGAGGAGAGGAAATGAGAGAGGAGAGGAAATGAGAGGAGAAATGAAATAAAGAAAAGAACGAGTGGCTCCCAGAAGGGGCAGTGACATTCGTAGTAAGAAACTGTTACGGTTTGCGCATGACCAACGCTAAAGAAAAATGAGATGATGATGAGGAAATGAATGAAGCTGCCTTTCGCCCATGCATGGGGTATTGTTGCCACATCTGGGCTGGTGCAGCACCCACTAGACTCTCCCTCTTAGATAGGGTGAAAAAAGAGTATCTAATCTAGTAGGTCCCGCACTGTTTATCAAGTTCCACTCCCTGTCCCATCGTCGTAATCTTACATCACTGTGATAGTTTTACAAGTACTTCCACGGAAAGTAATTTTATAACAAGGAAATACTGAATGAACACTCATTTTAATTGTTATCATTTCAGCTTTTAGTAAATCGAGAATTTTCTTGTCTTTCTTGCCTGGTTGATTAGTTATGAGCGTTTATACCTAGAGACATCCTACACATCACCAATGTGTCGACTTATAGCATTTTAGTCTGATAGATGTCATGTAAGTCTTCGGGATAGGATGATTGTAGTGTAGTATAAGGCTCCAGGTATGTCATCAGTTAGAAGTTTTAGCACAAGAGATACAGAATGAACACGCGGTTTCATTATTATATTGTCAAAGTTTTCTTGTCTGGATTATAAGTTACTCGCAACAGGGCTACACGGCGTTGCCCGGGGTAAAAGTGTAACATGGTTGTATTAAAACTTCTATATCTCTCTCTCTTTCTCCCTTCCAGCCGCTCTTTTTTCTCCACCCAGCCCATTATCCCCTCTCTGGACACACACACATTTTTATAGATTACTCGAAGAATGAGTCGGTGCAAGGGAAATAACTCATTAGAAAAAAATCAGAGTTACTTCCCATTAGTTATTGGGGAAAAGATGAAAAACCTAACACCCCCTCCCTAACAAAATCGAATTTGAGATATTATTGATTCCGGCAACGCTGATCAAGAATATACCAACTTTGTGCGTGTGTCCTTGGTAGTTTTTTTTTACTGGACATACACACACACATACACACAGACAACTGCCATTTATATAATAGAAAATGAGCGTATAAAATGGTGACGTTTATACTAAGACGCCTTGTGTTTAGATCTTTTAAGAGATTTAATTTCAATGAAACAAAGCCAACGTGAGATTTCCAGTAGTAATAATAACCACGGAACCTGGATAAACATTCTCAGGATGCCGACCGGATCCTCCAAGTGTACTATCAAAAGGGTCCTTGCCGATCAACGAGATTTTTCAGCGTATTTTATATCCGGGCAACGCCGGGTCCATCTTCTATTGCGTAACATCGGAGAAGAAATCGCAACAAAGCCGACATAATCAGCTCGTCGTAAATGGACAGTTGACCGCTCGCCGCCAAAGGACGGCCCATTGAAGTTCAATTTAGTTTGATGTCGACTCGACAAAGGGAATTGTCACACATAGTCACGCCTTGTAGTCACTGTATATGTTAATTATTACCTGTCTTGTTGGTCAGCTAAAGTCTTATTTGATCTAACTCGTTGGTGAAAAAGCCAGGTCGACTACTACTACTACTACTACTACTACTACAATTACAATCACTACAACGACTACTACTACAATCACTACTACTACAATTACTACTACTAGTACAATCACTACTACTACAATTACAATCACTACTACGACTACTACTACAATCACTACTACTACAATTACTACTACTACTACTATACTCTCTACTACTACTGTTACAATCACTACTACTAATACTACTACTACACTCACTATTACTATGATTACAATAACTACTACTGCAATCACTACTACTACTACTACTACTACTACTACTACTACTACTACTACGACTACTACTATTACCATCGCTACTACTACTACAATTACTACTACTACGAGTACTACTACGACTACAATTACTACTACTACTACGATCACTACTACTACAATCACTACTACTACTACAATGCTACTACTACGAGTACTACTACAACTACAATTACTACTACTACTACTACTACTACGAATACTACTACAATTACTACTACTACTACAATCACTACTACTACTACAATCACTATTACTATTATTACAATCACTACTACTGCAATCACTACTACTACGACTACTACTATTACCATCACTACTACTACAATACTACTACTACTACGAGTACTACTACGACTACAATTACTACTACTACGAGTACTACTACAATTACTACTACTACTACTACAATCACTACTACTACTACAATGCTACTACTACGAGTACTACTACAACTACAATTACTACTACTACTACTACTACTACTACGAATACTACTACAATTACTACTACTACAATCACTACTACTACTACAATCACTACTACTACTACAATCACTACTACTACTACAATCACTACTACTACTAAATGTTTGTCAACATTGTGTGCCATGTTTTTCTTTCATTTTACTAATGTGTCATCACTTAGCAAGGCCGAAAGCGACTGAAGGATGATGGATTGTCCCTATTTATTTGCTTCCACCCACAATAGAAGCGTTAGACACAAGGTCGTTTTTTTTTTAATTCAGCTCCCAAAATAGGGCACTCTGAATCAACACAAAAAATTTAATTGCCTCAGTCTAGAAGAATTTCTCCTTCACTGACGGAGAACAGAACAGATGAAGTGTAGTTTCCGAACAGATACTACACTTTGCTCCACACAAAATGATGGGTTGAACAAAGTTTGATTACTTATGGAGACGGTTTATGACCAAGTATTTAACATTCGGTTTGAAGACGACCATGTCGTAAACTGCAGAGAAGCAGTCCCTTGGTAACGTGTTCCACGGACGGGAAGTTTTTTGAAAGATACTCGTTTGTGGAAATACCGTCTGGCGCAAGGCACACAGAGGAAGAAAGGGAAGTTATTTTCCGTTGTGGTAGGAAGACGAGTTCTTGTGAATGTTTTACAAGGAGGAATCAGTAATTGAAGCTCAGTTGAGCACCGTTCATGGAAATAACAATAGAGTATTGATTTACTCCTCTCCAGAAGTTAGGCACAAGGCCAGTTTTTATCTTACTCCCACAAGTAAGATGTGACCCAAGGTCGGGTCGGAAAAGTGGGGTTTAAAAATTGCTTGGGCAGCCCCGTCGGCATTCCCCGGTATGGGGCGCCTCAGGCTGTAAGCAATAAACTTACTCCTCCCCAAAGAGGGGAGGCGAAGCCTGGGAGGGTGGATCTCCTAGAACTGCACAGGACAGACCCATAGACCGGCGTAAATCAAGCCCCGAAGGCCAAGACAATACCAGTCTATGGGCTGCAGTATCCATCGGAACAGATACTACACTTTGATCTTAGCCAAAAGGCCAAGAACAATAGATTAGAGAAAGACTGGCAATGGTGTTTCTGTGAGAAAGGAAATGTACAGAACAGACAAGATTTTCACACATTAGATTGCGAGGTCGAATTTGAACTCTGTCTAGGCACGGATAGCGCTCCGAGCGGCACCTCCCTAGATGTGGCAACAGTACTCCATCTTAGTAATCAAATAAACGACAAAAATGGGCGCCAAAATATCCATTGTTTTATAAATGGCGTGTAATGCGATTTTCGCTTCCTTAAATTTATTTTTATTCAAATCAAACCCTTTCCTTATTTTTGGACTAGGTCCGGCGGAACTTGGACAGAAATTGTGGAATCAGATGACAATCTATATATACACGGTGTTTGGAAGATCGATGTCATAACTTTGGGATTATATTTTAAAATGAATTGTTCCCAAATCAAATTATGTCGCTCTGTCTACTAAAACAGTACAATTTTAAATAAATACATACGAAAAGAAATACATAAAAAAGTGACATTCGGGTGCTTCTGCATATAAACCCTGACATGTTAGACCGCTCTTAAAAATAAAATAGCTAAAAAAAATGTATAAACTTTGTTATGTACTTACGTGGTAGATGAATAAAAGACTGTACACCAAACATTATGCAAATCCATCCAGTATTTATTTAATTATAAATAAAAAACGATTTTATCACTCGGTAGATATTTCCACCATTTTGTATCTTAGATTTTCCAGTGGTCAAGGACGATAACTCATATTTTCACGATTTCGGGGTTTACAAAAATGTCAAAATGTACGTAAACTCATTTTTTTTCTTTTTCTTATAATTTAATAAATACTGGATGAATTTGCGTAATTTTTTTTGCACAATCTTATTTTCAGCTAACACGTAAGTACATAATAAAGTTTATACATTCTTTAAATATTTCAATGTCAGGGTTGATATGCAGAAGCACCGACATTCGTTTTATTGATTTGAAGAATATTTACCAAACAATTATTTTTACGGCCAGAAGACAGAGAATAGTTGTTGCTTTGAAAAGAACTAAATTGCTACAAATGTAAATGAATAAATAGACACGTTCGTTTTATTTATTCAATAATATTTAGTTGACAATAAAAATTATTTTTACGGAAGAAGAAAGAACAATTTTTTCTCAATAGTATTAACCCTGCTAAACATTTATTCATTCGAAAGCAATATTAAAGTAAAACTTCATAGGCTATGAACAAAATGAAATATGAACTTCCTACACTATGAACAAAATTAAACATGAACTTGTTACGCTATGAACAAAATTAAACATGAACTTGTTACGCTATGAACAAAATTAAACATGAACTTGTTACGCTATGAACAAAATTAAACATGAACTTGTTACGCTATGAAAAAATTAAATATGAACTTCCTACGTTATGAACAAAATTCAACATGAACTTCCTACGCTATGAACAAAATAAAATATGAACTTCCTACGTTATGAACAAAATAAAATATGAACTTCCTACGCTATGAACAAAATTAAATATGAACTTCCTACGCTATGAACAAATTAAAATATGAACTTGCTACGCTATGAACAAAATTAAATATGAACTTCCTACGCTATGAACAAAATTAAATATGAACTTCCTACGCTATGAACAAAATAAAATATGAACTTCCTACGCTATGAACACAATGAAATATGAACTTCCTACGCTTTGAACAAAATTAAGTATGAACTTCCTACGCTATGAACAAAATTAAATATGAACTTCCTACGCTATGAACAAAATTAAATATGAACTTCCTACGCTATGAACAAAATAAAATATGAACTTCCTACGCTATGAACACAATGAAATATGAACTTCCTACGCTTTGAAAAAAATGAAATATGAACTTCCTACGCTATGAACAAAATAAAATATGAACTTCCTACGCTATGAACACAATGAAATATGAACTTCCTACGCTTTGAACAAAATTAAATATGAACTTCCTACGCTATGAACAAAATTAAATATGAACTTCCTACGCTATGAACAAAATTAAATATGAACTTCCTACGCTATGAACAAAATAAAATATGAACTTCCTACGCTATGAACACAATGAAATATGAACTTCCTACGCTATGAACAAAATAAAATATGAACTTCCTACGCTATGAACACAATGAAATATGAACTTCCTACGCTTTGAATAAAATTAAATATGAACTTCCTACGCTATGAACAAAATTAAATATGAACTTCCTACGCTATGAACAAAATTAAATATGAACTTCCTACGCTATGAACAAAATGAAATATGAACTTCCTACGCTATGAACAACATTAAATATGAACTTGTTACGCTATGAACAACATTAAATATGAACTTCCTACGTTATGAACAAAATAAAATATGAACTTTCTACGCTATGAACAAAATTAAATATGAACTTCCTACGCTATGAACAAAATTAAATATGAACTTCCTACGCTATGAACAAAATTAAATATGAACTTCCTTCGCTATAAACAAAATTAAATATGAACTTCCTACGCTATGAACTAAGCGTAGCAATAAAAAAGCAAATTAGTGTTGACTCTAATCATTGCATTGAGTCAGAAGAATCAGAAACAAAGAATACAGAGAAAATATCATGGGAAACTTCAGAAAGAAATACAGCATCACTTCTACCATTCTTGGAAGAAAATAGTTGCTTTAATAACTACGATATAGAGATCGTTCGTGCTATACAAAGAAAAACGTTCATTAAAAAAATGGAACTGAACAAAGTATCCAAATTTCGATAAAACATAAAAGACTCAATGAAATCATTGAACGGGAATGATTTTTGAAAACAATAAGGATATTTAATAATTTTAGTGATATACATGCAGTATCTATTCACAATTTTGTTAACAATCTCTCTCGCGCACATTTTTTTTTAACAATCTCTTTCCCACTTCCAACGGGACTGTATGTGCTCTCAGGTTGGCTTTGTCAACCTGGGAGGCAGACATTGAAAAAGAAGAAGAAAAAACACAAAATCACTGTAACCGTTGAGGAAGACACGTGTGTGTCGAAATATTCTGATTAAAACAAAAAAAAAATTATTTATTAAAATTTTCGCATTGCTTTATCTGGTTTCTTAAATCTGATTGTTTTGTCTCTTGAATTAGACACCAATTACACTCGATCGTGACATTGAATATACTGATTACCTATTTAACGGGCGTGTTGATGCAACATCATACTAATACCTATCCACACTTGCTAACAGGCTCATTGCAGATGTGAAACAAGTTGCAGTTTGACACATTTTCGTTGAATATTATATTAAATAGGCACGGTCCACGTTTAACATTTTCTTCGTCATATGTGCTTTGCATATATTATTATTAATTACACGGGTATATACGGCCATTTTATTATTTCAAACTTTTATTTTCACATTTCAACATGAAAAGGAAAACCAGGGCCGCCATATTTGATAATGGTGTAGATTTACAAAAGAAAATGGCGGTTTTATCCGACATTACTCAAACGACGGTTTTATTTTTAAACAGACATTAAAATATTTTCAATAAAACTCATTCCAGTTTTTGCTTACCGACGATCCAGAAACACAATGCAGATACAAATTTACTCACGCGGCGAAAATAATCTAGGCTTAAATTGAAACTTGATTTTTAAGTTTATTTTCCCATTACGTCTCTTTCTTTCTTTAATTTATACGATTTCTTTCTCTCTCTCTCTCTCTTTCTCTCTCTCTCTCTCTTTCTCTCTTTCTCTCTCTCTCTTTCTCTCTTTTTCTTTCTCTCTTTCTCTTTTTCGCTCTCTCTCTCTCTTTCTCTTTCTCGCTCTGTCTATCTATCTCAACATTTCTATTTTTCTTTCTCTCTCTCTTTCTCTCTCTTTATCTCTCTTTCTCTTTCTCTTTCTCTCTCTCTCCCTCTCTTTATCTCTCTTTCTCTCTCTCTCTCTTTCTCTTTCTCGCTCTGTCTATCTATCTCAACATTTCTATTTTTCTCTCTCTCTCTCTCTTTCTCTCACTCTCTCTTTATCTCTCTTTCTCTTTCTCTCTTTCTCTCTCTTTCTCTCTCTTTATCTCTCTTTCTCTTTCTCTCTCTTTCTCTCTCTCTCTCTTTCTCTTTCCCTCTCTCTCTCTTTCTCTCTCTCTCTTTCTCTCTCACTTTCTCTTTCTCTCTCTCTTTCTCTCTCTCTTTCTCTCTCTTTCTCTTTCTCTCTTTCTTTCTCTTTCTCGCTCTGTCTATCTATCACAACATTTCTATTTTTTCTTTCCACTCTTTATTTGTTTACTCTTTCTTCCGTTCCACTCCACCTCTGCCGAGGAGAGAGAGCACTAATCAGACCTACACTGGAAGAGTATGGAAAGGGCTGGGACCTTGGAGAGGCTGACTGCTATCCAAATCCCAGAAAAGACCAAAGGTTGTTGCCAGCGAGATATCAATGATAAGCGGCTGTTGTGATAACGCAAAGTCATTTGCAATAGTTATCAAAAGAGGTGGAGAGTATTGGAAATCTGGGGAGAGTTGTTGTCACTCAGACTCTAGGGAACACCACAAATGATTATCAGTGAGCAATCGCTGATGATGACCTGTGTGAGAACTCCTAGTGAGTACACATAATAATAATAGATCCACTATTTGATAAAGATCAATGTGTATTTATTTGTGCATATATAAATATATATCGGTCCCGTCACACAAAATTTAGCGAATAAAAAAAAAATTCTGGATGAAACCATTTAAAATGTTTAGGGAGAGAACAAATAGCAAGTTTTATAACCTATCCCTCCACACACCCACCACCGTCTGAAATGACGTCAGAAAGAACTCATTCATTCTATTTCAATAATGAGCCGTTTTCTGCTCTTTTCTTTTCCTTTCTTCTCAATCTTTTTACAGTTTCTTTCTTTCTTTCTACCATTTCTTTCTAATATTTCTTTCTATCCCACTTCTCCCGGTCTTTACAAACTTAGCGTCGTTGTAAGATTGATATGCTCGAAAACAGAATAAAGAAAAAAAAACGAATATATATATATATATATATATATATATATATATATATAATTAAAATTTTGTATAGTTAGGCAACATTCCTTCTTTTATACATATTTGGTTGAACAGGAGTGCCAACTTCTGTTTGTTCCTTTTTTGATCCAATTTTTCTATTCGTCGGACGATAGATCTTGTGCTTTTAATAATGGAGCGTAATAAATCTTCATATTTAACGCGAACGTTTTCGACCATTATTGGTCGTCTACAGGCGGATGATTGATAAATGCAAAATAAAATTGGTGAATTTATTTGAGAGGACGTTTCCATGTGATAAAAACATTAAAAAGTTAGTTTCATTTAGTTCACTGAAAAGTTGACAAGGGAGAGCACTTCGTTAAAATTCAGATAGTTTTGATTTTGAAGAAATTTTAACAATATGCATTAGACAAAAATTAATAAATATTTTCAAAATTACAGTTTCTTTGGGGTATTTTAAAAGGCTTTTCGAAGGCCGAATGTGGGAACAACCTCCCATTTGAAAATTTAAATATATCAGATTTGCATTGAATTTGATCCACAGTTATTAGACACCAAATAAGCAATATTCCCTGACTTTCAATTTCGTCTACAGACCCCTTTAGCTTAAGCCATACATCTTAGACATTTTCTAAAATCACAATCATGTCATGAATTGAAATACGAATTATAGACATAAGATTTAGTATCATTACATTATAATTTTAGTCCATAAGTTTCACAAATCTCCTAAATTAACACCCAACAAACTAACCAACCGAAGAACCAACAACACCAACCCAGTTTCACTTCAACCCTGACCATCTACACTAATTATCCCAATCTCTGGGTATCCTACCTCCAAATAGACCGATTTTGTCGGGTATCAACACACTTACAGATTCACTTCAGGATACATAGACAACATCCTCAAACAACTTACTACCCACTACACTATCCCAGCTACATCAAAGACACTACACAGTTTATAAACAAATTACAACATACCCAATGACGAACTCATTGTAATTTTACACCAACATCCCACACAAAATTCTCCTATCACTCTACCAAACTCACAAACCAAAATCGAACCCTCAATCTCACATGCTACAGTCCCAAGATAATATACCATATGTACTGCACACATTGCAATGATGGTGAACTGGGGAGACAGAAACTCGCTTTCGTCATGTTAATAATTGAAACAAAAAAGAATTAATTACTTTGCGACACTCCGAAATTTAAAATAAATTTGAAAGCATTAAAACTGTCGAATAAAAAGTAATTTCTGGCTTTAAAATTCTTTAAAAATCCTCATTTAATTAAAAGACTGACAATTGTGGAAGCTTTTTATGAGTATTGATCAGTTCCTATTTATTTGACCTCTCCCCACGAGGGCAGAGTTAGACACAAGGTCGGTTTTTAATTTGAAGGAAAATCAAGCTTCCCCAAAAAGTGCACTTTGGATTGGGAACAAATACAAGTTGCCTCAGTTTAAAAAGATTTCTCCTTCACTGACCGAGAACAGAATAGATTAAGTGTATTGATTTACTCCTCTACAGGAGTTAGGCACAAGGCCAGTTTTTATCTTACTCCCACAAGTAAGATGTGACCCAAGGTCGGGTCGGGAAAGTGGGGTTTAAAAATTGCCTGGGCAGCCCCGTCGGCATTCCCCGGTAGGGGCGTCTCAGGCAGTAAGCAATAAACTTACTCCTCCCCAAAGAGGGGAGGCAAAGCCTGAGAAGGTGGACCTCCCAGAACTGTACAGGACAGACCCATTGACCGGCGTAAATCAAGCCCCGAAGGCCAAGACAACACCAGTATGGGGTGCAGTATCCATCGGAACAGATACTACACTTTGATCTTAGCCAAAGGCCGTGTAGTATCAGAACATATACTACACTTTGCTCCTAACCAAAAAAAGCCAAGGAGCAAGGTGTAAAATCCCATTATACAAAAAGGGGTCAAACGGTTAAATTGTATGTTTTGTTAAAAAAGTAACGGTCTCGTCTATCGTAAATGTAATTTAGTTAAATCCACTGATTCCCTTTTCAAATATCATTTTCCGCTATATTGAATTACTGGGCGGGATTTCCAATGATTTATTTCAACAAAACATATATTATTGACACACACAAAGGAATGTTTGTTAAACGCTACATAATAATCGTTAGGGTGGACCCTAGCATATGCACTTTCCTACACGCATTTACTGATTAACGTCACATGTTTATAATTACGGATGACCCAAATATGTTTTGTTTAAAAAGACCGACAAAAAAACTCTTTACTCGTTGTTCAAGTAGCTTTCTATATTACAAAGCGATATATAAAATACATATCATGAATTGATAGAAGAAACACTAAGCAAATACATGGAACTTGCCAGAAAATTGAATGGGATATGGAACATGAAGAAAATTACTGCAGTTGATTCCAAACAACTACAGACCGATAACCTGCCTACAAACTATCAACGAACAGATCTAGCGCCCCATTAATAACCGTTGACTACTACCCGAGAAAGAGAAAGGATGCCGGAAAGCATCAAGAGTGACGTATGACCAGCTATACAAAAAAATCCCGAAGGAGGTGAAAAGCAGAAAAAAGATCATAGACATGGCATGGATGTATTACAAAAAGCTTACGACACAATCTCTCAAGCATGGACACTTGAATACTTTAAGATGTACAAAATATCTGATAAAATTATCAACTTTATGGCGAAAACAATGGAAATATAGTGAC
Organism: Sepiola atlantica; assembly: GCA_963556195.1. Taxonomy (NCBI): domain Eukaryota; kingdom Metazoa; phylum Mollusca; class Cephalopoda; order Sepiida; family Sepiolidae; genus Sepiola; species Sepiola atlantica. Next base: position 33,736,471 of record OY744551.1, read on the forward strand.
TGGAACTGACAGCTGGAGGACAACACCTGACAGAGATAAGAATTCAGAGATACATTTTCCAGGGAGACTCTTTATAACCACTACTTTTTATCATAGCCATGATGCTCCTCAACAACATACCCGGAAGAGCTCTTCGACAGAGAAACGGAATCGCTATTGATAGCCGCACAAAATAACGCGATCAGCACGAACTACATATTAGCCAAGATAGACAAAAACCCAGGAAAACAGTAAATGAAGACCATGTGGACAAAGAGACGAAACTTTAAATCAAATAATAAGTTAATGGAACAAACTAAATAAAAAGGGAATATAAAAGCAGACACAGGTGTACGAGGAAGGAAGTTCACTGAGAACTGTGCAAACGTCTGCATTTTGAACATGCAGACAAATGGTACAGGCACAAACCGGAGACAGTAATGGAGAATAAGGATCATGAAATTCTCTGGGACAGGAAAGCACAAATAGACAAATTTATCCAAGCAAATAACCCCCCCCCCCCCGAAATCGTAGAATTCACCATCCCAGCATTCACAGGGTGAAGAGCAAAATAACTAAAGAAATACATAGAACTTGTCAGAGAGCTGAAAGAGATTCCACTTATTCTTTATTTGGTCTCTAAATCGAAGAAATCGAAAACCAGAAAATATCTTTTTATATAACTTACACTTTATTTTATTTATTTTATTAATTTAATTTATTTAATTTATATAGCTTACAATTTATTTTTTTATATAGCTTACAATTTATTTTATATAGCTTACAATTTATTTTATATAGCTTAAAATTTATTCTTATATAGCTTACAATTGATGTTTTATATAGCTTGCAATTTTTTTAATATAGCGTACAATTTATTTTTTTATATAGCTTACAATTTATTTTTTATATAGCTTACAATTTTTTTATATAGCTTACAATTTATTTTATATAGCTTAAAATTTATTTTATATAGCTTAAAATTTATTTTTATATAGTTTACAATTTATTTTTTATATAGCTCACAATTAATGTTTTATATAGCTTGCTTTTTTTAATATAGCGTACAATTTATTTTTTTATATAGCTTATAATTTACTTTTTATACAGATTTTAATTTATTTTTTATATAGCTTACTATTCATTTTTTATATCAGATTTTTATATACCTTGCATTTAACTTTTTATATAGCTTACAACTTAATTTTATGTAGCTTGCAATCAACTATTTATATAGCTTACCATTTATTTTTTATGTAGCTTATAATTTATTTTTATGTAGCTTACAATTTATTTTTATATAACTTACAATTAATCTGTATAAAAAATAAATTGCAAGCTATATGCTTGCAATTTATTTTTTATACAGCTTATTTTATTTTATATAGTTTAAAATTTATTTTTAAATAGCTTTACATTTATTTTTATATATAGCTTACAATTTATTTTTATATAGCTTATAATTTATTTTTATGTAGCTTACAATTTATGTTTTATATAGCTTACAATTTTTTTATATAGATACAGATTTATTTTATATAGCTTACAATTTATTTTTACATAGCTTACAATTAATTTTTATATAGCTTACAGATTTATTTTTTACATAACTAGTATTTTTTTTTATATAGCTTACAATTTATTTTCATATAGCTTACAATTTATTTTTTTATATAGTTTACAATTTATTTTTTATATAGCTTACAATTTATTTTTTATATAGCTTACAATTTATTTTTTATATAGCTTACAGATTTATTTTTTATATAACTAGTAATTTATTTTTTTATATAGCTTACAATTTATTTTTAAATAGCTTACAATTTATTTTTTATGTAGCTAACAATTTATTTTTTATATAGCTTACAATTTATTTTTATATAGCTTACAATTTATTTTTTATATAGCTTACAATTTTTTTTATATAGATACAGATTTATTTTAATATAGCTTACAATTTATTTTTTATATAGCGTACAATTAATTTTTTATATAGCTTGCAGATTTTTTTTTTATATAACTAGTAATTTATTTATTTATATAGCTTACAATTTATTTTCATATAGCTTACAATTTTTTTTTTATGTAGCTAACAATTTATTTTTTATATAGCTTACAATTTATTTTATATAGATTACAATTTATTTTTTGTATAGCTTACAATTACTTTTTTTATATAGCTTACAGATTTATTTTTATATAACTAGTAATTTATTTTTTTATATAGCTTACAATTTATTTTCATATAGTTTACAATTTATTTTTATGTAGCTAACAATTTATTTTTTATATAGCTTACAATTTATTTTTTTATATAGCTTACAATTTATTTTTTATATAGCATACAATTTTTATTTTTTATTTTTATAGTTTACAATTTATTGCATGTAGCACATTGCCATTTCTTTTCGCACACTCCGGTTACAATCAACTCTTCAAATCCCAAGATGAGACGAACAAAATATTGGACGCCCTCCCTCTCCAATTGTCAAGTCTGTTGCCTTGTTTCCCCGATTCTCTATCGATCAGTAACGTACGTCTGCAATTTTTTATACATCCAAATTACAAATACATTTTTTTAGCCTAAACCTTGCGATAATCAAACCAACCGCAGTCGTATTACAAACGCGACGCCTACCCACACCTAACCCTAACCCTAACCCTAACCCTTACCCTAACCCTAACCCTAACCCACACCTCTAACCTATACCAAGTTATCATCTATAATTTCTATTCACTTTTCCGCCTTTTCCGCTGATGATTCGAATGGACTCTACCGGCATTTCTAAACGGTAAAAAGTCAATCCATATCAATGAACCCATGGTACGTCTCTGAAATATGTAACATATAGTTCTTAAATAAATCATTTGTATTTTAGCTCACATATCTTTGTGATCGAGCACTTTATTGATTTCTTTTCAACAGACGCAGACGCACTATATATATATATATATATATATATATATATATATATATATATATATATATATATGTATAAAGAAATAAGTTCTATTTGCGCCTCTCTCTCTCTCTATATATATATATATATATATATAAGAAATAAGTTCTATTTGCGCCTCTCTCTCTCTCTCTCTCTCTCTCTATATATATATATATATATATATATATATATATATATATATATATAAGAAATAAGTTCTATTTGTGCATATATATATATATATATATATATATATATATAAGAAATAAGTTCTATTTGCGCATATATATATATTATATATATATATTATATATATAAATATATATATATATATATATATATATATATATATATATATATATATATATATATATATATATAGAGAGAGAGAGAGAGAGAGAGAGAGAGAGAGAGAGAAAGGGAGAGTAAGAGAGAGTGTTAAATACATATTCTAATATCCGCATACATATATGTTAGGTTTTAATCCAGACTCATCAGTGTAGCTATAAATAACTGTTCCACCGGTCGCACAATTACGCTAAGCAGTAATAATATTTTAAAATGCTTAACGTAATACAATTTTATCCTGTGACGCTAATCCTGGCGTTGCAGAATTTACATTGTTAATGTCTTTCCTGAACAGTGTGAAAACGTTCTCTCTTTATTTTTAAAAACATATTTCACCCCAAACAAGGCTTACTGAGAATTAGGGTGTAGGTTTTAGGTGTCACCCAATGTTGGGAGCAGTGTAGCGAGATGTCTGTTTACATTAGTTTTGAACCTCTGCATGTCGGTACTGTCGGGAAACAGGGAACAGGGAGAGAGTTTCAGAGGCCAGCAGCACGAGGAAAGAAGCTATTGGAGTAGAAGGCTCTCCGGCATCTGGGGACCTCCACAGTGAATGGATGGGATTCAGCTGATTGTCGAGTTGGTCTAGTGAATTTACGTCGAGGGGGCACCAGAGTAGCCAGTTCATCGAAGCATAATCCATTGAAGTATTTGTAAAACAAACACAAGGATGCTACATTGCGGCGATGGGACAGGGACTGGAGCTTGGTTGACAGTGAGGGACCTATTAGGTTGGCGACTCTTTTTTGGACCTTGTCTAGGAAGGAGAGATTGAGGAAGCAAGATTCAGCTAGGCATTTGTTGTAGAGTTTGGAGAGGACAGGGGCCAGTTCAGCAGAGCATTTCTTTATTACTATTACAGGTATAAAATCAGGCCCGCAAACTTTGGGGGTGTTAATGTTTTTTATGATGTCTCTGATCTGGGATGGGGTGATGATCAGGTTATCAAGTGTGGCTTCGGTCCGCAATAGGAATTTAGGGAGGGGTGGTTTTCTGAGTCCAAAGTAGAGTTTGAGGCGAAACGCTGGGCAAGTAGTTCAGCCTTATCAGTTGCAGTGCAAACGACATCATTGTGGTTTGATAGTGGGGGAATCGTTGATTGACCATTGTTCACCACACTATTGTAGATTTTCCAGAAATCGCGAGTACCTAGTTTCTGTGATTGAATGCGTTCTTTTGTTAACTTTGTATGTCTTCTCTTTGCTTCACCTATTACGGCCTTACAATTATTGTTTGACTCTATACATTTCTGTCTATTAGTAGCTGACTTATGGCGGCCGAATTTACGGAATGCTTACTGCCTCTCAGCAATGGCAGCTGCCCATTCTGAGGTGAACCATTGGGGAGAGTGGGGCTTGCTAAAGAATTTTCGCATGGGGACATAGGCTTCAATGCCTGCTTTGACACATTCAGTTAACTCAATTGCACACTGATCAGCAGGGAGTGAGAAGGTTTCCCTCTATGGGGAGTTGCTGATGTGATCTCTGATTGACTCAAAATCAGCCTGTTCATAGTATCTCGTTATTTTGAGCAACGGCTCATCAGCTTTTGGACGTGTTTTTAGGGTGATATGAATCATTAGCACAATGTGATCAGCATTCCCGAGTGGGCTATGAGCTTTCGTCACACAAGCCTCGGACATTGAGGTCAAGAACATGTCACGAAGTGAGGCTTGCTGATCTACTCGATCGGGGATGCGGGTCGTGAAATCGACAGTCTGAGAGAGGGAGTGAGCTAAGGTTAAATTATACGTAGAGTTGTCGACTGCGTCAGTAAGGCTGGAGAATCCCAACCAGTCACGGTGGTGTGCATTAAAATCCCCAAATACATGTATCTGGGCATTCGAGTCAAGTGAGAGTGCTCTATCTATGCTTTCAGAGACAGAGTTTCGCAGAGTACAGTCCTGGGTCGAAGGGGAACGGTATAAGAAATATAAGTAGCTAATGATGTGATGTAAAGTCAATCTAAAGCACATGTAGTCTTGGTCATCCGATTCTAACCTATGTTCTCTAGTCAGGGGGAGAGTGTTCCGAACATAAACTCCTAGCCCGTGCATATGTTTGTCAGAGTCTTTACGGTAGAGTGGCGTCTAACTTACTTCACATGCCCGTTTCTCAGCTACTTTTTGAAATTCTCTTCTTTTCTCAAGCTATTTTGTTGATTTGATTTTTTCACCTGATGATGATTTGACTAAGAATAGAAAACGTTCGTGATACATATGGAAAATAGATTATTTTTTATTTTAACACAAAAAGATCATTCTAAAAATGGAAGAAATTTAAAAAAGTATAATTAAATAGAGGAATTCTGTTATTTTTAACAATGTTTGCATAAATGAGAAAATGCTGCCTAAATACCCACAATTCAAATTGCATGAGCCCGTAGCACAAGACAACACTACTACTTGGGACTTTAGAGTTAATTTAATCAAAAGGCAAATTAGCATCGTCCAAGAATTGATTCGGAAACATACTGTTGAACTCCATGAACTTGAAAGCAAGCTGAAGGACCTCATACCCAATGACAAATGCACGGAACTCCAACAACGACTTGCGGATATCATTACCAATTACGAACACTCTTACCAGGTAACTATTTTTAAAAAAATGAAGCTCGCTATGCAAGGGATTCATTTTACTACCCAACAACACGCAACACTACATTAATTTTTCTGACCACGAACTTACAAACCCCCAAAAGGAATGACTAAATTTTGGACCTAACTGTCAACTTTTTTAATCGATTCAACCATCAAAACAAAACAAAAACAGAAATAGAATTACTATATAAAAACATAACTAAACTAGAAACAGAAAATAAAATTACATCACACACCGGCTTACGTGATCTCCTAAAAGCGGAAGCTATAAAAAATCGACATGATAAAAAACAATAAAATTCATTATTAAATCCAAATCTAAAAAAAGCCGCTAATGAACTCCGCAATCATCCAAATATCATTATAAGAAAAGACTATTACACTAAACTTCAAATAATTCTTGATGACCGCACTAAATTGAAAAGAATTAACAGCAATCCTACCAACATGTTAAAGACACAATTTAACAGACTTATCACTGCCAACAAGGCACACATTGATAACCAACTTACCAAAATAACCTGGATATTTATACGGAATAGTTAAGATACATAAACCTAATCCCCCTCTCCGACCTATCATATCCCAAATTACTACTCCTATATATTCCTTAACAAAGACTTTAAATGAACTTATCAGCCCGTATCTACCTAGCAAATATGGCGTCTACACAAGAACTATTACAAATCCTACAAACCAAACAACCGGACATTAAAATTGTTATATCCTAAATTACATAGGACATACTAAATTAAGAATACGCCGAATGGTTTGCGTTTAACAGGGATCCGGTAGGAAGTAGAGACGTTGACTCTTCGCTCACTTCCAGATATGACTGCCCGTCTTATATACGTACTTTCGTATATAGTCAATACCTGATTACTTCCCTTTATGTTAGTTTCGTATTTACAACAAAAATCATTGCTTCTCTTGACGTAGAAAGCTTATTCACGAATGTACATGTAAAAGAAACAATTGATATAATCTCCTATATAAAGGGCAGTTGTCTGTATGTTTGTCTGTTTGTTTGTCTGTTTGTATGTCCAGATACTCCTCCGAGAGGACCCAACAAACAGTCACACGGTTGACATCATTATAACCGGCCAGCCCCGGGACGTATAATATCTCAGAACCGGAAAAAAAAATGGACTCTTCGAGGGTCGACTGAGCACTTTTCTCCAATGGGGGGGTGCCTTTTTCCTCGATTTTCAACGTTGTTTAGTACTAATTTGAGAAAAAAACAAAGAATTTGAGAAATAATGCACCGTCATGATTTTAACAGGAAATGACGTCAGAGGAAATCCCTAACGGCTCTTTTTTGAACATGAGTTTATAGTGAAGCAAGTGTTGCTTAATCACAAACGGCACTTTTTTTGAACACGGGTCCATAGTCAAGCATGGGTTGCTTACTTACTAACGGCACTTTTTTGAACACGAGTCCATAGTGATGCAAGGGTTGCTTAACTCCTAACGGCACTTTTTGATACATGCGTTTATAGTGACGCAAGTGTTGTTTAATCAATAACGGCACTTTTTTTAACATGAGTTCATAGTGAAGCAAGGGTTGCTTAATCCTAACCACATTTTTTCTGTTGACATGATAACATCCTCCTAGGTATTACCTCCTCCTTTTTGAGAGGTGTGAAGTTAGTGTAGTATCAGTAAAATTAAAGTAATAAATAATTATGCTCCCCCACTGTTTTCACTAATATTTGTATGCTCCCCCATTGTTTTCACTAATATTTCTATACATATTGTATACATATTGAAAACTTGTGGGGGGTGTCGGCATTCGCCGGTGTGAGCGCCTCAGGAGAAATTTGGGGAAGAGGGGGGGGGGGTATCGGCATTCGGGGGGGGGGGGTATCGGCATTCGGCGGTGGGGCGCCTCAGGCGAAATCTGGGGAGGGTGAGTGTCGGCATTCGGCGGTGGGGCGCCTCAGGCGAAATTCAGGGAGGAGTGTCAGCATTCGCCAGTATGAGCGCCTCAGGCCGAATTTATGGGAGTGTCGGCATTCGCCGGTGTGAGCGACTCAGGCCGAATTTGGTGGAGTGTCGGCATTCGCCGGTGGTGCGCCTCAGGCCAAATTTGGAGATGGGGGATTGTCGGCATAATGCAAAGTCACGATTTCAGCAGGAAATGACGTCAGAGGAAATCCCTAACGGCACTTTTTTTGAACATGAGTTTATAGTGAAGCACGGGTTGCCTTATCCCAACGAAACATAAGTTTTTATTGAAGCAACTGTTGCTTAATCCCTAACGGCATTTTTTTGAACATGAGTCCATAGTGAAGCAACGGTTGCTTAATTTCTAACGGCACTTTTTTGAACATGAATCCACAGTGAAGCCAGGGTTGGTTAATCAATAACGGCACTTTTTTGAACACAAGTTTGTAGTGAAGCCAGGGTTGCTTAATCCTAACTGCATTTCTTCTGTTGACATGATACCATCCTCCCAGGTATAACCTCCTTCTTTTTGAGAGGTGTGAAGTTAGTGTAGTATCAGTACAATTAAAGTAATAAATAATTATGCTCCACCATTGTTTTCACTAATATTTGTATACATATTAAATAACGTCTCAATAAGTAAAGTAAGAAGCAAAATAATTATGCTCCACGACTGTTTTCACTAATATTTGTATACATATTAAATAACGTCTCAATAAGTAAAGTAAGAAGAAAAATAATTATGCTCCACCATTGTTTTCACTAATATGTGTATACATATGATATAACGTCTCAATAAGTAAAGTAAAAAGAGAAATAATTATGCTCCGCCACTGTTTTCACTAATATTTGTATACATATTAAATAACGTCTCAATAAGTAAAGAAAGAAGAAAAATAATTATGCTCCACCATTGTGTTCACTTATATTTTTATACATGTTAAATAACGTCTCAATAAGTAAAGTAAAAAGAGAAATAATTATGCTCCACCATTGTTTTCACTAATATTTGTATACATGTTAAATAACATTTTTTTGTTTTGAACTCAAAATATTTCTTAGGGTTGGGGGAGAGTTAAAAATTAGGGGGCCGGAGAGATTTAGTGGTCGGGGAAATTTTAGGGGTCAGGACGAACTTTTAAGGGGTCAGGCCAAATTTTTTTGTTTTTTTTTGTTTTGAAGTCAAAATATTTCTCAGGGTTGGGGGAGAGTGAAAAATTAGGGGGCTGGAGAGATTTAGGGGTCGGGGAAAATTTTAGGGGTCAGGACGAACTTTTTAGGGGTCAGGCCAAATTTTTTTGTTTTTTATTGTTTTTTTTTGTTTTGAAGTCAAAATATTTCTCAGGGTTGGAGGAGAGTGAAAAATTAGGGGGCTGGAGAGATTTAGGGGTCGGGGAAAATTTTAGGGGTCAGGACGAACTTTTTAGGGGTCAGGCCAAATTTTTTTGTTTTTTTTTTTGTTTTGAAGTCAAAATATATCTCATGGTTGGGGGAGAGTGAAAAATTAGGGGGCTGGAGAGATTTAGGGATCGGGGAAAATTTTAGGGGTCAGGACGAACTTTTTAGGGGTCAGACCAAATTTTTTTGTTTTTTTTTGTTTTTTTTTGTTTTGAAGTCAAAATATATCTCATGGTTGGGGTAGAGTGAAAAATTAGGGGGCTGGAGAGATTTAGGGGTCGGGGAAAATTTTAGGGGTCAGGACGAACTTTTTAGGGGTCAGGCCAAATTTGTTTCTTTTTTTGGGTTTTGAACTGAAAATATTTCTCAGGGTTGGGGAGAGTGAAAAATTAGGGGGCTGGAGAGATTTAGGGGTCGGGGAAAATTTTAGGGGTCAGAACGAACTTTTTAGGGGTCAGGCCAAATTTTTTTGTTCTTTTTTGTTTTGAAGTCACAATATATCTCATGGTTGGGGGAGAGTGAAAAATTAGGGGCCTGGAGAGATTTAGGGGTCGGGGAAAATTTTAGGGGTCAGGACGAACTTTTTAGGGGTCAGGCCAAATTTTTTTGTTTTTTTTGTTTTGAAGTCAAAATATTTCTCATGGTTGGAGGAGAGTGAAAAATTAGGGGGCTGGAGAGATTTAGGGGTCGGGGAAAATTTTAGGGGTCAGGACGAACTTTTAAGGGGTCAGGCCAAATCTTTTTGTTTTTTTTTGTTTTGAAGTCAAAATATTTCTCATGGTTGGGGGAGAGAGAAAAATTAGGGGGCTAGAGAGATTTAGGGGTCGGGGAAAATTTTAGGGGTCAGGCGGAACTTTTTAGGGGTCAGGCCAAATTTTTTTGTTTTTTTTTGTTTTGAACTGAAAATATTTCTCATGGTTGGGGGCGAGTGAAAAATTAGGGGGCTGGAGAGATTTAGGGGTCGGGGAAAATTTTAGGGGTCAGGACGAACTTTTTAGGGGTCAGGCCAAATTTTTTTCTTTTTTTTGGTTTTGAACTCAAAATATTTCTCATAGTTGGGGGAGAGTGAAAAATTAGGGGGCTGGAGACATTTAGGGTCGGGAAAATTTTAGGGGTCAGGTGGAACTTTTTAGGGCTCAAGCCAAATTTTTTTGTTTTTTTTTGTTTTGAAGTCAAAATATTTCTCATGGTTGGGGGAGAGTGAAAAATTAAGGGCTGGAGAGATTTAGGCGACGGGGAAAATTTTAGGGGTCAGGCCAAATTTTTTTCTTTTATTTTGTTTTGAACTGAAAATATTTCTCAGGGTTGGGGGAGAGTGAAAAATTAGGGGGCTGGAGAGATTTAGGGGTCGAGGAAAATTTTAGGGGTCAGGACGAACTTTTTAGGGGTCAGGCAAAATTTTTTTGTTTTTTTTTTGTTTTGAAGTCAGAATATTTCTCATGGTTGGGGGAGAGTGAAAAATTAGGGGGCTGGAGAGATTCAGGGGTCGGGGAAAATTTTAGGGGTCAGGACGAACTTTTTAGGGGTCAGGCATAATTTTTTTCTTTTTTTTGGTTTTGAACTCAAAATATATCTCATGGTTGGGGGAGAGTGAAAAATTAGGGGGCTGGATAGATTTAGGGGTCGGGGAAAATTTCAGGGGTCAGGACGAACTTTTTAGGGGTCAGGCCAAATTTTTTTGTTTTTTTTTGTTTTGAAGTCAAAATATTTCTCATGGTTGGGGGAGAGTGAAAAATTAGGGGGCTAGAGAGATTTAGGGGTCGGGGAAAATTTTAGGGGTCAGGACGAACTTTTTAGGGGTCAGGCAAAATTTTTTTCTTTTTTTTGGTTTTGAACTCAAAATATTTCTCAAGGTTGGGGGAGAGTGAACAATTAGGGGGCTGGAGAGATTTAGGGGTCGGGGAAAATTTTAGGGGTCAGGCTGAACTTTTTAGGGGTCAGGCCAAAGTTTTTGTTTTTTTTTGTTTTTAAGTCAAAATATTTCTCATAGTTGGGGGAGAGTGAAACATTAGGGGGCTGGAGAGATTTAGGGGTCGGGGAAAATTTTAGGGGTCAGGACGAACTTTTTAGGGGTCAGGCCAAATTTTTTTGTTTTTTTTGTTTTTTTTTCTTTTGAAGTCAAAATATTTCTCAGGGTTGGGGGAGAGTGAAAAATTAGGGGGCTGGAGAGATTTAGGGGTCGGGGAAAATTTTAGGGGTCAAGACGAACTTTTTAGGGGTCAGGCCAAATTGTTTTGTTTTTTTTGTTTTGAAGTCAAAATATGTCTCAGGGTTGGAAGAGAGAGAAAAATTAGGGGGCTGGAGAGATTTAGGGGTCGGGGTAAATTTTAGGGGTCAGAACGAACTTTTTAGGGGTCAGGCCAAATTTTTTTGTTTTTTTTTGTTTTGAAGTCACAATATATCTCATGGTTGGGGGAGAGTGAAAAATTAGGGGCCTGGTAAGATTTAGGGGTCGGGGAAAATTTTAGGGGTCAGGACGAACTTTTTAGGGGTCAGGCCAAATTTTTTTGTTTTTTTTGTTTTGAAGTCAAAATATTTCTCATGGTTGGAGGAGAGTGAAAAATTAGGGGGCTGGAGAGATTTAGGGGTCGGGGAAAATTTTAGGGGTCAGGACGAACTTTTAAGGGGTCAGGCCAAATTTTTTTGTTTTTTTTTGTTTTGAAGTCAAAATATTTCTCATGGTTGGGGGAGAGAGAAAAATTAGGGGGCTAGAGAGATTTAGGGGTCGGGGAAAATTTTAGGGGTCAGGCGGAACTTTTTAGGGGTCAGGCCAAATTTTTTTGTTTTTTTTTGTTTTGAACTGAAAATATTTCTCATGGTTGGGGGCGAGTGAAAAATTAGGGGGCTGGAGAGATTTAGGGGTCGGGGAAAATTTTAGGGGTCAGGACGAACTTTTTAGGGGTCAGGCCAAATTTTTTTCTTTTTTTTGGTTTTGAACTCAAAATATTTCTCATGGTTGGGGGAGAGTGAAAAATTAGGGGGCTGGAAACATTTAGGGTCGGGAAAATTTTAGGGGTCAGGTGGAACTTTTTAGGGCTCAGGCCAAATTTTTTTGTTTTTTTTTGTTTTGAAGTCAAAATATTTCTCATGGTTGGGGGAGAGTGAAAAATTAGGGGCTGGAGAGATTTAGGCGACGGGGAAAATTTTAGGGGTCAGGCCAAATTTTTTAAGGTCTGCCCAAATTTAGGGGCGGCGATATGTACGTATTTAGCTTCCACACCGGGGCGGCGATAGGTACTTATTTAGCATTCAGCGGTGGTGATAGGTACTTATATAGCATGTGCACATGGGCGGTAATAAGTACGTATATAGTATGCACACCGGGGCAGTGATAGGTATGTATTTAGCATGCGCACTGAGGCAGCAGTCGGTTCATATGTAGCACGCGCACCGGGGCGGCGATAGGTACGTATATAGCACGCGCACAGGGGCGGCGAAAGGTACATATTTAAAATTCACACTGGGCGGCGAAAGGTACATATTTAAAATTCACACCGGGGCGGCGATAGGTACGTATTTAGCATTCACTCCGGGGCGGCGATAGGTATGTATTTAGCATTCACACCGGGGCAGCGATAGGTATGTATTTAGCATTCGCACCGGGGCAGCAATATGTAATAATTAGCTTCCGCACCGGGGCGGCGATAGGTACATATTTAGAATTCACACCGGGGCGGCAATAGGTACGTATTTAGAATTCACACCGGGGTGGCGATAGGTATGTATTTAGCATTCGCACCGGGGCGGCGATATGTACGTATTTAGCTTCCACACCAGGGCGGCGATAGGTACGTATTCAGAATTCAGGGGTGGCGATAGCTACGTATATAGCATGTACACATGGGCAGCAATAAGTACGTACATAGCATGCGCTCTGCGGCGGCGATCAGTACATATATTGCACGCGCACCGGGGCGGCGAAAGGTATGTATTTCGCATTCGCACCGTGGTGGTGATAGGTACGTATTTAGCATTCGCACTGGGGCGGCTATAGGTACGTATTTAGCATTCGCACCAGGGCGGCTATAGGTACGTATTTAGCATTCGCACTGGGCCGGCGATAGGTACGTATTTAGCATTCACACCAAAGCGGCAATATGTACATATTAATTATTCGCACTAGGGCAGCGATAGGTACTTATGTAGCATGCACACCAGGGCGCAATTGGTATGTCTTTAGTATTCGCACTAGGGCAGCGATAGGTACTTATGTAGCATGCACACCGGGGCGCAATAGGTATGTATTTAGCATTCACACCGGGGCAACGATAGGTACTATTTAGCATCTGCAACGGGGCGGCGATAGGTACTTAAATAGTATCTGCACCGGGGCGGCGATAGGTACGTATATAGTATGTGCACTGGGGCGGCGATAGGTACGTATATAGTATGCGCACCGGGGTGATGATAGATACGTATATAGTATGAACACCGGGGTGGAGATAAGTACCTATATAGAAGGCGCAGATAGAGGTGTTACTTTTTATAGAAATATGTCATACTATTACCCTGGGCAATAGGAGAAATGGTGGGGAAGAAACAGCTTTTGCAAAAGGCAAAATTAGAAAGTAGCGGCGAAATGGGGCGACCAGGAAAGAGAAAGGTAGCAGATAAAGAGACGGCTATAGAGAGAGGGGGCGGACATAGAAGTTTGAATATAAAGATGTTACACACACGATCTTTCTTCAAATATATGTTTTTATGACCCCGAGCAACCCCGGGTAGCCCCGCTAGTCATCAATAATATATACAATAACTCGTCTCTCCATCCATTTAAAATCAATTAATTAAAAAAAGTTACTATCAATTTGGACTACTAAAGAACCTTTATATGACTTTAAGGGAAACATTTACACTCAAATTGACGCAGTTTCGATGGGTTCGGTTCTCGGCCCGACTTTTAGCGAATTCTATATAAGAAACTTAGAAAACAAAATATTTGATAACATTAAAAAAAAGACTCTATTTACATACACTATGTCAATAGTATTCTTATTTGATAACATTATAAAGTCCTCTATTTACGTACGCTATGTCAATGATATTCTTATTCTAATAATAATGACCAAAAACACAAACTTCAGGACCTTTAAAAAAGACTTAAATTCGCTGTAGAATTTTAAATTACAACAGCGACTGCTCCCATGGCTACAAAATGGCTATTGTTAAAAACATACTAAACCGTGCAAAACTATATTCTTTAACAAAGACTTTAAATGAACTTACCAGCCCGTATCTACCTAGCAAATATAGTATTAAGTCCACACAAGAACTATTACAAATTTTACAAAGCAAGCAACCGGATAATAAAATCATTGTCTCCCTATTCACCAATGTGCCTGTGAATGAAACAAAAGACATAATCATCGGGTTATTGTATATATTATACAATAACCTGTTTCTCTCTCCACTTAAAATTAATTAAAAATACTAAAAAAGTTACTATTAATCTGCACAACCGAAGTACCCTTTTATGACTTCAAGAGAAATATTTACACTCAAATTGACGGAGTTTCAATGGGTTCGGCTCTCGGCCCGATTCTTAGCGAATTCTATATGTCAAACCTAGAAAACAAAATATTTAATCACATTAAAACACCCTCTATTTACGTACGCCATGTCCGCGGTATTCTTGTTCTAGCCGCTAACAATGAACATATACACAACCCTCAAGCACTTAAAAAAACTCTATTCTTAAATTCACCATAGAACTGAGCGTAAATAATAAAATCCCATTCCTAGATGTTCTTATTGATGCCTCTAATAAATTATTTAACACTTCCACTTATAAAAAACCAAGCAGCTTAAATTCTAGTTTTTTACATTTCAAGAGCAAGTAGTCATATCGCTACAAAATAGCTATTGTTAAAAATCTATTAAAACGTGCCAAATTAATTTCTTCCACTAAAAAAATAATATTCATTGAATTAAAAAATATAAAACAAGTACTTATTAACAACGAATTCCCTAATTATGTCGTTGATGAACAAATAAAATTAATGATTCGAACCTTAAAAAACACCAGTACAAATAATAATAATATTCAACATCACAACTCAAACAATATTGACATATACTATTGTAATCAAATGCAACCAAACTTCAGATTAGAAGAAAAAGCCATAAAAAATATTATACACAGATACATATTCCCAATTGACAATAACAATAAAATTAGACTTATTATTTACTATAAGAAATTTAAAACCCAAAATCTTGTAGTAAAAAACAACTCCTCCCCAACCCCAAAACTACTAGAAAGAACCAATATTATTTATAAGTTTAAATGCCCCTTGGGAGAATATAGCTCCCATAATAATACTAAAGCTAATAGCTACATTGGTTTTACAAGCACTACTCTATCCCACCGCCTTATCATGCATCTTGTAAACTCTAGCTCAATTTACCAACATCTACAAAAACATAACTGCCCTCCCTCTGATTTAAGACAAATTCTAGTTAATAACACTAAAATGATACATTCCGACACCAATTTAAATACTCGAAGCTATCTACATAAAAACACAACAACCTAAAATTAATAACATCACATATGAAACTAGTGGTAACATTTTAAAATGCTTAACATGATACGATTTTGTTCTGTGATGCGATCCAGCGTTGCTGAATTTAAATCGTCAACGACTTCCCGGAACAATACGAAAACGTTCTCTGCGCGTTTCTCCGCTGTCTTTTTAAAATTCTCTTCTTTCTCCAGCTTTTTTGTTCATTTGCTTTTGACACGTGAGGATGATTCGACGAAGAATCGAAAACGTTCGTGAAACCTGTGAAACCTATGGAACATTTATTAATTGTTTTGATTTTAATACAAAAAGACCATCAGAAAAATTGAAAAAATAAAAAAGTATAATTAAACAGACGAATTCTGTAATTTTTAACAATGTTTGCATATATATATATATATATATATATATATATATATATATATATATATATATATATATATATATATGTATATATATATATATATAGTTGCATTCCAATGATCATAAGAAAAATCAATCCCAAACCATAATTTTCATTTATTGTTTCAATTTCTCTATTTTCATATTTCAGCGAATACCTATATTTCTTCTTCGTCTAACAAAAGAATTTTGAAAATTTATTTTTTCCAAATTCATACTTTTTCTTACGCGCGTTTCACAGTAAAGTCAAGAGAAATATATAATCTTTAGTTTAACTTTGCTGATCACCAGAGCAATTGTTCATTTAATGGTAATAATAAAATATATTATCACCAAATCAGAAGAAACGAAGAAGGAAAAAAGTTTAGAAAGAAGTCTTGTAAAAATTAACGACAAACCAAAATACATGAAAAGAACTCATTCGAAAAAAGGTGACAAAAATCCAGGAACTATACGCTCATTATATATATATATATATATATATATATATATATATATATATATATATAATAATAATAATAATAATAATAATAATCCAGGTAAACCATCCACAGGGTAGTAATCGAAAGAATTTCAACCGTGTTTATAAAAAGTGCTCAATATCAAATAGAGCTTTTATATATGATTATTTTTATTTACACAGACATGTACAAAATCTGCGACACTGGCATGTCGATGTTATCGATCAACAGTTATTATAAACTGAGATCTCATCAGGCAGAGTTAGAATCCGATCTTAACCTTAGATCATATTTGGAAAGAACCAAATATTAATTGGGAGCTGTGCAGCGAGATGCTTGTGCATATTAGTTTTAAATGTTTGTGATCGGTACAGTTGGGAAACAGAGAGCAGGGAGGGAGTTCCAAAGGCCGGCAGCACGAGGAAAGAAGCTATTGGAGTAGAAGACTTTTCGGCATCTGGTGACCTCCACAGTAAATGGATAGGATTTAGCTGATTGTCGGGTTGGTCGAGTGTATTTTCGTCGAGGAGGCACCATAAAAGCAAGTTCATCGGAGCACATTCCATTGAAGTACTCGTAAATCAAGCACAAGCATTACGGCGATGGGGCATGGGCTGGAGCTTGGTAGATAGTGATGGACCTATTAGATGAGAGACTCTTTTTGGGACCTTGTCTAAGAGGGAGAGACTAGTGGATGGTGCACGAACTCAGGTGTGACAACAATACTCCCTGCATGGGCGGATGGTGGCTTTGTACAGATATAGGATACAGTCAGGTGTGAGAAGTTTTGTTTTGATCGGTAGAGGGATCCCACCTTCTTTGCAGCAGCATTGGCAATGTCTTCTATGTATTTGTTCCAATTCATATTACCTGTGAATGTTAGGCCGACGAGTTTAAACGTTGGATTCTCAGGTAAAGTGTTATTTGCTATATAAAAAATTAAATTGTTACAATAAATAAATGAATAAATAAAAAATACAACGTTCGTTCTATTTATTAAAATATATTTAACTGGCAGCTTACTTGATGTTTCCTTGCCTAAACACTCTGCATTATAAGGTGAGGATTAGGGATCAGTGGAGTAATCCAGGAAAGGATGGCACTCTCCCCTACATCTCGGTGTAGTAACCAATGGAAGATTACTTATCTGCAGTTTAATGGGTCGAAAGTGGTTTAATAATAAGTCAATTAATACTAACGACTAAAGAAAATGGTACTTAATGTCTCCTTACTAAACACTCAGCATTTTAAGGAGAGGGTCAAGGGTAAGTGGAGTAATCCTGAGAAAAGAAGTGGCACCCTCCCCATCACCTCGGTCTAGTAACTAATGAAAAGGGAACCTTTTGGTCTCCCTTGACTACAGTCGACCATGTTACTTACTTTACTTACTACATTAACTGTTACTTATATTGCAATTTTCATAATGATGTTCTTCTTCTTTCGTGTGAATCATATGATTCTAGTGTTGGCATTAGTTTCCCCGATGTTTTTCTAGTTAGAAATCTTTCTGGAAAGACATCGGGTACTTACAGGAAGGACCACAAGAAGGTTGCCAACATCCCTAAGTGAAACCGGCTGGATTCGAACTTGGAACACCCAGGTCTTCAGTCCGTGTCGATATCCACTTAACCACCGTCACCTTCCATAATGGTGTTCTAATCTACTGTTAATAATTAATACAAAAACTGCATGCTTGTGTAA
>OY744551.1:33757271-33787271 GCA_963556195.1 Sepiola atlantica
ATGTAATATATATATATATAATATATATGTAATATATATATATAATATATATGTAATATATATATATATATAAAATATATATGTAATATATATATATATATAAAATATATATGTAATATATATATATATATATATATATATATATATATATATATATATATGTAATATATATATGTAATATATATAAATATATATATATATATGTAATATATATATGTAATATATATAAATATATATATATATATATATATGTAATATATATAAATATATATATATATATATGTATATATATATATATATATATATATGTATATATATATATATATATATATATGTATATATATAGGTCGTCTTGTATTGAGATTGAAAAATATCATATGATGAATGATACACCCCCACCACTACACCCACACCCCACTTATTAACAAAGCAATCTAGCGTGCACATGACAGTCTAATGCTAATTAAGCGAAGTCCAGCTGTAAAAGTTGATTATTCGGACAAGGAAGGTGGGCGGAACACGTCAGAGTTCAGATTTGTCATGTCTGTGCGGAAAATCGAGAGTCAGAAAACTGTAGTATTTTGTCCCTATTTGAACCCGGATGTTTCAAATTAAAATTTAACAGAAAAAGTGTAAAGTAATACATATCATATTAGACGATATTAAATCCATATAGTAATATAGCATTTGGATGACCACTTCGTGTATGCATGCGTGTGTGTTTCTCACCTCTACGTGACTAACACATTATTATTATTATTATTATTATTATTATTATTATTATTATTATTATTATTATTATTATTATAATTATTTTTTTTAAATTATTATTATTATTATTATTATTATTATTATTATTATTATTATTATTATTATTATTATTATTATTATTATTATTATTATTATTATTATTATTGTTGTTGTTGCTGTTTTTGTTGTTGTATTTATATACTTTAAATCGATTATTTACTGAAATAAAAATGCAATGAAAAAAAAAATTCCACTGTAAATGAGAATTACAAAATTAAATCAACCAGAATGAATAAAGGTTTTTTCGTAAACATAAAAGACAATGATGTCATAATAACGATATGGAATAATGATATGACATAGGCATATAATGATATGCAAAAGACGTAAAAAAATATATAGATGACAAGAAAAATACATAGCATAACAAATGTTATATTAACATCATGTCATCATCATTTCATTGTCATGTCATCATCATCTCATCAATTTATTGTCATGCCATCATAATATCATTGATGACCTGGCCATTACATGATGATGACATGATAATGACATGACGATGACATGACGATGAAATAATGAGTTGACAATGACTATACAATGATATGACAATGACATAAACATAACATGATGACATGAGAATGTAATGACAATGAAATTACGGTGGCATTTCAATGACACGATGATGACATTACGATGAAATTACATATTTTAATCTCATTGTCAAGTTAGCATCATGTCATGATCATCTCATTATCATGTTGTGTTCATGTCATTGTTATGCAATTATCATATCATAATCATTCTTTTGTAATGTTATCGTAATGTCACTGACAACTTATCATATCATTGTTATCGTCATACCATTGTTATGTAATCGTTATGTCTTTGTGATGTCATTATCATGTAATTGTCATCTCATCATAATGCTATCGTCATGTTATTTTTATCTCAGCGTCATGTCATTGTCATGTAATCTTCATGTCATTGTGATATCATTGTAATGTTATTGTTATCTCATCGTCATGTCATCGTCATTGTCATCTTATCATCATGTAATTGTCATGTCAAAATGATGCATTGCCATCTCATCTTCATGTATTTGTCATTATTATTTCATTTTCATCTTATCAGAATGTTCTTGTAATTGCATCGCGATGTCGTGGTCATCTCATAATCATATCATTGTCATCTCATCTGTCATGATATCTTACTTTTACGGACTAATTGAACTCTTTCACTCACCATAAATACTATACTGGCATACAAGACAGACTTTTGTTCTCTGTTGTAGTATACTTATATTTAATATACTTGTTTTTGTAAACTCAGAGTTCCGGGCCCTTTACAGGCCTACAACAACTGACGACGTGAGATTTCGAACTTACACTGCTACAACAACTGACGACGTGAGATTTCGAACTTACACTGCTACAACAACTGACGACGTGAGATTTCGAACTTACACTGCTACCAGAACTGACGGCGTGAGATTTCGAACTTACACTGCTACAAGAACTGACGACGTGAGATTTCGAACTTACACTGCTACAACAACTGACGACGTGAGATTTCGAACTTACACTGCTACAACAACTGACGACGTGAGATTTCGAACTTACACTGCTACAACAACTGACGACGAGGTATAGTAAGGGATTCTTGAGAACCTTGAAATGGACGCCACAACTGGCGACGAAGTATATTAAGGTTTTCTTTTGAGAACCTTACAAAAGGAAAAACGTGGAGAAATCAACGGCAAATTCACCTGACAAAGTTCTAGTTCTAAAAACTGGCTTTACCGGCGGATCAAAAAAAAATCTCGTAAGTTGGATTTTAAAAAATCAAAGTGGATTCTTTTTTTATTACGAAGAAACCAACTTTTCTCTCAAAGAAAGAAGGTCAGTAATTTCTTCATTGCTACTCCGACACTGTATTAATTTTTGACACGGTTGTATATTATATTTCCTTTTTTATTTCCAAAAGGGGAAAAAATCCTGCCGCCGGAAGAAAAAATATAAAACAATATTTTTTTTTCTTGACATCATCATCTCATCATAAACCGTAAGGTTTACGGTTACGTGAAACATTTACTTTAAAAATAGTGATTTTTTGATCGAAAAAAGAAGGTTTTATACGCTCTTTCTCTTTTTACAAACAAGATTACGTTAGCAGTGTAATATAAAAGACAAGAACTTCTAAAATCCGTATGCTATAAAGACACATTTTGAACGTGGAAGATTTTAAACCACCTATAACAGAACACGAAATATTTCAAATGCAACATCAAAAGCTGAAAGAAGATTTAAAAAGCTTCTACTAGAACAGAATTAGAAAAACTACTGGAACAAATAAGAGAAACCGATCAAAAGATGGAAGTATTAATGCAAAAAATATCGCATAAGAGTCAAAATACTTAGAACAAAATTGATTTTTCGCAGAATGCCGTTTAGAGTGCAATTGACAATTTCACTTATTCCCCAGACGAGGGTAAAACCTTCGCTTCATATTTAAGAAAGTATGAGGATGTATACAAAATAGATTGTGAAAATTCGGCAGACTAAAAATGTTCGCCAACTGCTCCGAAAATTATGGACCACCGAACATACTAAATTTGTGGACTTTATTTTACCCCAAAAAACGAGCGTTTTGACTTTTTCTGAAGCGGTTAATCTTTTAACGGAACTATTCAGCCCTAAGACTTCTCTGTTCCACAAACTGTGGAAGTGTTTGAATTTAGTCTAAAAAGATAGCGAATACTACGCAACATTCGCGTCAATTGTTAATAAACATTGTGACGATTTCAAATTAGCTGAACATAGCGCGGATAACTTTAAATTTTTAATTTTCGTGCAAGGACTTGTATCAGGAAAAGGCGCAGAAATCAGACGTAGGGTTCTAAACAAGTTTAAAAGTGAACCAAATTTAACATTACAGAAATTAGCCAAAGACTGCCAGAGATTTGTTGGTTTTAAACAAGACTCAAAAGACATTGAAGAGTCGGGCATTGCGCACTTAAGAAAAGTACGCCAGTAATCACATTTCAACTCTCTTTCAAAAACAACTCCAAATAAAAAAGAAGTATTTTCACGCTCCTACAAAAACAAGCTAGACCAATAAAAACAGGATAAATTACCGCCTAGTCCCTGTTTCCGTTGTGGATATCTTCATTAGTTAACGGATTGTCCATACGGTTTTAAACATGTCTAACTTGTAATAATGTCGGACACAAGAGTTAACATTGCAGAACGAATAGAGGAAATAAAACTCAGGTTAAATCTATAAAAACGAACGAACAAAACGACAGAATTCTGAGAAAATATGTAAAGATTCTGAATAAAAATGTAGAATTGAAATTAGATTCTGGTCAAGACGTGTCGATTACCAACATGCACACATGGAGAATGTTAAATAAACTAACCACGCCGAGAACCAACAAAATAGCCAGAATGGTGACTGGTGAATAAATTAAATTCGAGGGTGAAATTATTACCGACATTACTTTAAACAGAACTACAAAAAAAGTAAAAATGTTCGTATTAAAACATATCAACAATTTATTTTGCACAGACTTAATACAGCGGTTCAACCTATGAGGGTTACCAACGAGCACTTAATACAGCGGTTCAACCTATGGGGGTTACCAACGAGCACTTAATACAGCGGTTCAACCTATGAGAGTTACCAACGAGCACTTAATACAGCGGTTCAACCTATGAGGGTTACCAACGAGCTCTTAATACAGCGGTTCAACCTATGAGGGTTACCAACGAGCACTTAATACAGCGGTTCAACCTATGAGGGTTACCAACGAGCACTTAATACAGCGGTTCAACCTATGAGGGTTACCAACGAGCACTTAATACAGCGGTTCAACCTATGAGGGTTACCAACGAGCACTTAATACAGCGGTTCAACCTATGAGGGTTACCAACGAGCACTTAATACAGCGGTTCAACCTATGAGGGTTACCAACGAGCACAATACAGCGGTTCAACCTATGAGGGTTACCAACGAGCACTTAATACAGCGGTTCAACCTATGAGGGTTACCAACGAGCACTTAATACAGCGGTTCAACCTATGAGGGTTACCAACGAGCACTTAATACAGCGGTTCAACCTATGAGGGTTACCAACGAGCACTTAATACAGCGGTTCAACCTATGAGGGTTACCAACGAGCACTTAATACAGCGGTTCAACCTATGAGGGTTTCCAACGAGCACTTAATACAGCGGATCAACCTATGAGGGTTACCAACGAGCACTTAATACAGCGGTTCAACCTATGAGGGTTACCAACGAGCACTTAATACAGCGGTTCAACCTATGAGGGTTACCAACGAGCACTTAATACAGCGGTTCAACCTATGAGGGTTACCAACGAGCACTTAATACAGCGGTTCAACCTATGAGGGTTACCAACGAGCACTTAATACAGCGGATCAACCTATGAGGGTTACCAACGAGCACTTAATACAGCGGTTCAACCTATGAGGGTTACCAACGAGCACTTAATACAGCGGTTCAACCTATGAGGGTTACCAACGAGCTCTTAATACAGCGGTTCAACCTATGAGGGTTACCAACGAGCACTTAATACAGCGGTTCAACCTATGAGGGTTACCAACGAGCACTTAATACAGCGGTTCAACCTATGAGGGTTACCAACGAGCACTTAATACAGCGGTTCAACCTATGAGGGTTACCAACGAGCACTTAATACAGCGGTTCAACCTATGAGGGTTACCAACGAGCACTTAATACAGCGGTTCAACCTATGAGGGTTACCAACGAGCACTTAATACAGCGGTTCAACCTATGAGGGTTACCAACGAGCACTTAATACAGCGGTTCAACCTATGAGGGTTACCAACGAGCACTTAATACAGCGGTTCAACCTATGAGGGTTACCAACGAGCAATTAATACAGCGGTTCAACCTATGAGGGTTACCAACGAGCACTTAATACAGCGGTTCAACCTATGAGGGTTACCAACGAGCACTTAATACAGCGGTTCAACCTATGAGGGTTACCAACGAGCACTTAATACAGCGGTTCAACCTATGAGGGTTACCAACGAGCACTTAATACAGCGGTTCAACCTATGAGGGTTACCAACGAGCACTTAATACAGCGGTTCAACCTATGAGGGTTACCAACGAGCACTTAATACAGCGGTTCAACCTATGAGGGTTACCAACGAGCACTTAATACAGCGGTTCAACCTATGAGGGTTACCAACGAGCACTTAATACAGCGGTTCAACCTATGAGGGTTACCAACGAGCACTTAATACAGCGGTTCAACCTATGAGGGTTACCAACGAGCACTTAATACAGCGGTTCAAACTATGAGGGTTACCAACGAGCACTTAATACAGCGGTTCAACCTATGAGGGTTACCAACGAGCACTTAATACAGCGGTTCAACCTATGAGGGTTACCAACGAGCACTTAATACAGCGGTTCAACCTATGAGGGTTACCAACGAGCACTTAATACAGCGGTTCAACCTATGAGGGTTACCAACGAGCACTTAATACAGCGGTTCAACCTATGAGGGTTACCAACGAGCACTTAATACAGCGGTTCAACCTATGAGGGTTACCAACGAGCACTTAATACAGCGGATCAACCTATGAGGGTTACCAACGAGCACTTAATACAGCGGTTCAACCTATGAGGGTTACCAACGAGCACTTAATACAGCGGTTCAACCTATGAGGGTTACCAACGAGCACTTAATACAGCGGTTCAACCTATGAGGGTTACCAACGAGCACTTAATACAGCGGTTCAACCTATGAGGGTTACCAACGAGCACTTAATACAGCGGATCAACCTATGAGGGTTACCAACGAGCACTTAATACAGCGGTTCAACCTATGAGGGTTACCAACGAGCACTTAATACAGCGGTTCAACCTATGAGGGTTACCAACGAGCACTTAATACAGCGGTTCAACCTATGAGGGTTACCAACGAGCACTTAATACAGCGGTTCAACCTATGAGGGTTACCAACGAGCACTTAATACAGCGGTTCAACCTATGAGGGTTACCAACGAGCACTTAATACAGCGGTTCAACCTATGAGGGTTACCAACGAGCACTTAATACAGCGGTTAAACCTATGAGGGTTACCAACGAGCACTTAATACAGCGGTTCAACCTATGAGGGTTACCAACGAGCACTTAATACAGCGGTTCAACCTATGAGGGTTACCAACGAGCACTTAATACAGCGGTTCAACCTATGAGGGTTACCAACGAGCACTTAATACAGCGGTTCAACCTATGAGGGTTACCAACGAGCACTTAATACAGCGGTTCAACCTATGAGGGTTACCAACGAGCACTTAATACAGCGGTTCAACCTATGAAGGTTACCAACGAGCACTTAATACAGCGGTTCAACCTATGATGGTTACCAACGAGCACTTAATACAGCGGTTCAACCTATGAGGGTTACCAACGAGCACTTAATACAGCGGTTCAACCTATGAGGGTTACCAACGAGCACTTAATACAGCGGTTCAACCTATGAGGGTTACCAACGAGCACTTAATACAGCGGTTCAACCTATGAGGGTTACCAACGAGCACTTAATACAGCGGTTCAACCTATGAGGGTTACCAACGAGCTCTTAATACAGCGGTTCAACCTATGAGGGTTACCAACGAGCACTTAATACAGCGGTTCAACCTATGAGGGTTACCAACGAGCACTTAATACAGCGGTTCAACCTATGAGGGTTACCAACGAGCACTTAATACAGCGGTTCAACCTATGAGGGTTACCAACGAGCACTTAATACAGCGGTTCAACCTATGAGGGTTACCAACGAGCACTTAATACAGCGGTTCAACCTATGAGGGTTACCAACGAGCACTTAATACAGCGGTTCAACCTATGAGGGTTACCAACGAGCACTTAATACAGCGGTTCAACCTATGAGGGTTACCAACGAGCACTTAATACAGCGGTTCAACCTATGAGGGTTACCAACGAGCAATTAATACAGCGGTTCAACCTATGAGGGTTACCAACGAGCACTTAATACAGCGGTTCAACCTATGAGGGTTACCAACGAGCACTTAATACAGCGGTTCAACCTATGAGGGTTACCAACGAGCACTTAATACAGCGGTTCAACCTATGAGGGTTACCAACGAGCACTTAATACAGCGGTTCAACCTATGAGGGTTACCAACGAGCACTTAATACAGCGGTTCAACCTATGAGGGTTACCAACGAGCACTTAATACAGCGGTTCAACCTATGAGGGTTACCAACGAGCACTTAATACAGCGGTTCAACCTATGAGGGTTACAAACGAGCACTTAATACAGCGGTTCAACCTATGAGGGTTACCAACGAGCACTTAATACAGCGGTTCAACCTATGAGGGTTACCAACGAGCACTTAATACAGCGGTTCAACCTATGAGGGTTACCAACGAGCACTTAATACAGCGGTTCAACCTATGAGGGTTACCAACGAGCACTTAATACAGCGGTTCAACCTATGAGGGTTACCAACGAGCACTTAATACAGCGGTTCAACCTATGAGGGTTACCAACGAGCACTTAATACAGCGGTTCAACCTATGAGGGTTACCAACGAGCACTTAATACAGCGGTTCAACCTATGATGGTTACCAACGAGCACTTAATACAGCGGTTCAACCTATGAGGGTTACCAACGAGCACTTAATACAGCGGTTCAACCTATGAGGGTTACCAACGAGCACTTAATACAGCGGTTCAACCTATGAGGGTTACCAACGAGCACTTAATACAGCTGTTCAACCTATGAGGGTTACCAACGAGCACTTAATACAGCGGTTCAACCTATGAGGGTTACCAACGAGCACTTAATACAGCGGTTCAACCTATGAGGGTTACCAACGAGCACTTAATACAGCGGTTCAACCTATGAGGGTTACCAACGAGCACTTAATACAGCGGTTCAACCTATGAGGGTTACCAACGAGCACTTAATACAGCGGTTCAACCTATGAGGGTTACCAACGAGCACTTAATACAGCGGTTCAACCTATGAGGGTTACCAACGAGCACTTAATACAGCGGTTCAACCTATGAGGGTTACCAACGAGCACTTAATACAGCGGTTCAACCTATGAGGGTTACCAACGAGCACTTAATACAGCGGTTCAACCTATGAGGGTTACCAACGAGCACTTAATACAGCGGTTCAACCTATGAGGATTACCAACGAGCACTTAATACAGCGGTTCAACCTATGAGGGTTACCAACGAGCACTTAATACAGCGGTTCAACCTATGAGGGTTACCAACGAGCACTTAATACAGCGGTTCAACCTATGAGGGTTACCAACGAGCACTTAATACAGCGGTTCAACCTATGAGGGTTACCAACGAGCACTTAATACAGCGGATCAACCTATGAGGGTTACCAACGAGCACTTAATACAGCGGTTCAACCTATGAGGGTTACCAACGAGCACTTAATACAGCGGTTCAACCTATGAGGGTTACCAACGAGCACTTAATACAGCGGTTCAACCTATGAGGGTTACCAACGAGCACTTA
Source organism: Sepiola atlantica (assembly GCA_963556195.1). Lineage (NCBI taxonomy): Eukaryota > Metazoa > Mollusca > Cephalopoda > Sepiida > Sepiolidae > Sepiola > Sepiola atlantica. The sequence goes on from OY744551.1 coordinate 33,766,600, forward strand.
ATACAGCGGTTCAACCTATGAGGGTTACCAACGAGCACTTAATACAGCGGATCAACCTATGAGGGTTACCAACGAGCACTTAATACAGCGGTTCAACCTATGAGGGTTACCAACGAGCACTTAATACAGCGGTTCAACCTATGAGGGTTACCAACGAGCACTTAATACAGCGGTTCAACCTATGAGGGTTACCAACGAGCACTTAATACAGCGGTTCAACCTATGAGGGTTACCAACGAGCACTTAATACAGCGGTTCAACCTATGAGGGTTACCAACGAGCACTTAATACAGCGGTTCAACCTATGAGGGTTACCAACGAGCACTTAATACAGCGGTTCAACCTATGAGGGTTACCAACGAGCACTTAATACAGCGGTTCAACCTATGAGGGTTACCAACGAGCACTTAATACAGCGGTTCAACCTATGAGGGTTACCAACGAGCACTTAATACAGCGGTTCAACCTATGAGGGTTACCAACGAGCACTTAATACAGCGGTTCAACCTATGAGGGTTACCAACGAGCACTTAATACAGCGGTTCAACCTATGAGGGTTACCAACGAGCACTTAATACAGCGGTTCAACCTATGAGGGTTACCAACGAGCACTTAATACAGCGGTTCAACCTATGATGGTTACCAACGAGCACTTAATACAGCGGTTCAACCTATGAGGGTTACCAACGAGCACTTAATACAGCGGTTCAACCTATGAGGGTTACCAACGAGCACTTAATACAGCGGTTCAACCTATGAGGGTTACCAACGAGCACTTAATACAGCGGTTCAACCTATGAGGGTTACCAACGAGCACTTAATACAGCGGTTCAACCTATGAGGGTTACCAACGAGCACTTAATACAGCGGTTCAACCTATGAGGGTTACCAACGAGCACTTAATACAGCGGTTCAACCTATGAGGGTTACCAACGAGCACTTAATACAGCGGTTCAACCTATGAGGGTTACCAACGAGCACTTAATACAACGGTTCAACCTATGAGGGTTACCAACGAGCACTTAATACAGCGGTTCAACCTATGAGGGTTACCAACGAGCACTTAATACAGCGGTTCAACCTATGAGGGTTACCAACGAGCACTTAATACAGCGGTTCAACCTATGAGGGTTACCAACGAGCACTTAATACAGCGGTTCAACCTATGAGGGTTACCAACGAGCACTTAATACAGCGGTTCAACCTATGAGGGTTACCAACGAGCACTTAATACAGCGGTTCAACCTATGAGGGTTACCAACGAGCACTTAATACAGCGGTTCAACCTATGAGGGTTACCAACGAGCACTTAATACAGCGGTTCAACCTATGAGGGTTACCAACGAGCACTTAATACAGCGGTTCAACCTATGAGGGTTACCAACGAGCACTTAATACAGCGGTTCAACCTATGAGGGTTACCAACGAGCACTTAATACAGCGGTTCAACCTATGAGGGTTACCAACGAGCACTTAATACAGCGGTTCAACCTATGAGGGTTACCAACGAGCACTTAATACAGCGGTTCAACCTATGAGGGTTACCAACGAGCACTTAATACAGCGGTTCAACCTATGAGGGTTACCAACGAGCACTTAATACAGCGGTTCAACCTATGAGGGTTACCAACGAGCACTTAATACAGCGGTTCAACCTATGAGGGTTACCAACGAGCACTTAATACAGCGGTTCAACTTATGAGGGTTACCAACGAGCACTTAATACAGCGGTTCAACCTATGAGGGTTACCAACGAGCACTTAATACAGCGGTTCAACCTATGAGGGTTACCAACGAGCACTTAATACAGCGGTTCAACCTATGAGGGTTACCAACGAGCACTTAATACAGCGGTTCAACCTATGAGGGTTACCAACGAGCACTTAATACAGCGGTTCAACCTATGAGGGTTACCAACGAGCACTTAATACAGCGGTTCAACCTATGAGGGTTACCAACGAGCACTTAATACAGCGGTTCAACCTATGAGGGTTACCAACGAGCACTTAATACAGCGGTTCAACCTATGAGGGTTACCAACGAGCACTTAATACAGCGGTTCAACCTATGAGGGTTACCAACGAGCACTTAATACAGCGGTTCAACCTATGAGGGTTACCAACGAGCACTTAATACAGCGGTTCAACCTATGAGGGTTACCAACGAGCACTTAATACAGCGGTTCAACCTATGAGGGTTACCAACGAGCACTTAATACAGCGGTTCAACCTATGAGGGTTACCAACGAGCACTTAATACAGCGGTTCAACCTATGAGGGTTACCAACGAGCACTTAATACAGCGGTTCAACCTATGAGGGTTACCAACGAGCACTTAATACAGCGGTTCAACCTATGAGGGTTACCAACGAGCACTTAATACAGCGGTTCAACCTATGAGGGTTACCAACGAGCACTTAATACAGCGGTTCAACCTATGAGGGTTACCAACGAGCACTTAATACAGCGGTTCAACCTATGAGGGTTACCAACGAGCACTTAATACAGCGGTTCAACCTATGAGGGTTACCAACGAGCACTTAATACAGCGGTTCAACCTATGAGGGTTACCAACGAGCACTTAATACAGCGGTTCAACCTATGAGGGTTACCAACGAGCACTTAATACAGCGGTTCAACCTATGAGGGTTACCAACGAGCACTTAATACAGCGGTTCAACCTATGAGGGTTACCAACGAGCACTTAATACAGCGGTTCAACCTATGAGGGTTACCAACGAGCACTTAATACAGCGGTTCAACCTATGAGGGTTACCAACGAGCACTTAATACAGCGGTTCAACCTATGAGGGTTACCAACGAGCACTTAATACAGCGGTTCAACCTATGAGGGTTACCAACGAGCACTTAATACAGCGGTTCAACCTATGAGGGTTACCAACGAGCACTTAATACAGCGGTTCAACCTATGAGGGTTACCAACGAGCACTTAATACAGCGGTTCAACCTATGAGGGTTACCAACGAGCACTTAATACAGCGGTTCAACCTATGAGGGTTACCAACGAGCACTTAATACAGCGGTTCAACCTATGAGGGTTACCAACGAGCACTTAATACAGCGGTTCAACCTATGAGGGTTACCAACGAGCACTTAATACAGCGGTTCAACCTATGAGGGTTACCAACGAGCACTTAATACAGCGGTTCAACCTATGAGGGTTACCAACGAGCACTTAATACAGCGGTTCAACCTATGAGGGTTACCAACGAGCACTTAATACAGCGGTTCAACCTATGAGGGTTACCAACGAGCACTTAATACAGCGGTTCAACCTATGAGGGTTACCAACGAGCACTTAATACAGCGGTTCAACCTATGAGGGTTACCAACGAGCACTTAATACAGCGGTTCAACCTATGAGGGTTACCAACGAGCACTTAATACAGCGGTTCAACCTATGAGGGTTACCAACGAGCACTTAATACAGCGGTTCAACCTATGAGGGTTACCAACGAGCACTTAATACAGCGGTTCAACCTATGAGGGTTACCAACGAGCACTTAATACAGCGGTTCAACCTATGAGGGTTACCAACGAGCACTTAATACAGCGGTTCAACCTATGAGGGTTACCAACGAGCACTTAATACAGCGGTTCAACCTATGAGGGTTACCAACGAGCACTTAATACAGCGGTTCAACCTATGAGGGTTACCAACGAGCACTTAATACAACGGTTCAACCTATGAGGGTTACCAACGAGCACTTAATACAGCGGTTCAACCTATGAGGGTTACCAACGAGCACTTAATACAGCGGTTCAACCTATGAGGGTTACCAACGAGCACTTAATACAGCGGTTCAACCTATGAGGGTTACCAACGAGCACTTAATACAGCGGTTCAACCTATGAGGGTTACCAACGAGCACTTTTGGCCAGAAAATAAAAATCTGACGACCGAGTCCGAAAAACGAAAGAAATTATTTGTTTCATGCATTAAAAACCGATAATGGACTCAAAATAAATTTTCGGCGGAAATTAAAGCACATAAGGGAACACACGTCACACTAAAAATGGCTAACACTAAATTGAAAGAAATTAAATCAGATTCTTTGGAGAACCAGTTGAAGGTTAAGCCAGTTGAAGGTTAAACCAGTTGAAGGTTAAAGAGAATGAACTCATGGTTCCAGAGCTCGAATTGCTAAAGTTGGAACTCAAAGAGTTATTAGAAGAGATAAACACTATGAAAGATAAGGCGACTTGTCTTGAAGTTGAATGTCGAAGCAAAGAAGACATATTTTTCCAAGTGTAAAGATCTGCTCCAAAATCAGAAGTTTACAATTAAAAAACTGGAGGATATCAAATCTGAATTTGATAGAGGCCCTTAGTTCTCTCATAAGCGACACCTAAATCAAATTAGGGAACGACTATCGGAAGACATCGACAGCACTCCCCAGAAAAAAGCTATGGTTACCAGATACGATACTTTTGACATACAGCTACCCCAAGCAGCCTAAGAACAGCGTCAATCCAAAAAGGAAACGATAATTTGACTCCTGAGAAGGTAAGGCTTGGGAGGGGCGTTATGGTATTTTACCTATACGGACTACTTGGACTCTTCCATTCACCATAAATACTGGACTGACATACACACACTCTCGTTTTTATTGTAGTATACATCTTTTCAGTATACTCGTTTTCTCTAAACCCCGAGTTCGTGTTTTCCTTCCGACTACAACATCATCATAATATCATTGTTATTGTCATCTAATTATCATATCATTGTCATGTCCTCATCATCACAATCTCAGAATTATGACACGGTCTTCTCATTGTCATTTCATTATTATGTCATCATCATGTCATTGTAATCTCATGTTATTTTCATGCAATCGTCATGTAATTGTCATCTCATCATCATGTAATAGTCATCTCATCATCATGTCATTCTAATGTCATAATATAATTTTCATGTCATCGTCATGTAACTAATGTCATCATTAGTTTATTTTAATGTCATATTCGTGTAATTGTTATCTCATCGTCATTTCATTTTCATCACATCATCATGATATTTCCATATAATCATGATGTCATTGTAATCTCATCATGTCATTGGCATGTCATCGTCATGTTATTTTCATGCAATCGTCATGTCATTGTCATCACATCTTCATATCTTGAAATCATAATTCCATGTAATTGTCATCTCATCAGCATCACATCATCATCTAATAGTTATGTCATCTCATCATCATGTCATTATAATATCATAATATAATTTTCATGTCATCGTCATTTTATTTTAATGTCATATTCATGTAATTGTTATCTCATCGTCATTTCATTTTCATCACATCATCATGCCATTGGCATATAATCATGATATCATTGTGTTATCGTCATATAATATACATCTCGTCATTATGTCATTGTCATTTAATCATCATGTCATGTTCATGTCATTGCCATCTCATAATCATATCATCGTTATAAAATTATTTTCTCATCGTCATGTCATTGTAATCTTATCATCATGTCATCATAATTTCATCTTCATTGTATTGTCATCACATCATTATGTAATAATATCATTTTGTCATTACAATGTAATCGTCATGTCTTGTTATCTAATATACCCGTCACATCATCATCATCATCATCATCATCATCATCATCATCATCATCATCATCATCATCATCATCAGCAGCAGCAGCATCATCATCATCATCATCATCATCATCATCATCATCATCATCATCAGCAGCAGCAGCAGCAGCAGCAGCAGCAGCATTATCATCATCTTATCAGCATGACATTGTCATTGTCATGTCATTGTAATCTCATCGTGATGTACTTTTCATGTCATCATCATGTCATTGTCATCTTACCACCATGTCATCATCATCTAATTATAATAGCATTGTCATATAACCGTCATATAATTGTCATCTCATCTTGATTTCATTGTCATGTCATCTTGATTTCATCGTCATGTCATCATTATGTCATCGTCATCGTCACTATGATATCATTGTTGTATAATTATCATATAATCTTTATGTTATCACGATATCATTGTCATCACATTATCATGTTATTGTCATATCATCACTATGTCTTTGTGATCTCATCATAATGTCATGATTATGTCATTGTCTCTTATCATCAGATAATTGTACTGCCATCGTCATATCATTGTCATATCATTGTCATGTCATTGTCATGTCATTGTCATGTCATCAACATATTATTGTCATCTATGAATGCCATTGTAAACGCATCACTATGTCATTGTCATATCATTGTCATGTCATTGTCATGTCATTGTCATATCATTGCAACTCCATTGTAATCTCATCGTTATGTCGTCATCATGTCTGTGTTATGTTATTATCATATTATTTTCATATCATTATAATGTCACTGTTATATCATTATCATTTTATTGTCATCTCATGATCGTGCATCTGCCATCTTATCATAATGTAATTGTCGGTCCCAGCTGCTTTGTGTGGATTCATGTGTTTAATAGCTGATTTGATCTCGTCCTTTGTGAAGTCTCCAGAGATGTTAGCGTCATCGCTAGGGGCTCTGTGTAGGACGTTCACTTCGCCGATGGTAATCCTGGCGAACTCCTTATCGGATTTGGGGAACCTCCCGTTTGTAATCAACTGCGCTGCAATGGCGTCGGCAGTGATTGGGCAAGGTTTTGGTTTTGTTGTCCAGCCGGTCACCTTGTTGATGGTCTTCCACGATTGATGGTGGGAGTGGGTGAAGTCGATTGAATCGACAGTCTCGGTCTACTTATCTCTCGTTTGTCATGAGATCTGAGACAGCTCTGTCCCTCTCAGCGTTGGTTTTGACCTCGTTGTATAGTTGAAGGGGTTAATCGCACTCTTCGGCCACACAGGGTACGTAGTTCTTTCGGACTCCCCGTGGGGTGTGTTTCTTGTCGGCGTCAGTCAACATCGTGCAGTAGGCCTTCGAGGCCTCGTCTATATTGGACGTGGTAGGCACTATCAATGATTCAGCATCAGTGTTGGTGCTGCACGCGAATTCCGACCAGTTGGCCTGGCGGAGATTCAACCTTCGGATTGGTTTCCCGTCCGTCAGCTGGACGAGCGATGGTGTTGTGATTAGTGACGGGCGATTTTGTGAGCGGGGGAATCAGTCCATAACACCGGGAGCGGCTCTTGCCCGATGATTTTGGCGAAGGCCAGGTCTGGGATGGTTAGTCTCGGTATTCCAGCGCCTAGAGGCGAGCGAGAGGGATTCCTTCGGGTTTAACAGGAGCACGGCATCTGCTGTGGATGCCCGGTCTACCAGGTACACGCCGTTAGGGTTGGTAATCGTGTAGTCCCAGCAGTTGAAGTCATCCTGCACCAGGGTAGCAAGACCACAAGGTGACTTCAAATATTCTGCTCCTGCTTCCGCAGGTCCAAGCTCCCGAAGATATGGCGACAGGATAAGATCATCGCTCTTCCGAAGCCCAACAAGCCGCTGGATGACCCATCGCCCTCCTCCGCGTTCCATACAAAATTTAAAGCGTCTCCTCAATGCACGCCTTTATCCGGTAATCGACCCAATATTGCCAATAGAGCAAGCTGGATTCCGCCACGGGAGGTCCACCGTGGACTAGGTAACCCTCCTCACCCAAGACATCGAGGATTCCTTCAAACGAGTTGAGAAGGCAGGCGTCGTTCTCATTGTTCTCACAGCAGTGTATCATACCGTCTGGCTCCGTAACTCTACCTCAAGCTCCCACAGACGGTTCTTGACCGACACATGGCGGGCTTCATCATGGAGATGCTAACCAACCGCAGCTTGACCCTTCAACCGACTAACGCCCAAAATAGCAGGTTCCGACGACTCAAGAATGGTATTCTATACGGCTCCGTATTCGCCCCGATGTTGTTCAACATCTACATCTACGACCACTCAGACACGCTGTTCAAGAAATGGATACGCTGACGACCTGGCCATCTTTCTGTCCAACAAGAGTTCGGAGACGATCGAACTGGGGCTTACGGCTGATATGAACATCATGTCAAGCTACCTGACCAACTTGCGCCTTAAGCTCTCCGTGGCCAAAACCATGTCCACCATACCATCTAAACAACTGAGAGGCAAGCCACGAGATCAAGATCATAATTGACAACAAAAAACTCCAGTTCCAGGCCGCCCCGACGTACCTCGGGGTCAAGCTTGACCGCACGCTGACGTTCCGCCAACACCTGGAAAACCTGTCCGCCAAGACATCAGTCCGCGTCGCTCTAATACGCCATCTAGCTGGTACCACCTGGGGTGCCTCGACCAAGACACTGCGCATATCAACCCAGACGTTGGTCTTCTCTGCCACCGAGTACTGCTCCCCAGCCTGGTGAAGGAGCTCCCACACTAAGAAGCTGGACATAACGATCAACGTCGCCTTACGCAGTCTCTGGCTGCCTGTGCGCTACACAGGTCAATAAACTACCAATACTCGCCGGCATCGCAACATCAATCCTGCACCGAAAAGCCACCATCGATGAGGACCACCCCCTCTATAAGCTCGTCACAGAGAGCCCTCCACGAGCTCGCCTTAAATCACGACCCCCATGCCCACCAGCCCCTGCTTTCAACATCCGGTGACGTCACAAAGCGAACCTGGCTCAAATGTCGCAGGATGGGGACATGACATGCATCAGATCAATAAAGGCTGCACAGATTAGTGGAGGAGCTGGACGAACTACCGGGCATGGAACTCCCTCGCCGGCAGTGGACAATGCTGAACCGCCTCAGGACCGGTATCGGCCGTTTCGTCGCGACTATGAAAGGAAGGGGACTCAAGTACTCAGCTATCTGCGACTGTGGTCACCCTGAACAGATAGTCGACCACGTTATCGAGTCATGTCTAAAAAAACCGACTACCCAACGGCGAAACCGGTATAGCTGCTCTAGACAACGAAACGCTAGCATGGCATTTCTCAACCGAGCTGGCGAAGAAAACGGAAGAAGACGATCATGTAATTGGATTTTGATAAAAATTTGAATAAGGATTTTAGACATAAGGGTTAGTAGTATTATATCTTGATTTTAATCTTCGTAAGGGGACATGTTCTGTTTGGGAAATTAAGTTTACCTTTCCTGTGATGAGTATTCTACTAGTGTATATATAATATTATACATATATTTGTACAAGTATATATATATATATATATATATATATATATATATATATATATATATATATATATATATATATATCTATATATATATATATATATATATATATATATATATATATATATATATCGTGATTTTCTTCTGAATCTTGCACTGATGATGACAGAAGTCCGAAACAACGTTGTCTGTAGGTAAATACGATCATGTAATTGTAATCTCACTCTCATATCATTGTCATGTAATCACCATATCATCTTCATGTAATCATCATATCATTGTCATGTAATCATCATATCATCTTCGTGTAATCATCATATCATCTTCATGTAGTCATCATATCATCTTCATGTAATAATCATATCATCTTCATGTAATCATCATATCATCTTCATGTAATTATCATATCATCTTCATGTAATCACCATATCATCTTCATGTAATCATCATATCATCTTCATGTAATAATCATATCATCTTCATGTAATCATCATATCATCTTCATGTAATCATCATATCATCTTCATGTAATTATCATATCATCTTCATGTAATCATCATATCATCTTCATGTAATCATCATATCATCTTCATGTAATCATCATATCATCTTCATGTAATCATCATATCATCTTCATGTAATCATCATATCATCTTCATGTAATTATCATATCATTGTCATGTAATCATCATATCATCTTCATGTAATCATCATATCATCTTCATGTAATCATCATGTCATTGCCATGTCATAATCACATAATTGTGATCTCATAATCATTTTATTATCATTTTATCATGTGATTATCATGTCATCACAATCTTATTTACATTTCATTAATTTATTGTGATGTCATTATTAAATCATTGCCACAGTATAATCATTTCATTGTACTCTTATCATGATTTCATTGTCATGTGATCGTCATGTCATTGTTATCTCAGCATCATGTTATCGGCATGCGATTGTAATGTCGTTGCCATATCATTGTCATCTTATTATGTAATTGTCGTGTCATCATCATGTTATTGGCATCACATAATCATGTCATCGTAATATCATCATCATGTAATCTCATTTTTATGTCATTTTCATGTCATAATGTAATTGTAATCTCAGTCTCATATTATCATCATGTCATCATCAGGTCATGTAATTTAATCTTAATTTTATTTTCATCTCATTATCATATTGCAATCTCATCAACATGTCATTGTCATCGCATTGTCGCATTTCCGTGTAATTGTCATGTCTTTATCATGTCATCATGTCATCATCATGTCATCATGTCATCATCATCATGTCATCATCATATCATTGTCATGTCATTGTCATGTCATTGTCATGTCATTTTTATCTAATAAACGTGTATTGTCATATCATCGTAATTTCATGAAATGCTTATAAGGTGACAATGATATGATGATGACATGACACTAAATTGACGAGATGTGAATGAGAAAATGATGACATGATGATAAGATAATAATAGCATAATAATGATCACAATTATGTGATGATGACATTACAATGACATGATAATGTGATGTGATGACAATGATATGATAATGTGATGTGATGACAATGATATGATGATGTCATGAAGATTGTATGATGATTTACGGATAATGATAAAATCATGACATAATTGCATATGATGAGATAAAAATAACATAATAGCAACATAATAACGATATGATGATGACATGACAATAAAAGAATCATACCATGATAATTAGATGGAAATGACATCTCATCTTCATGTCATCGTAATGTCAGTGGCATTTAAACATGTCATTGTCTTGATTATATAACGATGACATGACAAATGACATGATAACATTACAATGATATGATGAAGAGATGAAACTGACATGATGATTGCATTACGATGACATGATATAGTGGAATGATGGAGTGAAAATGACATGATTTGACAATTTTATGATGATGACATAGCAATGACATGATGATGACATAAATATTTTATGTTTGTGATATGAAAATGATATGTTAAGACATCACAAAGATATGATGATTAAAATACAATGAAATGATGATATCACAATTAAATTATCATGATATGACAATGATATTAATTATTATTACATGACAATGGCATGATTAATATATGACAATGCTATTATTATTTCATGACAATGGCATGATTAATATATGACAATGACATTAGGATTAGATGACAATGATATTAGTATGACATTAAAAAGACATGATAATGACATGACAATTACATTATGTTATGATGACAATAATATGATGATGGCGTGAAAGTGATATGATGATACCATGACAATGACACAGTGAGATACCAATTATATCAAGAGATGTCAATGACATAATTACGACATGGAAATGATATTATGATGACGTGACAATGACATGATGATTACATGAAAGTATGGTGAGATGACAATAACATGTTAATAAAATTGAAAATGACATGATAATGGCATAACAATTAATTGATGAAATCTCAATGTCATTATAATCACATGTAAATTATATGATTATGACATGAAAATGACAAGGCAATGACATAATTATAAGATGACAAATACATGACGATTATATTACAAGGACACAATAATGACATGACAATCGCATAAAGATGAAAGGAAAATGACATTATGATCATATGATATTGATAAAATGATATGAACATTTTATGATGATGACATAGCAATGAAATGACGATGACATAAACATTTTATGATTTTGATATGATAATGATATGTGAAGCCATCACAAAGACATGATGATTAAAATACAATAAAATGCTGATATCACAATTAAATTATCATGATATGACAATGATATTATTATTACATGACAATGGCATGATTAATATATGACAATGCTATTATTATTACATGACAATAACATGATTAACATATGACAATGATATTATTATTACATGACAATAACATGATTAACATATGACAATGATATTATTATTACATGACAATAACATGATTAATATATGACAATAACATGATTAATATATGACAATGATATTATTATTACATGACAATGGCATGATTAACATATGACAATGACATTATTATTACATGACAATGGCATGATTAACATATGACAATGATATTATTATTACATGACAATAACATGATTAATATATGACAATGCTATTATTATTACATGACAATGGCATGATTAACATATGACAATGACATTATTATTACATGACAATAACATGATTAACATATGACAATGATATTATTATTACATGACAATAACATGATTAACATATGACAATGATATTATTATTACATGACAATAACATGATTAACATATGACAATGATATTATTATTACATGACAATAACATGATTAATATATGACAATAACATGATTAATATATGACAATGATATTATTATTACATGACAATGGCATGATTAACATATGACAATGACATTATTATTACATGACAATGGCATGATTAACATATGACAATGACATTATTATTACATGACAATAACATGATTAATATATGACAATGCTATTATTATTACATGACAATGGCATGATTAACATATGACAATGACATTATTATTACATGACAATGGCATGATTAACATATGACAATGATATTATTATTACATGACAATAACAGGATTAACATATGACAATGATATTATTATTACATGACAATGACATGATTAATATATGACAATGACATTATTATTACATGACAATAACATGATTAATATATGACAATGATATTATTATTACATGACAATGACATGATTAACATATGACAATGATATTATTATTACATGACAATGACATGATTAATATATGACCATGATATTATTATTACATGACAATGACATGATTAACATATGACAATGATATTATTATTACATGACAATGACATGATTAATATATGACAATGCTATTATTATTACATGACAATAACATGATTAATATATGACAATGATATTATTATTACATGACAATGACATGATTAACATATGACAATGATATTATTATTACATGACAATGACATGATTAATATATGACAATGCTATTATTATTACATGACAATAACATGATTAACATATGACAATGACATTATTATTACATGACAATAACATGATTAATATATGACAATGATATTATTATTACATGACAATGACATGATTAATATATGACAATGATATTATTATTACATGACAATAACATGATTAACATATGACAATGATATTATTATTACATGACAATAACATGATTAACATATGACAATGATATTATTATTACATGACAATAACATGATTAACATATGACAATGATATTATTATTACATGACAATGACATGATTAATATATGACAATGATATTATTATTACATGACAATAACATGATTAACATATGACAATGATATTATTATTACATGACAATAACATGATTAACATATGACAATGATATTATTATTACATGACAATAACATGATTAATATATGACAATGATATTATTATTACATGACAATGACATGATTAATATATGACAATGATATTATTATTACATGACAATGACATGATTAACATATGACAATGATATTATTATTACATGACAATGACATGATTAATATATGACAATGATATTATTATTACATGACAATAACATGATTAACATATGACAATGATATTATTATTACATGACAATAACATGATTAACAGATGACAATGATATTATTATTACATGACAAAAACATGATTAACATATGACAATGATATTATTATTACATGACAATGACATGATTAACATATGATAATGATGTTATTATTACATGACAATAACATGATTAACATATGACAATGATATTATTATTACATGACAATAACATGATTAATATATGACAATGATATTATTATTACATGACAATAACATGATTAACATATGACAATGATATTATTATTACATAACAATAACATGATTAACATATGACAATGATATTATTATTACATGACAATGACATGATTAATATATGACAATGATATTATTATTACATGACAATGACATGATTAACATATGACAATGATATTATTATTACATGACAATAACATGATTAACATATGACAATGATATTATTATTACATGACAATAACATGATTAATATATGACAATGATATTATTATTACATGACAATGACATGATTAACATATGACAATGATATTATTATTAGATGACAATGACATGATTAACATATGACAATGATATTATTATTACATGACAATAACATGATTAACATATGACAATGATATTATTATTACATGACAATGACATGATTAATATATGACAATGATATTATTATTACATGACAATGGCATGATTAACATATGACAATGATATTATTATTACATGACAATAACATGATTAACATATGACAATGATATTATTATTACATGACAATAACATGATTAACATATGACAATGATATTATTATTACATGACAATAACATGATTAACATATGACAATGATATTATTATTACATGACAATAACATGATTAATATATGACAATGATATTATTATTACATGACAATAACATGATTAACATATGACAATGATATTATTATTACATGACAATAACATGATTAACATATGACAATGATATTATTATTACATGACAATAACATGATTAATATATGACAATGATATTATTATTACATGACAATAACATGATTAATATATGACAATGATATTATTATTACATGACAATAACATGATTAACATATGACAATGATATTATTATTACATGACAATAACATGATTAACATATGACAATGATATTATTATTACATGACAATAACATGATTAACATATGACAATGATATTATTATTACATGACAATAACATGATTAATATATGACAATGATATTATTATTACATGACAATAACATGATTAACATATGACAATGATATTATTATTACATGACAATAACATGATTAACATATGACAATGATATTATTATTACATGACAAAAACATGATTAACATATGACAATGATATTATTATTACATGACAATGACATGATTAACATATGATAATGATGTTATTATTACATGACAATAACATGATTAACATATGACAATGATATTATTATTACATGACAATAACATGATTAATATATGACAATGATATTATTATTACATGACAATAACATGATTAACATATGACAATGATATTATTATTACATGACAATAACATGATTAACATATGACAATGATATTATTATTACATGACAATAACATGATTAACATATGACAATGATATTATTATTACATGACAATAACATGATTAACATATGACAATGATATTATTATTACATGACAATAACATGATAAACATATGACAATGATATTATTATTACATGACAATGACATGATTAACATATGATAATGATGTTATTATTACATGACAATAACATGATTAACATATGACAATGATATTATTATTACATGACAATAACATGATTAATATATGACAATGATATTATTATTACATGACAATGACATGATTAACATATGACAATGATATTATTATTAGATGACAATGACATGATTAACATATGACAATGATATTATTATTACATGACAATAACATGATTAACATATGACAATGATATTATTATTACATGACAATAACATGATTAACATATGACAATGATATTATTATTACATGACAATGACATGATTAATATATGACAATGATATTATTATTACATGACAATGACATGATTAACATATGACAATGATATTATTATTACATGACAATAACATGATTAACATATGACAATGATATTATTATTACATGACAATAACATGATTAATATATGACAATGATATTATTATTACATGACAATGGCATGATTAATATATGACAATGATATTATTATTACATGACAATGACATGATTAACATATGACAATGATATTATTATTACATGACAATGACATGATTAACATATGACAATGATATTATTATTACATGACAATGACATGATTAATATATGACAATGATATTATTATTACATGACAATGGCATGATTAACATATGACAATGATATTATTATTACATGACAATAACATGATTAATATATGACAATGATATTATTATTACATGACAATGACATGATTAATATATGACAATGATATTATTATTACATGACAATAACATGATTAACATATGACAATGATATTATTATTACATGACAATAACATGATTAACATATGACAATGATATTATTATTACATGACAATGACATGATTAACATATGATAATGATGTTATTATTACATGACAATAACATGATTAACATATGACAATGATATTATTATTACATGACAATAACATGATTAACATATGACAATGATATTATTATTACATGACAATAACATGATTAATATATGACAATGATATTATTATTACATGACAATGACATGATTAACATATGACAATGATATTATTATTAGATGACAATGACATGATTAACATATGACAATGATATTATTATTACATGACAATAACATGATTAACATATGACAATGATATTATTATTACATGACAATAACATGATTAACATATGACAATGATATTATTATTACATGACAATGACATGATTAATATATGACAATGATATTATTATTACATGACAATGACATGATTAACATATGACAATGATATTATTATTACATGACAATAACATGATTAACATATGACAATGATATTATTATTACATGACAATAACATGATTAATATATGACAATGATATTATTATTACATGACAATGACATGATTAACATATGACAATGATATTATTATTAGATGACAATGACATGATTAACATATGACAATGATATTATTATTACATGACAATAACATGATTAACATATGACAATGATATTATTATTACATGACAATGACATGATTAATATATGACAATGATATTATTATTACATGACAATGGCATGATTAACATATGACAATGATATTATTATTACATGACAATAACATGATTAACATATGACAATGATATTATTATTACATGACAATAACATGATTAACATATGACAATGATATTATTATTACATGACAATAACATGATTAACATATGACAATGATATTATTATTACATGACAATAACATGATTAATATATGACAATGATATTATTATTACATGACAATAACATGATTAACATATGACAATGATATTATTATTACATGACAATAACATGATTAACATATGACAATGATATTATTATTACATGACAATAACATGATTAATATATGACAATGATATTATTATTACATGACAATAACATGATTAATATATGACAATGATATTATTATTACATGACAATAACATGATTAACATATGACAATGATATTATTATTACATGACAATAACATGATTAACATATGACAATGATATTATTATTACATGACAATAACATGATTAACATATGACAATGATATTATTATTACATGACAATAACATGATTAATATATGACAATGATATTATTATTACATGACAATAACATGATTAACATATGACAATGATATTATTATTACATGACAATAACATGATTAACATATGACAATGATATTATTATTACATGACAAAAACATGATTAACATATGACAATGATATTATTATTACATGACAATGACATGATTAACATATGATAATGATGTTATTATTACATGACAATAACATGATTAACATATGACAATGATATTATTATTACATGACAATAACATGATTAATATATGACAATGATATTATTATTACATGACAATAACATGATTAACATATGACAATGATATTATTATTACATGACAATAACATGATTAACATATGACAATGATATTATTATTACATGACAATAACATGATTAACATATGACAATGATATTATTATTACATGACAATAACATGATTAACATATGACAATGATATTATTATTACATGACAATAACATGATTAACATATGACAATGATATTATTATTACATGACAATGACATGATTAACATATGATAATGATGTTATTATTACATGACAATAACATGATTAACATATGACAATGATATTATTATTACATGACAATAACATGATTAATATATGACAATGATATTATTATTACATGACAATGACATGATTAACATATGACAATGATATTATTATTAGATGACAATGACATGATTAACATATGACAATGATATTATTATTACATGACAATAACATGATTAACATATGACAATGATATTATTATTACATGACAATGGCATGATTAATATATGACAATGATATTATTATTACATGACAATGACATGATTAACATATGACAATGATATTATTATTACATGACAATGACATGATTAACATATGACAATGATATTATTATTACATGACAATGACATGATTAATATATGACAATGATATTATTATTACATGACAATGGCATGATTAACATATGACAATGATATTATTATTACATGACAATAACATGATTAACATATGACAATGATATTATTATTACATGACAATGGCATGATTAACATATGACAATGATATTATTATTACATGACAATAACATGATTAACATATGACAATGATATTATTATTACATGACAATGACATGATTAATATATGACAATGATATTATTATTACATGACAATGGCATGATTAATATATGACAATGATATTATTATTACATGACAATGACATGATTAATATATGACAATGATATTATTATTACATGACAATGACATGATTAATATATGACAATGATATTATTATTACATGACAATAACATGATTAACATATGACAATGATATTATTATTACATGACAATAACATGATTAACATATGACAATGATATTATTATTACATGACAATAACATGATTAACATATGACAATGATATTATTATTACATGACAATAACATGATTAATATATGACAATGATATTATTATTGCATGACAATAACATGATAAGTATCTGACAATGATATTATTATTACATGACAATAACATGATTAATATATGACAATGATATTATTATTACATGACAATGACATGATTAATATATGACAATGATATTATTATTACATGACAATGACATGATTAATATATGACAATGATATTATTATTACATGACAATAACATGATTAATATATGACAATGATATTATTATTACATGACAATGACATGATTAATATATGACAATGATATTATTATTACATGACAATAACATGATTAATATATGACAATGATATTATTATTACATGACAATGACATGATTAACATATGACAATGATATTATTATTACATGACAATGACATGATTAATATATGACAATGACATTAGGATTAGATGACAATGATATGAGTATGACATTAAAAAGACATGATAAGTACATGACAATTACATGATGTTGTGGTGACAATGATATGATGATGACGTGACAATTACATGATGATGACATGATTATGAGATGATGAGGTCATGATGATGTATTAACACTGGCATAATGATGAGATGATAATGATAATGTTTTCATGCAAATTACATGAAGATAATATTACAATGACATGATGGGGATATGACAATACAGCGACATAATGATGACATCACAGTTATATGGTGATGACATAACAACTATTATATGAAAAACACATGATGATAACAAGTCTATTATTATGAGATGACAATTACATTATGATTAGATTGCAATTGCATGATGATTACATGATAAAGACATAAGGGTGACATCACATGACTATTATATGACAATTAAAGGATAATGAGATGAAAATAACATCATGATGACATGACGATGATATAATGATGACATGACAATGACATGATTATGATATGAGAAAATTCGATGAAAAAAGTCAAACGAAAGAATAAAGAAAGAAAAAAGAAAGAAAAAAGAAAGAACAAAAGGATGAACAAAGAATAGAATCAGTTATCAAATATGGTTCATTTCATTCAACTTCCGAAATAATTAAAGAATGAAAGAAAGAAATACGGACGAACGATAGAGCAAATGAACGAAAAGACAGATGAACAAGAGAAAAAGTGAACGAAAGAATGAACAAACAAAAGAATGAATAAACGAAAAAATGAATAAACGAAAGAAAGAACAAACGAATGAACGTAAGAATGAAAGAAAGGAAGAGCGTACGAAAAAACGAACGAAATAAAGAAAATTTTACGTAATAATAAACGAACGAGAAAATGAACAAACGAAAGAAAAGAACGAACGAAATGAAGAAACGAACGAACGAAATAATTAAAGAATGAATTAGGAATGACAGAAAGATGAGACAACGAAAGAAAGAATGGAATAAAAAAATTAATGAAAGAAAGAATAAACGAAATAAAGAGAGCGCACAAAATAAAGAACGAAAGCAAAACGATAGAACGAACAAAAGAAAGACAAAAAAATGGAATGAAATAACGAACGAAAAAATAAAAGAAAGAACGAAGCAAATA
>OY744551.1:33792271-33799771 GCA_963556195.1 Sepiola atlantica
ATATATATGCATATATATACACATATATATATGTATATGTATACATATACATATATATATTATTTATATATATATTATATATACATATATTATATATATATGCATATATACACATATATATGCATATATATACATATATATACATATATATATTATATATATATTATATATTATATATATTTATATATATTCATATATATACACATATATATGCATATATATACATTTACATATATATATATACATATACACAAACACACACACATATATATATATATATATATATATATATATATATATATATATATATATATAAAGTTAGGTATGTGTATATATCTGTATGTACGTACATGATTAACTCGTAAACAAATTAACATATCATTACGAATTTGAGAAGCACATATGCTAGGCGTAAGTGGTTTTAATGTTGGTTATATTTTGTTTAATTTAGTTTCATGCAAAATGGCTAAAAAGGGGATATATGCCGTTCGTTTAAATTCAGATACCTCCGATCATTGTGAAATTTTACCGATAGGTATTAGACATCAATTAATAAATTTTCACCAAATTTCAGTTTCTTTCGAGTATTGTAAAGGGGTTTTAGAGGGCATAATATGAACACAGCCACTAATTTGAAAATTCAAATATTTCAGATTTGCATTAAATTAGATCCATGGTCATTAGACACCACGCACACATCCACAATGACTATGCAATTCCTAAAGTTTTATACCTAGAAAAAGGTTAATATCTAGAAACAAGTAATACACCATCCACTCTGCAATCCACACAGCTAAACAGAGCTGTTAAACCTGACATAGTGATATGGGACAAAAGGGAGAAAGTAGCAACCCTAGTTGAAGTCAGTATCCTTGATTTTGCTGGATTAAACAGAGCTGAGAGGGAGAAGATAACGAAATACCCAAGTTTTATGTACGACATGTAAAAGAAACTGGAATCTCAGGAAGATCTCAATCATTCCAGTAATTCTAGGAGCAACCGGACCCATGAAAAAGAATTTCAAAAACTACATGGCGAATGTACTCGGTGAACCAAGTGCAAGAGAGAGACAAACAATTGCGCTTACAAAGACGGTTAGAATCCTTAAAAGATATCTCGGTTAGAGTTTCTGAAATAGTGGGTGAATGTCTGGCATCCGGTAGGATTCCCCATCCCCAGCAAAAACAAAAAGATAAGAAAATTGAAAAAAAAAAGAAAAAAGAAAAAGAATGTGTGTGTGTGTTCGCGCGTGTGTGTGCCCGACAGTATTAATTAACTATTGTGCACCGTTCATAAAAATGACGGGGGGGGGGATATGCTTCGCCACTGTTCGCACTCGCTATTTATTTACTAAAATATTCATATGTAATCATAGAATTATGTCAGTAATTTAATTTTTCATATATCAATTATTATTATTATTATTATTATTATTATTATTATTATTATTATTATTATTATTATTATTATTATTATTATTATTATTAACAACAACATTTTTTATGCTGTTAAGAAAAGAAAACACCTACCGTTTACTTTTTATTATAGAGTGGTTGATTTGTTTCCGAATTCATTTCAGGCGGCGGGGTAACTGTAAAATGGTTGACTGACTTGCTATTTGCTTTCTCGCATCTCCTCACCACTTGAAATGGTTTCATCCGGGGATTAGAAAAAGGCACGTGTTTTACCTGCTAACTTTTTCGTGGCGGGATGGAAGTACATATATTTATATATATATATATACCTAGAAGAATACCCGTTCCACGATGGGTTGAATTAATTCCCCGAGCATAATAGTTTTGCAACAGTTTATGACCCCTTACGGAAATGAAAATCAAGTTATAATAATACTAGAATCCTTACTCGGATTTTGATCAGAATTCATTACAATATTTAGATTCATGAAAATGTTTAAGGGGTCTTATGAAAGAAATATCGCTTAATTGGTTTCTAATGACTATGGATCAAATTTAATGCAAATCTGAAATATTTGAATTTTCAAATGGGAGGTTGTGCCCATATTATGCCCCCTAAAACCATTTAAAATATTCCAAAGAAACTGAAATTTTGGGATGTCTAATAACTATTGTTAAAATTTCACTAAAATCGGAGGTATCAGAATTTTCACGAAGGGATTCCACCCACTTTTTACTCTTTTTACATAATACTAAATTAAACTAAATATAGCCCACATCACAACTCCTTCCGCCTAGCAGCTGTGTTCCAAAATTTATAATGATCGGTTAATTAGATTTGGAGTGAATCCTGTTCATACAAATATATAAACATATCGACATACTTAACTTTATGTAGAGATATGTAAGTATATAAATAAATAAACATTATTGTTTCTTATACATTGGGGGGGGGGGGGTAGCGGATTGGCTGGCGCGATATAATCTTAAAATCCCCTATTTTTCTTTCTCTTTTCTTTTTTTTTCTTTCGTTTCCTTTTTTTATTTCGCTGCCCCGGGTTGAGTACGGACGTATACAGCCCCCCCCCCTTCACCGTAAAATATTTGTCATTCACTTTTTTTTTTTTTTTTTTCTTTTGTGAGGAGGGTCCGTTACTGAAGAAAAAAAAAAAATACTATTTTTAGCAGAATGATGGGGAAGGACAATTTTCGATAATTTTAACGTAAAATAATATCCTCGCTTGATTTTTCCACCGATCTCGTAAGCCGAAAAAAAAAATGCCATTAATAAACGTCTTCTTTTTTTCTTTTTCTTCGGAATTTCGAGCAGGGGTTGGTGTCAACTTACGTTAAACTTACATAGCAACCCTAAAAATTGAAAATGTCAGGATTAAAAAAAAATATATATATATATATAAATAAAAATATAAATAAATAAATAAAATACAACTATGACTCGCAAAAATTGGTGCCTAATCGAATGAATGGACGATCAATAAATAAGAAGATAACACTTTCGCCGAATAAGTTCGAACAAAACTCAGCACAGCTTATCCTACTACCATCCAACCCCCATTTGTTTTGGGGGTACGTGTCATAAACATTCGCCGCTTATTCCTAACCAGTCGAGAAAGCTTGGAGCTGAATAAAAATGTCTTCTTTATTTTTTCCTTCTTCTTTTGTCAGTAGTCTGGAGGCTGGGGGTATACCTTCATCTCGTGATTAAATCCGAAATCATGATCAACTACTATTTATATATTTATATATTCATATTTGTCTTCGTTTTTTTTTTAAACTGTCCATAGTCTATAGTCTATACCCCCCCCCCCACTCCATAAAAGTTGGTCTTTTGGCTAAGATCAAAGTGTAGTATCTGTTCCGATGGATACTGCACCCCATAGACTGGTATTGTCTTGGCCTTCGGGGCTTGATTTACGTACATCTATGGGTCTGTCCTGTGCAGTTCTAGGAGGTCCACCCTCCCAGGCTTCGCCTCCCCTCTTTGGGGAGGAGTAAGTTTATTGCTTACTGCCTGAGGCGCCCCTACCGGGGAATGCCGACGGGGCTGCCCAGGCAATTTTTAATAGTCAGAGTGCTCACCTCTCGGGCGCTGGCTTTTTCAAACCCCACTTTCCCGACCCGACCTTGGGAGTAAGATAAAACTGGCCTTGTGCCTAACTCCTGGAGAGGAGTAAATAAATACTCCATAAAAAAGGAGAGCCGTTTTCATTTTCCAAAAGAAATAAGTAAATTCCGTAGTTTAAAAATGGATTATTATTTTGATCATCCATCGGTACCTTCGGTTTTCTAGAGACACTGGAAACCCAATCCGAAGAATTAAAGATACCAAATATGATATTATCACTATCAAAACGTCGGCTGATGAACAGGTCACGTTTGGTATATTTAATCCTGTGGGTTGAGTTCCCGGTGTTTCTGCGAAACCGAGGGTACCGATGGATCATCAAAATAATGTATAATGTCCATTGAATAAAAATAGATATGCTCTTGCATAAGTAACTGAGCCCTTGTTATTTCTTCTATAACACTGACATATATATATATATATATATATATATATATATATATATATATATATATATATAGTAAGTTATGAAAATATATTTATGGCAATTAAGCTAAAATGTGCATTTTAGCCTGAAGATACCCCCCACCCGGGGATGAAACGCGGGTACCTCTGTGTAGCTTAATTGCCATAAATATATTTTCATAACTTACTACCTAGCTCTACTTACGTATCGAGCACTGTTGAAGTAAATACTGAAAATTGATAAATAAAAATTATATCTCCTTATAAAATTTTATGTGGATACATGAAATACTAATATATATATATATATATATATATATATATATATATATATATATATATATATATATATATATAGAGAGAGAGAGAGAGAGAGAGAGAGAGAGAGAGAAAGAAGATATATATATATATATATATATATATATATATATATATATATAGATAGATAGATAGATAGATACATACATACATACATACATACATACATACATACATACATACATACATACATACATAAAATGTGTATTATTTGTTCCCAAATTCAACGCCTTCACACTAGATGCTTACTTTGAAAGTCGCCTATTTTCATGGGAAAAATTTGGTAAAAAGTTAAATTTTAAAAAAAAGACCAAATTTTATTTATATATTTTTTATAAGTATTCTTTGTTATGAGAAAAATAACCCCAAGTTTGTTTTTAAAAAAGGAAACCAAAACGGACAGCCTGAAGTAAGTTTGTGTGTGAAAAAGAGAGAGAAAGAGAGAAAGAGAGGGGGGGGGGAGAAAGTTAGACTGACATATTGGAAGAATATTCCTTAACTTTCCATATCCTTCCCTCACCCCACTCCCAAAACCGGAAGACCGTTTTTTTTCTCTTCAAGTTAAAGAAACTCCGTAGTTGCAAAGAATGTTTAAAATATTTATCCTACCCCTCCCCCCCCCCGTCCTAAATTCCATGCCGACACTCGATGCTTTAAAAGTCTGCAATTTTCAGAAACAAAAGAATTGGTAATAAGAAGAAATTTTGAAGATGACAAGAATTTATGGACGGATCTTCGAAATATAGGACACTTTGTTTCGAGGGAGATTATTACATTTAGAACACGAGTAGCGGATGGAAAATGGGTCAAATTCGTCCATCTGCCCCCACGCTGTCAACGAAAAATAAAAATGAGATTCTATTTTTTTTTTCGTGTGATTACACGTCAACATTTGAAAACAAATATATATATATATATATATATATATATATATATATATATATAATTTATTTAGATACTGTATATTACATATTTCAGCAATGTACCGCGGTTTCATCCAAAAGGGCAGATTTAGACATCTTTAGACATCTGCCCTTTTGGATGCAACCGCGGTACATTGCTGAAATATGTAATATACAGTATCTAAATAAATTATATTAGCTCTCTTATATGATCGAGCACTTTATTGATTTTTTTTTCATATACAACCTGACACACTATATATATATATATATATATATATATATATATATATATATATATATATATATATATATATATATTTGTTTTCAAATGTCTTCCATCGATACCTTCGGTTTCACAGAAACTGGAAACTCAACCTGCAGGGTTAAAGATACCAAATGTAACCGATTCTTCAGGCGATTGAAATCCTTCTCAACTGGGGAACATTTTTTATTTTTGTGCCAATCCAGAGTTCCCCTGTTTGGGGAGCTGGATTCCCCCAACAGTAAATCGACTTTGTGTTAGATCCAGACCTCGTGGGGAAGCAGTAAACCTAGGGAAATGGTTTAATAACGGTTTGAAAAATTCAAGCGCGTTTTGAAGACGTCATTTTTTATATAAACAAAAGTTGTAATGTGAGTGTGTGTGTGTGGCTAAAAGTCAGAAACTACACAAGATACACTTGAAAACCTTACATCATCGGATTTAGTGTGACCCCGATCAGGCTATGATAAAAAAATATACTATGATAGTCATTCCCTTGGGGTCATTAGGAACGAAGTCAATGCGGGGCTGGGGCTTGAGAAGATAAAAATGACGCTTTTCATTCGTACTAGTTGTTTTTTTTGGTTTTTTTAAACAACACTAAAATTAGATGAAATTAGGTAAAACAGTTAATCGGCTTTTCCTTTTTTTCTTTGTTTTTTTCCTTTTTTTCTATTATATTGAACCAGTTGCCAGAGAGAGAGAGAGAGAGAGAGAGAGAGAGAGAATAATTTCAAGTTTGTTGTTTAATGGCGAATAGAACGGACATCCTTCAAGAGAGAGGAAGTTAAGACTGACAGGTTATATACAAACTGTCAGTCGAAAACAAAAAGAAAAATAGTTTTGAGAGCGGTTTAAAAAAGAATACACGCGAATAAAGCAGGAGGTTATCTCTTTATATATAAAGTTAGGTATTACATATGTTTATATAATCGTAGGTACAGGGTTCACTCCTAAACTGATTGACCGATCATTGTGAATTTTGGAACATAGCTACTAGGCGCAACTTGGCCTTTTGGCTAAGATCAAAGTGTAGTATCTGTTCCGATGGATACTGTACCCCATAGACTGGTATTGTCTTGGCCTTCGGGGCTTGATTTACGTACATCTATGGGTCTGTCCTGTGCAGTTCTAGGAGGTCCACCCTCCCAGGCTTCGCCTCCCCTCTTTGGGGAGGAGTAAGTTTATTGCTTACTGCCTGAGGCGCACCTTCCGGGGAACGCCGACGGGGCTGCCCAGGCAATTTTTAAACCCCACTTTCCCGACCCGACCTTGGGTCACATCTTACTTGTGGGAGTAAGATAAAAACTGGCCTTGTGCCTAACTCCTGGAGAGGAGTAAATCAATACTAGGCGCAAGGGGAGTCGATATTTAGTTTAATTTAGTTTTATGCAAAGGGGACAAAAAGGGGATAAAGTAAGTTAAATTCGTATGAATCAAAATGATCGTTTGATTAGGAGTAAAGTGTAGCATCTGTTCTGATATTACATTTCATATTTTCTGTCTTCGGTCAGTCAAAGAGAAGTCCTTCTAGTCTGAGGCGATTTTTATTCCAAACCAGAGTGCTCCTTTTAACGGAGCTGGACTTCCCCCTTTGTTGGCATTCTTGCAGGGGGGACCACGTGAAGGTTGACAACATCCCTAAGTGAAAGTGGTATTATGGAACCGACTGGATTTGAACTTGGCACACCCAGGTCGTCAGTTCCTATCGTTATCCACTTATCCACCGTCACCTCCTATAAAAAAACAAAAGGATGGGAACCCTTCGCCGAAATACCGATACCTCTGATGTTTGTGAAGTTTTTAACAATAAGTATTATACATAAATTAATAAATATTCCCCAAATTTCAGTTTCTTTGGGATATTGTAAAGGTTTTTTTTAGGGGACATAATATGGACACAGCAACCTATTTAGAATATTTCAGATTTGCATTCAATTTGATCGATAGTCATTAGACACCAATCAAGCAAAGCTTTCTGAATTTAAATTTCTTCTTAAGACCCCTTAATCTTAAGCCTTAAATTTTAGAGATTTTCTAGAATCAAAA
>OY744551.1:33804771-33859771 GCA_963556195.1 Sepiola atlantica
TCTAATTTCTCCTAGTCTTTTCTCCAGTTTTTTTTGTGAAAAAGATAGTCCGTGTTTGTAAAAAGCTGTCTGTTGTTATTGTTTGTTTAAGAAGAGATCTATTTCAAAGGCGTCTTTATTAGTGTTTATTGTCTATTTAGGCGGGTTGCTTTACAGGTGGGCTTGCTTAGAAAAGATGTTTATACGTGTTGGCTTTCATGTGGTTTAGCTTAGAGACTATGTTTTTTACTCTACGGTATGAGTTGAGATATATCATTAGAGAACATTATCTATTATGCCAAATGGCCCCAAGCCAGTTTTAAAACACTTTAATTCACTCCAAACAAGGCACATTGCCACTGAGAAGTAAGGAACTAATATGAATTAGGGATTATATTTATAGGGGCATCCTAAGTGGTGAGTGATGTAGCGAGATGTTTGTTCACATTACATTTAATTTTCTGCATGTTGGTACAGTTAGGGAAACAGAGAGCAGGGAGGAAATACCAAAGGCAACTAGTTCGAGGAAAAAAAACTATTAAAGTAGAAAGCTTTTCGGCATCTGGGGACTTCTACAGTGAAAGGGGTGGATTTTTCTGATTGTTGAGATATTTACATCGAGGGGGAACTGTTGCATCAAGTTCATCCGGACACATTCCGTTGAAGTACTTGTAAAACAAGCACAGGGACACAACATTGCGGCGATGGGACAGGGGATGGAGCTTGGTAGACAGTGTGGGACCTATTATATTGAAGGTTCTTTTTTGGACTCTGTCTAAGAGGTAAAGACTAGTCGTTGGTGCCCAACAATACTTCATGCAAAAGCGAATGATGGCCTTCTAGAAATATAAGATACTGGCGGGTGTGAGACATTTTTCAGCACTGTAGAGGGAACGTACCTACTTTGCAGCAGCTTTGGCAGTGTCTTCTATGCATCTAAATCACTTTCTATTCTACAGTTTAAACGCTTCCAAAATTCCTTTCAAATTTCGAAAGGTCACAAAGTAATTTTTTTTTTCAAATTTTAACAAAAGATTTAACGGAAATGCATTCTGGTGGATTTAATATTGTAATTGACTTCTTTTTTTAAATGGGATTTTTAAAAGTTTGTTTTAGTAATTTACGCTATTTTATTTTTTTTATCGATTAATAGTAAATAAAAAAAATAAAAAAAATAAAAATGTGTCAGTCACGAAGAAGCGAGAAACACGCGCACAGCCACACGAGTAGTTGTTACACAATTTTATCAATATGGACTTTTTTTTTTCAATTTTCTTTTTGTTTTTGCTGGGGGTGGGTACCCTATCGGATACCAGATATTCACCCGCTATTTCAGATACTCGAACCGAGAGATCTTTTAAAGATTCTAACCGTCCATTTAAGTGCAAGTATTATGAACCTATTGTGTGAATAATAAAACAATAAACAAAAATATGAATGTTTCGTATTGATATCATTTCAGTTTACAATAATTTTTTATTTAACAAAGCGGGGAACCCATGTTTGAGACACACCCTTCACAAAAGCTTAAAGGGCACTAGGAAGCAAAATATGATAATCCGACCCTGGGTTGAGAGGGGGGGGGGGATATCATGGATGGACATGCGGGTGGCTGGGTGGAGATGCTAGCGCCGCCACTGCTTGCACTGCACACGTTACAAGAAGAAGTAGAAGAAGAAAAGGAGGATAAAGAGAAGAAGAAGAAGAAGAAGAAGAAGAAGAAGAAGAAGAAGATAAAAGAAGGAGAAGAAGAAGAAGAAATGGAGGATGAAGAGAAGAAGAAGAAAAGGAGGATGAAGAGAAGAAGAAGAAGAAGAAGAAGAAGAAGAAGAAGAAGAAGAAGAAGAAAAGAAGGACGAAGAAGAAGAAGAAGAAGAAGAAAATATGGAGGATGAAGAAGAAGAAAAGGAGGATAAAGAGAAGAAGAAGAAGAAGAAGAAGAAGAAGAAGAAGAAGAAGAAGAAGAAGAAGAAGAAGAAGAAAGCAGACAACGCCCTTTTAAAAAAGAAAGAACGAACGAAACAGTTAAAGATGTATTAATTGCTTGGAGAAAGATTAATTATGGCTGGAATAGTGTAAAAAGAAACAAAAAGAAACCATTTTTATTTCGCGTGACTCAAAAGCACATGATACATTGTGTCATTCACCCCCCCCCCTCTCTCTCTCTCTCTCTCTCTCTCTCTCTCTCTCTCTCTCTCGTTCCAGACCATTTATTACGTACGTATGTCTCTCTTGTGTCGGCCAATACAGGTTTTTAAGCACGCGTCCTGTCGGCCAGCGTCTGAACTAATGGACTTTTTTTTATTTATCACACCCCCCCCACACACACACACGCACACACATCTATATATTCATATAAAGTTGTCTAATTTTCAAAGTCAGACCCAAATAGCATTTAAGCTTTAAAATAAACTTTGCTTCTGACTCGCCAATTTTGATTTGTTATCTTTGTACCGTGTTTTTACGATTATAATAGCATACTTCCCTACAATTTATTTTTTTTTTAAAAATACTTACCCCCCCCCCCCAACCAATTGTCTGATAATATGACATAATATAACATTTTTAAATAATCACTTTAAAAAAATCAACAAGACAGACAACTGATATTTTAAATTGAAGGATATAGAAAGCGTTGTCTACCTTAAAACTAAATTTAAAAAAAAAAAAAATTGTGTATAAGTTTTTAAATCTGCAGTATAAACAAATATGGTTCTTGTTGCTTAAAAGTACGAAAAAAATGTTTCTGTCTTTTTCTAAGAGAGAGTTAATTAAGGGGCAGTAACTCTATTCAACTGCTGTTATTACATCGAAAGCAATTAACTGGAAATTAAATGGTAAATTTTAGAATTTATTTTGTTTAAATTTGAATTTAGTAGTGAATGAAATCACTGAACGAAATGCAGCAAGGAAAATTTAATAGTTTTTTTGTACTGAATGAAATTACTGAATAAAATTCAGCATGGAAACATCTAAAACAATTAACTAAAAACTGGAACAAGTTCAGATCCATGATCGCAATTTAATACAAAATCAAAGTTGTTAGATATTAAAGACAAAATCTGGCTCAAAATTACAATTCACAGTTACTGCCCCTTAATTAACTCTCTCTTAGGAAAAGACAAAAAAAATTTTTTTTCGTACTTTTAAGCAACAAGAACCACAAATATAAATTAAAAACAAAACTGACTTCAGATATACAGTATACATTCTTATTCTTACAGATATTTTGGCTGCACATTTGCAGACATGTTTCATCTCTAGTTAGAAATCAGTCGAGCTTCTTCAAGGGAAGTTTATAGTATGAAGACAGAAAGAATTAAAACAAAATCAGAAATGTCGCGTGATCACATTACAATAATTTTAAATATAACGATTGAACTTTAGTGTATTTTGATACTAGCTGGCTTTTTCAGCTCGCTACCGCTTCGCAAATATCGCTACTTGAAATACTTGAAACCGAAGTGCTAAATAATAAACATTTCATTCATAAGTTTGTTGTAAGCACGCATATTTACATTTTCGTAATTTCAATTTTAAAAAATAAAACCGCCACGATATAAACAGAAAGAGGAAATCAATTCGCTCTGTGTGTGCCTGCGTAGGTGTGTGTGTATATGTTTTATTTATTTTTGTTTATTAAAAACAATTTTTAAAAATGTGACAACGGTCGCTAACAGGAGGAAGCAGTCAGACACGTTCCCTTTCTCTATATGGCGTCGTTAACGGGAGAGAGGGGGGGTCATCGGTCAACTTTTTCCCATTTCAGAACTATTTCTTATGCCACGATCTTTCTCTCTAGTTTAAATTACTTCCCCTAGCAAAAATTTTAAGAAAGATTTAATAATTTATCCTTTTTGTATTAAATTACTTTAATTAATTACTGTTAATATCGACAAAAATATTGCATATATATGGAATAAACAAAACTATAAAATTACGAATAAATAACACCAAACATAAATTAATTATGAAGTGATTAAAAAATAGTTATGTAGGCATGGAAAGGGTTTTTTGTGCCTTTCGTCTCTACAATATATATAGTATTTTAGAATACTATGTCGTATTATCAATTTTAATAACACTAACCCGTTTTGATGGTAATAAAAGAGTGAATAAACAAAAAAACCTTTCATTCAGATTTTATATTTCTTTGCTATTTCAACTGCCATTCTATGTTTTGAATTGGAACAAGAGAAATGAGTTAATATTTATTTTAATTAAAAAAATATTTCGAATAGAATGGAGCAGGATGGTAAGTCATCAGCAAGAAATTGAGAATCAACCCAATCCAGACCTCATCCGTTGGGGTGGGGTTCATACCAAGTCAAGGATACGTTCTCGACAATCAGTCCGACAGTCTTTACCTTCTCTTTTTTAGAAAGGGGTTGTTTATTGCTAATCGCCTGAGGCGCCCCTACCAGTGAATTATGCCACCCATGACACGTGGTTCAGTTATGTGTTCTTTTCATATGATCCATTTCCGCGATACCCCCCCCCAAAAAAAAATAATAGAAATGTCCTAACAGAACGAATATTGCTGATGGAAACAAAGATAGTTTAAAATATGATGTATTTTGTCCGTAGACACCGTCTACGAAGGTCGAGTCAAGTGACTTTAATAAGTTAAGGCCTCCGTTCAACCTCGAGAGACAATGGACACTCTCTGTAAGGGTGCCTGTGCAGGAGGTATGTTGTGAAGCAAGGGTTACACTAAATCAAACCATATCTCTCCTGAAACGGTATTGCTTGTGTCCAATGGCAAAGAGAAATCCAACCAAGCTCCAGCCCCTGTCCCATCGCCGCAATGTAGCATCCTTGTGCTTGTTTTACAAATACTTCCATGGATTATGCTCCGATGAATCGGCTACTCTGGTGCCCCCTCGACGTAAATTCACTAGACCAACTCGACAATCAACTAAATCCCATCCATTCACTGTGGAGGTCCCCAGATATCGGACAGCTTTCTACTCAAATAGCTTCTTTCCTCGTGCTGCTGGCCTCTAGAACCCCATCCCTGCCCCCTGTTTCCCCGACGGTACTGACATGCAGAAATTTAAAACTAATGTAAACAGACAACTCGCTGAGCAGATCCTAATTTAGGTTGACCCCCCAACCTTCTCCCTTTTTTTCTCAGTAGCCCCTTACGTCTACAGTGGCGGCCTGCCTTGTTTGGGGTGAACTATGTTAAAAAAAAAAGAAGACGACTGGAAGCAATGCCAAGATAAGCAGAGAGCTCCCCCCAAATACAGCACCTGGTATTCCCAAATAGTCACCCATTTAGTACCGACCAGGCTCAACGTTGCTTAACTTCGGTGATCTAACGGGAACTGGTGTATCAACGTGACTTAAATGAACATCAAAATTTAAATGTTGTAAGATATTACCTATTTGTTAGCACGTCAGATTCTATCGACATAAAACTATACATTTTACTTAACAGTTATTTATCAGCAATGAAAGTAGACAATGTATTAGTATTACTGATTAATATTATTAACCAAATTTGCTGCTGATTGCATAATTGGCGGCCATCTTGAATTTACATTTGCTACTGTAAGTAAAGATTTGTTTGCCTGCGAAAAAATTATCCGAGCAGGATAAGTATACAATTTATGCAAAGAAATTGAATCAAATGAAAATTTATTGTTCTTAATAACATGCACCAACGGTCAACGAAATAAGAAGGCTAGGCAGAATCAAACATCGATTTTTCATACGCGATGCTATTTGGATCTAAAGTCGACAATTTTATATATTAGACTACTGGACATTAATCCATCACTCGTCTCACTTTGATGAGTGGGATGCGAATGGTGGATGGAGTGCACAAGCATGACTATATTATTTGATTATATCGCTGAATGACTTATTAAGAAGGGCCTAATATCTGCAGTACGATTCATTCTACACTAGCGGGGCGACCCGGCGTTGCCCGGGCATGGATTTAAAAATAGAAGAGTTTAAGAAGTGTGGGTAACATCTTCCTTTTAAATTTATTTCTCTCTCAACCTCTCTTTTTGACTTCCTTTTCTCCTCTTTGTCCTCTCTCCCTCCCCCACCCCCCTCTCTCTCTCTCTCTCTCTCTCTCTCTCTCTCTCTCTATTGTAACTGACCCAATATAGTGGAAATAAATGAAAAAGAAAACAAGAAAGAAAACTGACTGATTGTTTGACCTAATTTCAGTGTTGTTTTTGGAACAACTATCTGTAAGAATGAAGAAAAAATGTTTTTCCCCTCTCCCATGCATCAATAAGGAGGTGGGTGACTATTACTGTGTTTCTTTTGTACTATAACCGGTCGGGGTCACACTGAATCCAATTGTATAAGGTTTTAAGATTATCCTGTGTACTTTCTGACTTTTCATCGGACACACAGACAGTTACGACTTCCCTTTATATAATAGATGGCTTTCCATACTTAAAAAAAACACAAAAAAACTTCAACATGTTTTTACTTAAAAAAAACATTTGAAAATTCCAACTCCCAAAATACAACGCCCTCGATTAGAATGTATGTTCCTGGGGGGTGGGGGGCAAGTCAGTCGAGAATTTCGACTTGAACCATTAATTCAATCCACTCGCGTAGTAAACTCCACCCTAACCTTAACCCTTACCGACTATGATAAAAGACGATCGACGGAAGGCCGAACACTGCAACGGCCAATAAGCTGTGAACAAAATCAAGATAAGGACAATAGTAAAAAAACCCATCTAAATTACATGATTTACATATTTTGGACTGTTGTCCTCGTCTTAGGTGTTATTTTTGTAACAACATTTCGGCCGTTGTACTTTTCGGTCTTCTCTCACTTCAGATACAACGTCAAGTGTTTGTAATTATACCAATTTGGAATTTAGGATAGATTTTTGCTTAGTTTTAGGTTGTGAAACTGATATTCTAAAAACTCATATCTACGTATGCTCTATCACCAATATTGAGCACTCTCTCTTTATAAATATCATAATCAAAATAACTAGTATATATATATATATATATATATATATATATATATATATATATATATATATATATATATATATATATATTAATTAGTTTCTCGCTATGAGCAGTAATTAGCATGACTATCCGGGCAGAGCTCGAACCTACGATGTAAATATCCGTAACCTAGTGTTTTACCACAAGACCAGAACGCCGTGCCACATTTCATGCACGACTTTTTATCGCCAATGATGTTACGTAGATTACGTAGATTTTTATTAATTTTATACGTTCATTACTTTTATGTACGTATAAAATTAATAAATAATGTATATATATATATATATATATATATATATATATATATATATATATGAACGAAATATACGTCCTGTAAAGTAAAGGGCGATTAATAATGCAATTTTCTGCATCTTAATTATTTAGGAAGTGAGAGAATCGAAATAATAGTAAGTAAAAAAAAAAAACAAACGCTGCAATCATCAGTAAAAACAATTACATAAAAATACACACACACACACACACACATATATATATATATATATATATGCATTTTTTATATATATATATGCATACTTATACATATATATATATATATATATATATATATATATATATATATATATATATATATATGTCTTCTGGCATCCATTTTGGCAGATTCTCTGCACGGACGGAGTTTTCCTCTGGTGTTTATTATTTTTGACGAAGGGAAGTTTCTTTTCCCGAAATATTAAATACATGATTTTTATAATCATCCAGACATCACACAAACAGCTAACTTGCTGTTATGTAAGATTTTAAGAAAAAATAAATAGTAAGTCACATTTCGTATTCGATTTATTATTTTTGTTCCTTCCAGCTTACATCTTACTCGGAATTTTCATTGCCCACAGCCTTTTAAAAAACATACTACTACTATTCCCAGCAATGATTCAAGCAAACTACCATTCGCTTTCTCTCTCTCTCTCTCTCTCTCTCTCTCTCTCTCTCTCCATATATATATATATATATATATATATATATATATATATATATATATATATATATATATATATATATATATATATATATATATTATAATATAAAATGAAGTAATAAAATAAGGTGTCAATCAAATTTTATTAGAATTCAAAGTTCAGGCAAAGTATCCTTAAGTCCTTAGCTCATGATTTCCGGATGTTTCACTAATTATAAGATATTAGTTGACGCTTATATCTTTTGTTGGATTGCTTCATATATATATATATATATATATATATATATATATATATATATATATATATATATATATATATATATATATATATATATATATATATAAAATTGAAATAAAAGCCAAATTAGCAATACAAGATTAATTTTTTTTTCTTACATTAATCCTATCGATTACGGAATAAAATTCCTTCTTCAGGGGTGACCAGTATTGAGTCATTTTTTTTTTTTTTTTCATCAAAAAACAAGAATAAAGAAACTTATTTCTTTGTTAATTTGATAAACGTATTAGATGGTACCACGTCATCGCCTTGCTGTTATGAAATGGCGAGTAGGATTCAAAAACCGGTGTCGAACGAGGGATGCGTTGGCACGCTGTCGAGTAATGTGTGTGTTTTTCGTTCAAGTTTTAAAGTATTGCATGGAAAGTTAATAAAATTGAAATAAAAGCCAAATCAGCAATACAAGATTAATTAATGAATTTATTTATTTTTTTCCTTACATTAATCCTATCGATTACGGAATAAAATTCCTTCTTCAGGGGTGACCAGTATTGAGTCATTTTTTTAAAATTAACTTTCCATGCAATACTTTAAAACTTGAACGAAAAACACACACATTATATATATATATATATATATATATATATATATATATATATATATATATATATATATTGATGTATGTTTGATTAGACAACAGTGGCAATTCCAGTTTGTTTCTTTTCAAAACCATCTTTTCAAGTTGACAGAACAACTAATCTTATGTTCAAGTGTGAACAGGAACTCGCTAAAACTGCTAACTTTTCGACTCTCATGAGTCTTCATCGGTCGCATGAGAAATTACAAAAATTAAAATTGGCAAACTTATTAAGAAAGTCGATTAAAACCATTTTTTATTTTTTATTTTATTTTTTCATTTAATTTTTACTAAAAGAATTTTTGTATACCGTCTGCCCCCTTTGTATCGAGCTTGGTTGATAGTAGTTGTTTTTTTTGCTTGAATGAGTAAGGCTTCAATTAGTGGGGGTGGGGGGGGGGGCGCAGACTGAAATATATATGAATATATATTTTTTTAAATAAGTATTTATTATTACCTACAGACACCAGTGTTTCATGCTTATGCAATCTTCAGTATAGCAGATTCTAATTACTACCGGTCGAAGGATTCGACCCCAGTTGCAAAGTCACCTCTAACTCTGCAGCCTGATATTCCACCCCTAAGCCACCATCACTACTCTCCGAATAACACAAATAGCGATCACTAAATTGTGCTTTTGTTGATGATATTTTGTTTGAGTTGTAATTTTTTTAAATTCGTTACCAATCTAGAAAAGACACAGTCGTTTTCTTGCGGTCCAACAACAATTTACGATTCTCTTGATCAGAAATTTAGGTAGATTTTTTGAACGAAGTATTGATTTACTCCTCTCCAGGAGTTAGGCACAAGGCCAGTTTTTTTTATCTTACTCCCACAAGTAAGATGTGACACAAGGTCGGGTCGGGAAAGTGGGGGTTGAAAAGCCAGCGCCCGAGAGGTGAGCACTCTGACCATTAAAAATTGCCTTGGCAGCCCCGTCGGCATTCCCCGGTAGGGGCGCCTCAGGCAGTAAGCAATAAACTTACTCCTCCCCAAAGAGGGGAGGCAAAGCCTGGGAGGGTGGACCTCCTAGAACTGCACAGGACAGGCCCATAGACCGGCGTAAATCAAGTCCCGAAGGCCAAGACAATACCAGTCCATGGAGTGCAGTATCCATCAGAACAGATACTACACTTTGATCTTAGCCAATTCGTAAATGTTTGATGATTTGAGAAATGTAAACAAATTTTTACTGAGCCGTCCTCTTAAATAATCAAATTCTGCTCAATTTCAAACATCGTTAACAATCATCACGGTGTTGTATCACCGTCTATCTGACACTCATTAACCCTTATCCTCGAGTGGTCCTTGGGCCTTGATAAGTGGTGACCTTTTAGTAAAAATAAAACCTAGGTAAACCTAATTCTAATTAAACCCGTCTAGCTACAACCGCTATCAATAATTCTTATCTCCCTCTCTGTGCGTAAAATTTAACGAAAATTCTATGAGCAAAGTTTCTTTTCTAGAACTACCCGTCTGTGGAATACAATACCGTGATGCTGCTTCCCAGTTGACTACAACATTGTCGTTTTCAAGTCCAATCTAAGCAAATTCTTGTGAAGCCGCCCTCATAAATAATAACATTTTGCCCAATTTAAACCATCGTTACCAATCGTCACGGTGTTGTCTCACTATCCACCCTTATCCTCAAGTGGCTTTTGGGCCTTGATAAGTGGTGACTCTTTATTTTATTTTAAATCATTTTTATTGGGAGGGGAAATCAGATGATGATTTTAGCTATCAATTAATGGGAACTAATGAATGTAATTTTTGATATTTGAGAGCAAGGGATAAACAAAGCCCAAGTATAAGAGAAAGCATGAAAGAAGGATCGATACATCGCCTCTTATTTTATTGGAAGCGTATTCATGATTGGAGATACGGTCCAAAAAATGGGATGCATTTATACAGCACATACATGTGGAGAGCGAATAGAAAAATGAGAGCGGTGATGTTCTTGAGGAAGACGCAGGCGTCGTCGGAGAGAAGCAAAGACTGGCTCACATGGAATGTAGATAGATCAAATGGAATATGGACAGTGAATTTGAAGAAAGAAAAAGAATTAAAGGAAATGGTTCGAGGGATTAAATAGGGCGAAGAGGAATATGGATGATTATAAATAGCTGACCCCTTTTTTATATCATAGTTCACCTCCAAACAAGGCAAGACGCCATTGTAGACGTAAGGGGCTACTGAAAATTAGGGTAGAAGTTTTGGGAGTCATCCTAAGTTGTGAGCTGTGCAGCGAGATGTCTGTTTATATTAGTTTTAAATTTCTGCATGTCAGTAGAGTCGTGGAAACAGGGAGCAAAGAGGGAGTTCCAGAAGCCGGCAGCACGAGGGATAAAGCTATTGGAGTAGAAGGCTCTCTGGCATCTGGGGACTTCCACAGTGAATGGATGGGACTTAGTTGATTGTCGGGTTGGTCTAGTATATTTACGTCGAGAGGGCACCATGGCAGCAAGTTTATCGGAGCATAATCCATTGAAGTACTTGTAAAACAGTCACAAGGATGCAACATTGCAGCGATGGGACAGGCTGGAGCTTGATGGATAGTGAGGGACCTATTAAGTTGGCGACTCTTTTTTGGACCTTGTCTAAGAGGGAGAGACTAGTGGATGATGCACCAGCCCAGATGTGGCAACAATACTACATGCATAAGTGGATGGTAGCTTTCTAGAGATATAGGATAATGTCAGGTGTGAGAAGTTTACTAGCACAGTAAAGGGAGCCCACCTTCTTTGCAGCAGCCTTGGCAATGTCTTCAATGTATTTGTTCCAATTCATGTTACCTGTAGAAGTTAGGCCGAGGAGTTTGAACGTTGAACTCTCATGTAGAGTGTTATTTGCCATGGCAATCGGTGGTTGAAGAGGTTTATTGTACTTATTATTAAGGATATTTATGTCTATGCAAGTGACTTACGAGACCAGCTTGACTTCTGTACGTTTCACAGGTGAGATATTCCTTACTGTGAATTCGAATGTTGACGGATTCAGACACACCTTTTTGCTGATGTTTCATCCATTAGAGTCTAATGAGGCTAATCATTAGAACAAAACTCTTACAAACAGTGGCGTTTGGTAACTCTCCAACCTGGCGGTCTCTTTGCACCTAGTTCAAACCAATTCCACACAGGTGTGGTAGTATTCACCAGAGACTCCTATAGACAATCCTATATATATATATATATATATATATATATATATATATATATATATATATATATATATATATCCGGATGTTTCACTAATTATTATAAGATATTAGTTGACGCTTATATCTTTTGTTGGATTGCTTCATATATATATATATATTTAAAGAATTGTGGTTACCAACGCTAGTAAAAAACTTTTTCAATAATTATTTATTATCTTATCATTTTAGCATTTTAAGTTTTTTAAATACAATTTCATACGCGTTTCGAGCATTTATCGTTTATCCATTATGCTTTCTTCAGATGTAAATTCCATTTGATAAAAGTGTTTCATTTGAGAAAACGTTTCATAAAAAAAGAAAAAAGAAAAAAGAAAAATGAAACGTTTTCTCAAATGAAACACTTTTATCAAATGGAATTTACATCTGAAGAGAGCATAATGGATAAACGATAAATGCTCGAAACGCGTTATGAAATTATATTTAAACAACTTAAAATGTTAAAATGATAAGATAATAAATAATTATTGAAAAAGTTTTTTTTACTAGCGTTCGTAACCACAATTGTTTAAATATACTTATTTCTCTCGTTGGAACTGCACTGATGCTACACAACCCCCTTCTCTCTCTCTCTCTCTCTCTCTCTCTCTCTCTCTATATATATATATATATATATATATATATATATATATATATATATATATATATATATATATAATTATTTTTATTTACACAGACATGTACAAAATCTTTGACACTGGCATGTCGATGTTATCGATCAACAGCTATTACAAACTGAGATCTCATCGGGAAGAGTTAAAATCCGATCTTAACCCTAGATCATATTTGGGAAGAATGAAATGGAGAAAGAAAGAAAAAGAAAAAGAAAAGAAATTTAAATTTCAAAATTTAAGGAGTCACGTGGTTGGGACCGTTAAGAATCAAAATATTAAAGTCCAAAACCAAAATACAAAAAAATAAAAAAGAATTTTAAAAATATTAACATAAAATATAAAATAAAGTTGTACATGTCTGTGTAAATAAAAATAATTATATATAAAAGCTCTATTGGATATTGAGCACTTTTTATGAACCCGGTTAAAATTCTTTGGATTACTACCCTGTGGATGTTTTACCTGGATTATTATTATATATATATATATATATATATATATATATATATATATATATATATATATATATATATATATATATATATATATATATATATATATGAATCGATGAAAGGATAAAATAATCCGACGGTATGAATTAAAAAAGAAACAGCGGAAGACCTAAGAACTCAACGTTTCGCCCAACTGTTGCGTGGGCTTTTTCAAGAGTGAAAAATGCAAAAAGCGGCAAAAGAGCGAGAATATCTGTAATTTTGGGAATATATATAGTGATAGTGTTAATAAAATTTAAATTTATTTAGAGAGGGAAAATATGCAAATATGTACAGAAGCACACACTATATATATATATATATATATATATATATATATATATATATATATATATAGTGATTGTATTTATGTTTCCTAGATGTTCATCCAATGAAACTCAGGTGTTCATACAATAGTGCTCAATAACAAGTAGATCTGTATTATAGTATAAATTATTTTATTTATACAAACATTATTAGCTACATATGTGCATACATGTTTCAACTGCCATTTCTTTCAAAATACAGCTTCCTCAGCCCACGTAAAAATTTAAAATGCTACTGAAAGAGAGTAGGTAGCTTAGCAATTCTATTTAGTTTTGGGGGTGGTAGGGTCTTCATGGATTTATTACCGTATCATAAAGGAGTAGGGTGAGTCAACTGTCGGAATGAAAGGGAAAAATCTGAGTTTATGTATATGTGCTAACAAATGTTGAGTTAAATGCAGATAAATGCTTGGCCAATTTAATATTTGTCTCCTCCTCCTCCCTACCCCCTACCCCTACCCCTACCCATATACCTCACGACTGATATCGCATATGCATAATCAGTATATAAATAAGATAACGCGTCTACCGTGTAAAGTTGAATTTAATTCAAATAGGGCGTTTTCATTGATATCAATAAAAATCCATATCGTCTCAGAAATGATCGTACACGAAACTGTTGTCTATGTTGAATACTTTGATCACTTTCTCTCGTGTTTTCCTTGGGTTTCCCCTGTGAACTGAACCTGCTACCCCAACTGTTCTACATCTACTAACCCAAGAACTCTCATCCAGTTTATCAAATTGAAGTCTACTCTTCTGAACACATCAGCTTCAATCTTTATCTGAGCTCATCCATCGTATCATTCTCATATCATTTCTCTCCATGCAACGCATGTCCTCAACCCTCATTGGCCATGTTTCACTTCCATACATCATAACACTACGTACACACACCTGATAAACTCTTACCCTGGTCGACAGTGGTAACAAATAAATAGAAACTAAATAGTTTTTTTTAAACAATACAGCACAATCATTTAGATCAGTCATTCGTCCAAAGAAATAACAAATGTGGACTAAGGCGATTTTCTTCTATTTCTAAGTAAACAGTCACACATAGTAAAACAAAAACCTGACGCCAAGTCGTAATCATCGAGTATTCATATTGTGATTAGGAGCGGCCGGGATATAATTAAGACATTAGATACGTCATATGTAAATTACATTGTATTCAATCATTTTTCTATACGTTTTGTCTTCTTGTCTTGAGTCATCCATCAATTAATAGTGAAACATTTACGAAGTCTACGCACCACAATGCTAGCTAACTCGTTGCGGCCAGGAGCTCCAATCTCTAGAAGTCATACATAAACTATGAAAAAGCGGCTGAAAAGATATTACAAAAATGTAGTACAGCTATTAAGATCAACGATGCGTCCTAGAATAGAAGAAATACTTACGAGAAGAAATCTGCGCGTATTTGCTTTTTAATTGTGTAATTAAAACTGTCTGTACTCAGGCGACGTTCTTCTATTTGTAAGAAAGAAAAGGGGAGATTAAAATTGCTGTTAGGCAGAACTGATAAAATATACTTTTTACTAGGGGTGGGACGTAATGGGTGAAAATTTCAGATTTATGCGAGTAGTATTTTTTTGTGTTCATTCATACATAAATAGCACTAAACAATCAAACATTTTGAAAATTTTGCAAAATTCAGAAGGTGCAGGCCACTAGTTTTGGGCTATTTTACATTCATGAAAACCCTTTCACAGCCTGAAAATAGTCCTAAATTAAAGTACTATATCCGATTTAACCATCTATATCCATTCATAGCTTTTGAGGATGTTTTAGAACCTGCAATGTCGAATGAAACCACTTTTTTCACCGAAAAATGATGGATTTTGAGTCCCGTGGAGCCCTAACGGCAATTTTTGGCCTGCACCTTCTGAATTTTGCAAAATTTTCCAAATGTTTGATTGTTTAGTGTTATTTATGTATAAATGAACACAAAAAATACTACTCGCATGAATCTGAAATGTTCACTCATTACGTCCCACCCCTATTTATACTTATTTGTTTTGTTTAGACTATTTAAGACTATTTAGTTTGTGTAAAACAACGAAATGGAGAGATGAAATGTTCACTCATTACATCCCACCCCTATTTATACTTATTTGTTTTGTTTAGACTATTTAAGACTATTTAGTTTGTGTAAAACAACGAAATGGAGAGATGAAATGTTCACTCATTACATCCCACCCCTATTTATACTTATTTGTTTTGTTTAGACTATTTAAGACTATTTAGTTTGTGTAAAACAACGAAATGGAGAGATGAAATGTTCACTCATTACATCCCACCCCTATTTATACTTATTTGTTTTGTTTAGACTATTTAAGACTATTTAGTTTGTGTAAAACAACGAAATGGAGAGATGAAATGTTCACTCATTACATCCCACCCCTATTTATACTTATTTGTTTTGTTTAGACTATTTAAGACTATTTAGTTTGTGTAAAACAACGAAATGGAGAGATGAAATGTTCACTCATTACGTCCCACCCCTATTTATACTTATTTGTTTTGTTTAGACTATTTAAGACTATTTAGTTTGTGTAAAACAACGAAATGGAGAGATGAAATACTTAATTGTGATTATTTGGTAACACTGTGATTATTTGGAGTGTACTTAATCGGCTAAGAGTTATTTGGAAATCAGCATTGTCTGGACAAATAAAAAAAACCTTTTCAGAGCCGTAGTGGAATCCATACTGTTTATGGATCACCAGCTTGGACGCTAACAAAACAAAAAAACTTGAAAAGGAAACTAGATGGAACTTACACACGGATTCTCCGTGCTGTATTAAACATACCCTGGAAAACGCAGCCATCTAATAAACGGCTGTATGTCAACTTGTC
Source organism: Sepiola atlantica (assembly GCA_963556195.1). Lineage (NCBI taxonomy): Eukaryota > Metazoa > Mollusca > Cephalopoda > Sepiida > Sepiolidae > Sepiola > Sepiola atlantica. The sequence goes on from OY744551.1 coordinate 33,821,072, forward strand.
TAAAATAACATCAGTAATAAAAGAAAGGAGAATGAGATTCACTGGACATTGTTATAGAAGCAAAGAAGAGGTTATCAGTGATCTGATTTTATGGACGCCAACACACGGAACAATTATGGTTGGTCGACCCTATAAGATGTCAACCAATCTCCAGTCCCTGTCCCATCGTCGCAATGTAGCATCCTTATGTTTGTTTTACAAATACTTCAATGGACAATGCCCCGATGACGTAAATTCACTAGACTAACTCGACAATCAACTAAATCTCATTCATTCACTGTGGAGGTCCCCCGATGCCGGAGAGCCTTCTACTCAAATAGCTTCTTTCCTCGTGCTGCTGGCCTCTGGAACTCCCTCCCTGCCCCCTGTTTCCCCGACAGTACTGACATGCAGAAATTTAAAACTAATGTAAACAGACATCTTGTTGCGCAGATCCCAATTTAGGCTGACCCCCCTCCCAACCGTCTCCCCATTTCTTTTTTCTCAGTAGCCCCTTACGTCTACAGTGGCGCCTGCCTTGTTTGGGGTGAACCATGTTAAAAAAAAAGAGAAAAAAAAGACGTACACAAAAACAGTTGACTGAAGATACTGGTTCTCAACTCGAAGATATTCACAGAGCAATGACGGACAGGGAAGTATGCAGGAGTTGAATCAATATGGTCCGGGCAACCAGCCCGATCTGATAGATTTGGTAACATATTTTTACATTGAGCTAGAAAAACGAACAAGAAAGTTATTATGGTTAAATCAAATAAAATTTATTTGTTAAAAAAATAACATAGTGCAAGAAGCCACCCGATTTAAAAAAAAAAAACAATTCGCTAACCGTTATCCTCGGATGGCTTTTGGCCTAGGTAAGTGGTGAACCATAAGTATATATTAAAAAAAAAACATCTGAATAATAAATAAATAAATAAAATGAGCTGAAAGTTATAAATAACTCCGGAACTAAATGTTTGTGGTTTCTACGAAGAGAGTGGGGAGGGTTGTGTATTGTGGCGTATAAGTAGAGGAGCTAAAGGAACTATTAATCAAAGGCCGGAAATATTACATAAGTGTTAACACTATAACAAAGTTTTAGTTGCTGTCAGAGTATTATGCAAATGTTCCATCTTAAGTAGCACGTAAGGAGTTTTTCTTTTCTTTTAATACGATTATATATACAGGGTGTCCCAAAATAATGTATACACCCTTTGAATTGTTATAACTCGTTCAATTTACTGATTTTTATTTGCAAGATTGATAAACAAGATTGAGTAAGAATATTCATTTAAAAATACTGACAGTAAAATTAACAAAAACATAGAAAATTAACTTTTAACAAAGATAAAGGCTACTTAGGGTAATTTCAGAATGTTCATAAAATGAACCCTCATCCTAACCCCAACTCGTTCTGCCCAATACACTTTCCATTTAGTGAAGACGTGAAGAATTGTACCTATAAACGTCCTGCGACATTTACTCCGGTATTTGAGCACATTCTACTACAATTACTACTCCCATTTGTTTGCAATTACTTCAGGTTTCTTGCTTTAAACATTGTAGCCTTTACGTTTATTAAAAGTTAATTTTCTATGTTTTTGTTAATTTTACTTTCAGTATTTTTAAATGTGTATTCTTACTCTTCTACTCTTTTATCAATTTTGTTTGCAAATCAAACTCGGTAAATTGAACGAGTTATAACGATTCAAACGATGTATACATTATTTTGGGACACCCTGTATATATATATATATATATATATATATATATATATATATATATATATATATATATATATATAAATTAATTAATCTTGTATTGCTAATATGGCTTATATTTCAATTTTATTAACTAACCCTGCAATACTTTGAAATTGAACGACCAACCCACACTTTTTCATGACAGCGAGCCAACGCTTCTTTCGTTCGACACCGGATTTGAATCATAACCGCCGATAACAACACCGCGGAGACATCGTACCAAAGACGTTTATCAAGTAACAAAGAAATAAGTTTGTTTATTCTTGTTTTTTTATGAAAAAAAAATGACTCAATACTGGTCACCCCAGAAGAAGGAATTTTATTCCGAAAATGATAGGATTAATGTAAAAAAAAAAATTAATCTTGTATTGCTAATATGGCTTATATTTCAATTTTATTAACTAACCCTGCAATACTTTGAAATTGAACGACAAACCCACACTTATATATATATATATATATATATATATATATATATATATAAACAAGTATATGATGAGAATAAAATGTGCAAAATACAACATCTCTTAAGTCATCAGTTGTTCAAAACAAAAGGTTTTAAATAAGAGAAATTGTATTATTACTTCCTTAAACCATGGCTTTGCAAAGAATGATATCTTATCGCCAGGGTGGAGTAATATATATATATATATATATATATATATATATATACTCTACCCTGGCGATAAGATATCAGGAAGGATCAAATTCTAATTCTGTCTGATGCGATCTCAGCTTTTAACAACTGTAGATCGATAACATAGACATGCCAGTGTCGCAGACTTTTACATGTCTGTTTGAATAAAAACAATCATATTTATTTTGGACAGCCTCGTAACTCTCGCTTCCCGTATTTGGCCCTTTAGTCCTCACAATCCATCAGCAATTTTTCTGACAAAGGAGGAATAATTGCTTTTGATGGGTCGGAATCTATCCATCTAACACTTATCGTTGGATAGTGTTTTTTTAGCTCCTTACATTAAGTGGCTTCATGCCTTGTCTGGAGCAACTGCCATAAAATAAATATTCCCCAAATTTAAGTTTTTTGGGCGTATTTCAAAGAGATGTTTAGCGTCATGGTATAAGCACAATTTATCATTTGAAAATTTTAATATTTCACATTTGCATTGAATTCAATCCATATTCATTAGACACCAATTAAGCAAGATTCCCTGAATTTCAATTTCTTCTTAAGACCCTTTAAGCTTAAGCCTTAAATTTGAGACATTTTCTAGAATCAAAATGATGTATTGGATTTTGATCAAAATCGGAATAAGGATTCTAGACATACGGTTTAGTAACATTATATCTTAATTTTAATCATCGTAGACTGACATAAAAGTGGTGCAAAACGGATATTCTTCTAGATTAGTATTCTATGTACACGTATGGGGGGGATGTAAAAAAAAAGAGTAGTGAAACAAATGCTGACGCCAACAAAATTAACGTGAACGGAAATATAAGATAAAAATACAAGCATTCTATAAAAAAAAAACAACAACGACTTAATGATAGACTTTAGAAATAAAATAAAATACAGAAAAGGAATTTGAAAATGTTTTCATTGAAGAGAAAAGATAATAAACTTAAAAATAAATAAATAAATGTTAAAACTAACAAAAAAAATGAAGAATATAAAAAAACAAAAAAGTTCTGACGTCAACAACATTCTCGAAGACGATTGGACAAGACCGGATCAGTGGAAGAAGACTTAGTCTAATTAAAACTAAGAAAAGAAAATGGAGGTGAAATTCTTTCGGTGTTACGAATCTGCGTCTTGTATGGAGGCTCGCAGGGACAAGAACACGTCTGCAAAAGAGCTGTAATTAACAGGCGCTGAATCCTAATTTCTATCAATTCTTTGCTACCTCCGCGCGTATCTCGTTACTCACATTGGTTAAATGTTTTGTTTTGGTTTTATTTGTAAAAATACGAGGTGAGTCAGAAGTAACCGGGTAGTCGAAATATTTTTAGTTAAAATATAATAAAACTTATTTATATCTAGAAATTTTATTATTTGAACAAAAAATATTTCTAACTGCCCAGTTGCTTCTGACTCATCTGAAATCTTAAATATTTAGATTTTAAAATGGGGAGTTATGCCGATATTATGGCCCCTAAAACTCCTTTAAAATACTCCAAGGTCGATCAGGTTGAAATATATTTTCGATGCAATTGATTACAAAATACATTTGTTTAAGAACATGGACCGACGCTCTCCATAAATAACTGGCGAAATGAAATTAAATATTGATCTTGTATGAGAAAATTAAGCGTTAACATATGACCACTTTGGCTGGTTTTACATTTGCATATAAACGCATTTTTGTTTTTAAATGTCGAACGGACAAAAAATGACGTGTGTGGAGTGGTTAAGGTTGTCATTTTTACAATAATTAAAAATTGCACCTGCGTTGTACCCCCACACTCCCATCAGAAGGGACGCTCTACAAATTCTCAAAAGTTATTATATAAAATGCCCGTCACCTGTTTTGCTGCCATTATGAAAGCCAATAAACAAAGGACTCCCCTTCTTTGTTCCCAAAGACGCTAACCGCCCACACTCATAGATTTGTAGGGGTGGCTATTGTCGCAAATTGTACAACACGAACATCCCCATACTTTTCGTTAATGCAAGTGAATACATATATTTTCATATTCTGAATATATTCGTTGATAAATTCAAGTAGCAGTGTCGTTGGCTCAGTTGGTAGAGCACTGGACGCCAACTTCTTCGGTCCTAGTTTCTAATCTTGCTACGTCTAGCCACACTGATGAGGCGTAGATACAACGAAATACGTCTCTGTCTCTCATTCTCTCTCTCTCTCTCTCTCTCTCTCTCTCTCTATATATATATATATATATATATATATATATATATATATATATATATATATGATTATTTTTATTTACACAGACATGTACACAATCTGCAACACTGGCATGTCGATGTTATCGATCAACAGCTATTACAAACTGAGATCTCATCAGGCAGAGTTAGAATCCTATCTTAACCCTATATCATATTTGGAAAGAAATATATATACATATATATAATAATTCTAGAAAGAATCAATCTAAAAATCAAACATAAATACAAACTAAATCAATAGATTAACACCATGGATACTATAAATTAGTTTTCAGAGATTAACGGCAATTATCCAATTCGACATCATGGAATATTACCCGTCCATTACTAAAATCCTTTTCGAACATGCAATTGAGTTTGCAATGAATTCCACAGATATCGGAAAAGGATATCAATATTATACAAAGCTGCCGTACAACAGTTCACATTAGCGACGGTGAGCAATGGACTAAAAATAGAGAAAACGGATCTTTCGATGTTTCTATGGGATCCCTAGACTCCGCAGAGGCATATAATCTAGTAGAAATATTAAGAAATATTACCATGAATAATAACATAGATGTAGAAGATAAAGGCCCATATAGAGATGACGGTCTAATGGTAGTCAGGGAATCTACTAGCGCGAAATGCGACAAGATAAGAAAGATAATTCATAAGGAAATGAATAAACTATGGCTTAAGGTTTAAATTACCGGCAATGTCAAACACGTTAACTTCCTTGATGTTACATTTAACCTAACTGGTAACAAATATAAACCCTTCATAAAAGAAAACTCCATATACGTACATCCACAATCAAATCACCGTCCTTCAATAATTAAACATATACCCTAGTCAATAGAAAGTAGAATTAGTAATATCTCATCAGACGAGACAACGTTTAACAACTATAACAAATATTTACAACACTGCGTTAAAGAATAGCGGGTACGTAAATGCTGATATAAAATATTAAAACATAACAACAAATGCTAACAACCCTAAAAATGGAAGCAGGAAAATAATCTGGTTTACACCTCCCTTTAATATGATGTTAAAAACAAAAATTGGTAAGAAATTCCTACAACTTATAAACAAACACTCCTCACCTGGTAACGCACCTGGCAGTTTAGTGTCATGCCCGGGACAAATTCTGTTTAACCAATAGATGGGACAATACCAGGCACTACCCCTCCTCCAGGTCAGAGTGAATCTGGAAGTAAAGATGACTCTCCACACCCCAAAGCTCCCAAATTGGGGCCCTCATCTCAGGACCCGGATACAGTTTTGCTTGATAAGCTTTGTTTTATTTTTTCAATTTTCCGAATGGTCCATTTAGGGGTTCGGTCAAATTGCTGTACGTAAGTTCCGTGGGTTTTTTGTTCTATTTTATTTCCTTTATGGATACTGCACCCAATAGACTGGTATTGTCTTGGCCTTCGGGGCTTGATTTACGCCGGTCTATGGGATTGCCCTGTGCAGTTCTAGGAGGTCCACCCTCCCAGGCTTTGCCTCTCCTCTTTGGGGAGGAGTAAGTTAATTGCTTACTGCTTGAGGCGCCCCTACCGGGGAATGCTGACGGGGCTGCCCAGGCAATTTTTGATGGTCAGAGTGCTCACCTCTCGGGCGCTGGCTTTTCAACCCCCACTTTCCGACCCGAGCTTGGGTCACATCTTACTTGTGCCTAACTCCTGGAGAGGAGTAAATTACTCTTTATTTCCTTTTTCGCAAGTACTTTCGATTTGATTCGTCAAATCAAATGTTGCATCTTTGTGTTTATTTTATAAATACTTAAATGGATTGTGCTCCGATGAACTTGCTGCTCTAGTGCCCCCTCAGCGTAATTACACTAGACCAACCCGACAATCAGCTAAATCCCATCCATTCACTGTGGAGGTCCCCAGATGCCGGAGAGTCTTTTACTCTAATAGCTTCTTTCTTCGTGTTGCCGGCCTTTGGAACTCCCTCCCTGCTGCCTGTTTCTCTGACTGTACCGACATGCAGAAATTTAAAACTAATGTGAACAAGCATCTCGCTCCACAGCTCCCAATTTAGGATGTCACCCAAAACTTTCATCCTAATTCTCAGTAGGCCCTTACGTCTATAGTGTCGGCCTGCCTTGTTTGGAGTGAACTATGTTAAAAATTTTAAAATGAATAATTGATTTTGATGCAAAAACAGATTAAGAAAGTTTAGTAGACGAAAGAAAAGGTCTAACAAAGAAATTATAGTAAATACTTACTCATTGAATTACGGCGAAATAGATCGAGCAATAGTGGATATTTTTTTATTAATGCCGTAAGCTGTTTTTTTTATATAAAGTTAAGCTAATCGGCGCAGAAAATCGGATTTGAAAGAATTGAATACATAATTTTAAGTTAAGAAACTGGAGTAAAAAAAAAAGTTAACGGAAAAAAGAATCGTATGTCTCTAATAATGAAATCATAGTAAACACTTACCCATTCAATTACGACGGAATACTATTTTTTTTATTAATGACGTAAGCTTATTTAAATTTTTTTAGAAAACTAAACTAATGAAATAAAAAGTTGGATGTGTTTAATAATTTGAAGAGAAGGTATAATTGATTTTATTCTAAAAACAAACAAATTAAGAAAGATGTCTATAACAATGAAATTATGTTAAATACTTACCCATTGAATTACGACGAAATAGTATTTTTTTTATTAATGACGTAAGCTCATTCGACGAAATAGATTGAGCAATTTTTTAATGACGTAGGCTGATTTGTATTTTTAGGTCATTAGCGAAAAATGTCTCCATAATACCAGTCCTCCGGATCGGAATGAGTATTTTTTAACCAAATTGTAACGAATTTGTTTTATTTAGACTATTGGGACTAATGTTCTTATCTTCAAGATGAAAACAGTAATCCGAATAATCCAAATAATATAAATTATCAGTCCTCATCTAAAGAACTTCCGAAACATAAATTATAGCAAAGTACGTTATAATATTACCAATAACATGGTACAACAATAACAAATTTTAAAAAAATGGTTAGTCAGAAGCAGAGTTTGATTTGCCAGCTTAAATGCTATTTAGAACCAACTTTGAAAATCCGGCAACATAACTTTATATGCTAGATTTTATTTCATATATTAGATAACAAATCAATATTTCAACATAGAATTTCATGACACTTAGCGGAATAATTAAGCATACACAATTTACACTCTCAGCTCTTTGAAATATCGCAACTGGTTTGGGGAAACTATTTCCATGGCAGGGTTGCGGAATCGGAGTCGAAGGAAATCGGAGGTTTGGGAAGGAGTCGGAATCAAAGTCAGACCCGTAAGAATGCTAGGGTTCGAATTTTTGAATCTCCGAATAATCAACAGGCAATCTGAATATGAGAATAAAGTCTTCTTAGGAGTCGGAGTCGGTGTTGGAGTCCGACTCGAAAACCCTGTTTCATAGTCGTAACATGACGAATAACAAACGCCCACGATACACCAGTACAACCTCTCCCCGCTCCCCGCTTTAAAGATGGTTTTATTTGGAAAATGTATTTCGCACAGCTGCGCTCTATAAAGCTGGCAAATAAACATGTTGCATAACTGAACACATAACCATATTCATTCATCTGTGTTTAGAAAAAAGTGTTGTTTGATGCTCAAATTAAACATCGAACATATGCTAAGGTTTGGTAAAACATGTTTAAGCCCTTGAAAAATTGATTAGTTATAGTCGCCACTGACTACATATATATATATATATATATATATATATACATATATAAATATAGTCATCCACATACAGACTGTTTCACAGCTCGTCAGTGTGGCTAGACCAGTTAGTGCCTCAAGCCGGGATTTAAACTCAACCGTCGAGCTGACAGTCGGCGCTGCTAACCCTTACGCTATCATACGACACTGACTGAATGTAAGAACTATCTCAATGTACACATTGCAAATGCCGGGAGCTCGAATTAGTTTTACCTAATGAGCTATGCCTTAAAGCTAATGGCAGTTGGCGATATCCTTACAAATAAGCTCTACATATATATATATATACGGCACAATCACCTTGACACACCGGTTCCCGTTAGATCACCGAAGTTAAGCAGCGTCGAGCCTGGCCAGTACTAAATGGGTGACCATTTGGGAATACCAGCTGCTGTATGTGCTCTCTGCTTATCTCGGCATTGTTTCTAGTCGTCTTGTATTACTACTTGCCATTGGAATCAAGCAATGCCGACTCAAGAGAGCGGTTGTTGGGAATGCGCAACCCTTGCAATTGCAAATTACGCGCGGGCAGCCCCTGGTGGGACACTCATACGTCGAAATCGACGGGAGAGTCCATCATATATATATATATATATATATATATATATATATATATATATATATATATATATATATATATATACTGGCCTAAGGAAGTCAAATTACCGGGCTGATGGATTAACGTATATTGTGAGTTTTATATGGAGATTTCTACTCTCATATTCTTCTCTGGTGAGTCGCACATTCTTTTACCAATGAACTTAGGTATTGTATTCATACCCCTATATTATTTGAACTTCCGGAACACTTTCTACTATATTTTCTTGCTTGCCATTCATAATATCCTGGATTTACCTTTTTGGACATGTTTGCATGGCTAGGTATTGGTCCACTTCGGCCCTTACTTTGTCTAGACGGGACGTCGAAGAGGTCCGATCCGATCAATCGGCTGGTCACGCCAAGCCATTATGGGGAGGCGAACACTGCAACCCGAAACCACCAGAATGAATGTGTTATTTGTTAGAATGTTCCCAAATTCGTTCTTTGGGATGCCATGCTTTATAAGATATTGGTATATGGAGCTTTGAGGGGAGGTGAGGTGGCAAGTAAGTCGACGTGATATGGTATTCCTAGTCATGCCAATATACGTGCTGTTTGCAGAGACACATTCTCCGATAGCGCATTTAAACGCGTATATGGAAGCATTGTTCATACGCATCAATAAACCAAATATCAACCACTCCCGTTATGAGGGGGGTGAAGGTGTATTGAAGTGCTGTGGAAATAATTTAAAAGAGCGCCCTCTTGATAGATTCACCAATTTATTTCATTTTGCAACCGCCTGACGAGAGAGAGAGAGAGAGAGAGAGAAAAAAGAGAGAGAGAGAGATGAGTATCAGAAGGCTATCACAATGCAAGAAATGGAAATATGTCGGCGTTGAGAAGTATGACAAAAACAAGTGATTTTAATTATATATTTTTTCAAAAACTTTTTTAAATATTTTTTTTCTTTCCTATATAGCAAATTTTACTTGATTAGGCAAAACTTCGGCGCTGATCTAATCTGTGTGACCGTGTTCCATAATATATTTCGAGGAAGACCTCTTTGTCAAATGGTAGGTGTTTCAAATCTCAAAATACGTTTTTAAGATTTGAGACACCTACCAATCACTTGTTTTGTCTTACTTCTCAACGCCGACATATTTCCATTTCTTGCATTGTGATAGCCTTCTAATATTCCTCTATATACGTCTCCTTATTATATATATATATATATATATATATATATATATATATATATATATAAGAGAGAGAGAGAGTGTGACAGAGAGTGACAGACAGACAGGTAGAGACAGAGAGTCATCCACAGGCGGCTGTTTCGTCGTATCACGTCTTTATTTAGTTAGACATGGTGAATATTCGAAGCTGAAATTCGAAATCCGACTGCCTGGACTGTAAGCAATATTACCCGTACGCCATCGCACTCACCACGAAAGTATTAGTATTTGCTTTCAACTATATATGCAGTATTTCAAAGTAATGTCTTGTATTCTTGATTTAAATAACAGTAACCCGTTTTGATGGTAATATAGGAGTGATAAATGATTAAAAAAAGACTTTCGCATTTATTCATTTAGGTTCTGGGGTGATTTTTATTTTAGCATTTTATCGTCGCACGTGGTTGTTTTCATATCTCTCAACGTGATGAAAGTTATACAAATTATGCATACAGATAGCTGTGTTTTGGGTCTTTGCTCTCTACTATATATACAGTCAATAAGAATGTTTTTGTTTTTTTGCTTTTTTTGTTATTCTGTGTACAAAATATCTTGCGGCTGTCTCATTCTTCTTACGTAATTATTGTGGTTAGTTAATTAACTTCGTTAATCAATATATCCATACACTTCCACCATTTATAAGTCTTGGTATTACTCCAAATGTATTTAAAAAAAGAAAAAAAGAAAAAAAGAAAGAAAGAAAAAAGAAAAAAAGAAAAAAAGTAAAAAAGAAAAAAAAGAAAAAAAGAAAGAAAGAAAGAAAAAAGAAAAAAGAAAGAAAGAAAAAAAGAAAAAAAGGAAAAAAGAAAAAAAGGCAAAAAAGAAAGAAAAAAAAGAAAAAAGAAAAAAAGAAAGATTACCTCTCGGTAATTAATTTAGTGTCTCTGTTCTAATCAACTCATGGTTCACTGCCAAAACTTGATTGTTTTCTCAGTTCCGCTTTAGTAGACCAATTAGCACGGCCACCATCGGGTGCTCAAATGTTTGACCTTGTGCCGTACGTGTCTAGACCGTCTAGGTAATACCCTGACATTGTTAGTTATTCTTTTTTTTTCATAGCTTTATTTCACTCAAACAAGGCATATTGCCACTGTGAGACGTGTGATCAGGGGCAAGATTTACAGGGGCATCGTAAGTGGGGAGTTGTGAAACAAGATCTTTGTTCACATTACATTTAAATTGCTGCATGTTGGTACAGTTGGGAGCAGGGATGGAATTCCAAAGGCAAGTGGTTCTAAGAAAGAATCTATTTTAGTAGAAGGTTTTTCGGCATTTAGAGCCCTCTATAGTGAAGGGGTGAGATTTTGCTGCTAATCAGGTTGGTTGGTAGTATTTAAGTTGAGGGGGTGTATAAGTGCAGTAAGTTCATCGGAGCACATTCTGTGTAAATAAGGGGATGCAACATCTTCTACGTGTTGCATATGGCATTCGGACCAAATTAAGATCCATTTTGAAAATATTCAGATCAAAATCCAAAACTAATAGAATAACTTCGAATTTTTTTAGATAAGGATTGATAATTTGGATTCTTTAGATTATTCGGACTACTATTCTCATCTTTGTTTTTTTTTTGTTTTTTTGTTTTTTTGTTTTTTTGTTTTTGTCAATACGTTTCGATCGATGCAACCTTCGACCTACTTCAGGTGCATCTTGTCAAACTCAGGAAGCAACACATTTATTTGCACTGACGTTTTTTTTTGCAATTATTGTCAACTATCTGTCCCTACCCGGCGTTGCCCGGCAGTGTTTTAATTTGCAATTTGTTTTGCTTTATTTTTTTAAATATGGCTTTTTTTTTTCTTTTTTTTTTTTTCAAAATATTATTTTTTGTTCAACTCGAAGGGAAGTAACTCTCAATCCATTGTATACTGAGTTACGTCCCTTTTTAAGATGGCGGCAATTTGAAAATAATTTCGACCCGGACAAAGTATTTTCTGATAGAAACTAAATCGAATTACATTTTATTCTTCTTAACAATATGCTGTAACTATCCACAAAAAACCCTGACCAAACCAAAATCAAATATTCATTTTATAGGAAGAAAGGTATCGACGACAAAACAAGGATAAAGAGACTGGCTTTACTTTATATATAATATATATATATATTCGTCTTTAAACGTCGACCGTACGTTTCCCCCTTGTTTATTGTTTCTTATCTGATGACGTACGTCCAGATCCCCTTTCTTTTGTCGATTAATTATTAGAATGGTGACGACTTCGTTTCAAAGATTTAGAATATTTGAAAGACTATACTGAGAATGGAAAAGTCTTTTTGAAGAGAATGGAAAAGTCCTTTCGAAGCATCTTTTGAAATTTGAAATTTGAAAATCAAGCAAAATACTGTTATAAGCCACAGATAAGATGCAATTTTTTTAAATTATTAATTACATTTTTTTAAAAAACTTTGGTAATACATTTTTCGGTTAGGGTACACTTCTTCAAGTTCTCGAATTCAAAATAAAGATTCCCAAGTTCGAAAAGATACGCCTGATGAAGCTCGCCGTTACATCGGTCGAAACGTTGTGAAAATAACTACACAAATGAGAATAATAGTCCGAATAACTTAAATAATACAAATTATCAATCCTTATCTAAAAAAATTCTGAAACAAAACAGTTTTGCAGATTTGAAACTCAAGAAAAACGCCGTTATAAGCCACAGATAAGTTGCAATTATTTTTTATTTATTCATTTTTTTTGGTATTAAATTTTCGGGTAAAGTACTTTTCTTTAGAGACGAGGTGTTTTATATTAGTAAAAATTATCTTCATTTATTTATTTTATATTTTAGTAAGGTCCTTTGACACATTGGTGTTCTCTTGTAATGAAACGGTACGATTGAAACAATCCTTTATTATACAAAATTTTGTGAAGCATCTTTTGAAATTTGAAATTTGAAAATCAAGCTAGAAGCCATTATAAGCCACGGATAAGATGTAAATATTTTTTTCTACCGGAAAAATTTAAGACCAAACTTAAAAAAAAAAAAAAATAATAATAATAAATATTTGCATTTTATCCGTGGCTTTATAACGGCCTTTTCAAATTTAAGATTATAAAGATGCTTCAAAGGGACTTTAATATGCTTCCCAGCATGCAACGCTCTTCAAAGTTCTGTATAATGAAGGATTGTTTCAAATGCACCGTTCCATTACAACAAGAGATCGCTACAAGAAATGTATAAAACGATCTTACCAAAAAGAATGAATAAATGAACGTAATTTTTACTAATATGAAACATACGCCGGTTCTGAAGAAGTGTACCTCAACACTACTTTACGGAGACCCTAGATTTAGCCACGCCCAAAACCATAATATTCTATTGTAAACAATATATTTTTTAAAAATAAAACAGCGCTTTAAATACAGTGAAGCCTACTCTAATGCTAAAAACTGATCCAGTCTAACCCTTTCATTTCCTCAACCGTCATGTCGCAGTGGCCATCCCCCCCAACCCCCCTCTCTCTCTCTCTCTCTCTCTCGCATTTTCCCTCTTGACATGCATTTATGTCGTACACATCTTTTTCCCCAAACATTTGTCATTCTTTTTTTTTTCTAAATATTTTTTTTTCAAAACCTAAATGTAAAATTACAGCATCGACGAACATTTCCCTAGTGGCATGTTGTAGCAGAACTGGACCAGGTGATATAGTTCTTTCCAGTCCTGCTTATTGTTTTTCTTTAATATGATGTATTTTCTTGTTGTTTCTATTTTGATCTAACCACTTTTTTTTGCCATTGTAAATATCTATGATAAATAAAAAAAAAAATAATAATAAAAAAGAAGTGTACTCTATACGAAAAATTTAAGATCAAAGTTTAAAACAATGAATTAATAAAAAAAAAAATTTGAACTTAGCTTATAACGGCTTTTTGCTTGATTTTCAAATCTGAAAGGCTGTGTTTGGTTTCGGATTTTTTAGATGAGGATTGACATTTCGAAGACGTTCGACAGAGGATGGCATCATGTACTCCTACACAACTTTCAGGGTTATGGAATTGGTGGTGAAGTTCTTTACATTATTAGGTCTTTTCTTTCTGATCGAAGCTTGCGAGTAACTTTGGACGGTGTCTCTTCATTCTCTTTTCCTATCAATGCTGGTGTTCCTCAGAGTTCTATTCTAGGCCCAACACCATTTCTTCTTTATATAAATGATCTTCCAGGGAATATTATTAAGAAAATTAGCATCTATGCTGATGATACCACTCTCTATTCTGGTGTTGCTTCTCGCCCATCTCCCTCGGATCAGTCGAAATATGCAGCAGATCTAGAAGTTGGCCTGGATTCAGTTGTGGATTGGGGTACGTAATGGCTTGTTTCGTTTAACCCTGTTAAGACTGAGCTGGTGCCCTTCAATCGTAGGTGTGCCCCTTTTCTTCCTGAGATTTTCAATGATGGTTCTTTTGAGGGGAAATCGACTCTGAAACTTCTTGGTCTTTCTCTCTCATCAAATCTTTCTTGGAGTTCATACATTAGATCCATTGCTCTTTCTGCTTCTCGTAAAGTCGGTTCTCTCTATCGCTCAAAACACTTTCTCACACCTGAGGCTATTCTCTATCTCTACAAATCTACAATCAGACCATGTATGGAGTACTGTTGTCATAGTTGGTCTGGTGAATCTCTGTCCCATTTGAGGGTTCTTGATAAGGTGCAGAACGTATCTGTAATTTAATTGGCCCTTATCTGTTCCGATGGATACTGCACCCCATAGACTGGTATTGTCTTGGTCTTCAGGGCTTGATTTACGCCGGTCTATGGGTCTGTCCTGTGCAGTTCTAGGAGGTCCACCCTCCCAGGCTTCGCCTCCCCTCTTTGGGGAGGAGTAAGTTTATTGCTTACTGCCTGAGGCGCCCCTACCGGGGAATGCCGACGGGGATGCCCAGGCAATTTTTAAACCCCACTTTCCCGACCCGACCATGGGTCACATCTTACTTGTGGGAGTAAGATAAAAACTGGCCTTGTGCCTAACTCCTGGAGAGGAGTAAATCAATACTCTTTCTTCTTCTCTTCACCCTCTCTCTCACAGACGTGATGTTGCTAGTCTCAGTCTTTTCTATAAATACTATTATGGCATGTGTTCTTCAGAATTATGTGATCTATTCCCCGCTTCTTTTGGTGTCTATCAATTTGTTGTTTTGATACCTCATTTTAATACAGCTTCCTATTCCAGTAGTTTCTTTCCAAGAACTGTAGGCTTGTGGAACTCTCTTCCTGCTGACTGTTTTCCTCCTACCTATAGCCGTGGTCTTTTCAATAATCATATTTCGTTTTTGTTAGCTCCTTATATCAAGTGGCTTCATGCCTTGTCTGAAGCGATTCCCATTAAAAAAATTGTATTATTCAGGTTATTCGGACTATTGTTCTCATCTTGGTAGTTATTTTCACAACGTTTCGGCCGATGTAACTGCCGAGCTTCATCAGGTGTATCTTTTCGAACTTGGGAATCTTTATGTCGAATTCGAGAACCTATATGGGATTTCAAACTGAACCCTTTATTTAATCCCCGAGGGTAGATTGTTCTCGTTCCGTCAGTGTGTAGAAGTGTAAATAAATTATTGTATGTTATTCTTAGTTTTTACCGCCTGTAGTAAGGATTGAACCTTCAACAATTGTTTCTCAAGTAGTTTGAACATAAATAACGCCTCAGCGTATAACATACAGGTTTTTATTGGCGTTGTATTTTTTTTTAATTTAGAAATTAATATTTATACTTTTGGAATGGATTTTTTTTATTTACTTGGGGGAAAAAATGGAACATTCTGTTTGGGATTTTAATTCTTTCGGAAATGGATCCTAATTTGGTTGGAATGCCATCTACTCGCGTATCATGTAACTGTCGCAGACCGAAATCCTAAATTTGAAGTTTTCGAATGCCAAACACGACAAATCCAATTTCTTCAAAATGTGAAATAAGACTACAGGGTGTCGCCCCTCTCCCACCAAAAAAATGGAATCGTTTATAAAATGCACAATACTTTGTGCAATCCAATCATATTTGGTACAAATAAACTTCAGTCTATGCTTGACTTGTCCGCCGAGTATTAGGCATGAATGCCCAACAATCTTTGTTTTATCGCCAGTTATATGACATGCGGGTACACTTTGCAGATCGCCTCATCAGTTGGAGGTGTGATTCTGAATGGGCTTCACATTCACCGAACCTTGTACCCCACAAATATTTATCTGTTGTGTTATCTCAAAGATAATGTCTATCCAAATAATCTCCAGACTATTCCTGAACTGAAGAGGGTCATCACAGTTCAGATCAGGACAGTGTGTCAGAGTTATTGACAATTTTCCACGTCAGATGTGCTTTGAACGGCGATAAAACAAAGACTGTTGGACATTCACGATTGAAACTTGGTGGACAAGTCAGACACAGACTAAAGTTTATTTTTACCAAATATCGTCGGATTGCAGAAATGATTGTGAATTTAATTAACGATTCCATGAGTGGCAGTTCTTTTGGGTGACTCTGTACTTAACAATCTGATCCAATAATTGTTGTTAGCTCACACAAGAAAACAAAAGAAAACACGTACATTTTTTTTAAAATCTTTTTGGTTATAATAGATTTTCTTAAACAACGATAAAACAAAGGCTGTTGGACATTCAGGACTGGAACTTGGTGGACAAGTCAGACACAGACTAAACTTTATTTCTATCAAATATGGTTGGATTGCAGAAAGGATTGAAAATATTATTAACGATTCCATAGGTGGCATTTTTCAAATCTAGGATTCGACTGTAAAAAATTATTTTAATTGAAAACAAGAACATTAGGCCGATATCGCATCAAGTATTAAAATGATTTTGAAGTGCGGTCGAGTGATGAAATATAAAACTTTTGATAATTGTAACATAATTTTTTTTTAATGGTGTTTATCGCGTTAGATATTCGAACTCTTCCATTTTCCACAAACATATATGAGTCAGAGCTAGCCTACCGAAAGTAAAAGTGATACGATACGTAGGATATGCGATATCACCTACTGGAGATAAAGATTTGACGAGGTTGCACGATACACAAGATCGAGTGACACGCTGGTGTATACGATATATAAAAGTACTGATATCTCAGTACTGATCAGGATCTATGTTGCTTAACCTTTGGTAACCCAACTGTAACCAGTGTTTCAGGATCTATGTTGCTTAACCTTCGGTAACCCAACTGTAACCAGTGTTTCAGGATCTATGTTGCTTAACCTTCGGTAACCCAACTGTAACCAGTGTTTCAGGATCTATGTTGCTTAACCTTCGGTAACCCAACTGTAACCAGTGTTTCAGGATCTATGTTGCTTAACCTTCGGTAACCCAACTGTAACCAGTGTTTCAGGATCTATGTTGCTTAACCTTCGGTAACCCAACTGTAACCAGTGTTTCAGGATCTATGTTGCTTAACCTTCGGTAACCCAACTGTAACCAGTGTTTCAGGATCTATGTTGCTTAACCTTCGGTAACCCAACTGTAACCAGTGTTTCAGCTTGGTATATGAAGTTAATGGCAGTGGTTACCGGCGACGACTATCGACTCGGCGTGCAGTGTTTGAGTTTAAAGTTGCCTTGGACAAACATTCAGACGGTATATAGATGCAATATCTTCTAACTGTCTTTTTACATGGCTTGTTGCACTTTGCTATTTTCTGCCAATAAATCTGCAAGGGTATTGCACCACTTTTACTAATACTATATGGAAAGGCATGAACCCATCCATACTCTTTCCAGCTATGGGTTGAATAGTAGGATGAACTAGTCTTTCCAGTCTTCTTAAGTTTTGTTTTCATTCACACAAAACAAGGCTGAGACTTAAGGGGCTACTGTGAATTAGGGGCCATACCTACAGGGACATCCTAAGTGGGGAGTTGTGCAGCGAGATGTTTGTTCACATTACATTTAAACTTCTACTGCCTAATTTAAGAGAATGCAAACAGCTGTTTTCCACATGAAAAACGAACGAGAACAAACGAGAGCTCTCGGGACTTGCTAACTTATCAAGTTGAATTAATCAACGTTTGTTTTCGTTGAAGATTTTTTTTTTCATATATATTTTAATCACACAAAATACATGTAAAATATTCCTCAGTTTAGGATTTGAAATATGTTTGAAAAAAAATTATATTTTAATTTTTCTCATTAGTCACGACTGATCGTATGTATTTGGGTCTATCACTTTCATCCTCTCTTTTATTTTATATGGCGCCTATCACGCACGGTTTTGTCAGTTATTTTTGAATTGTTTAATCTTCTGGAATTCGATTAATCCCATGCGAATCATCAAAAAAACATTAACAGAAGGAATAAAAAGAAAGAAAGACAAGGGAGATAAGGGGTGGTTAGACTTTCAATCATTGGTAGAAGCGACTCGTCTGGGAGAAACAAACCTATGATTTTGTCATGTACTACTCAAATGAGGAAGAATGGAATCGTCTGGTGTTCCTATGAAAATAACGAGAACTCGTCTAGCTACAACCACATCAAATAATCCCCCCTCTCTCTCTCTCTCTCTCTCTCTCTCTCTCTCTCTCTCTCTCTCTCTCTCTCTCTCCAAAACCAAACGTAATTTCCATGAACAAAGTTTCTTTTGTTTACCATCCCATCTGTGGAACAAGATACCACGAGTCTGCTTCCCAACCAACTACAGCATGCTCGTCTTCAATGTAAACAAGTACCTGTCGAGCGGTTCTTTTAGAAAGTCAATTCCTCTTAAGTAATTTATTAACCTCCTCTCCAGAAGGTTAGGCACAAGGCCAGTTTTATCTTACTCACACAAGGTAAGATGTGACCCAAGGTCGGGTCGGGAAAGTGGGACTTGAAAAGCCAGCGCCCGAGAAGGTGAGCGCTGTGGCCATTAAAAATGGCCTGGGCAGACCCGTTCGGCATTCCCCGGTAGGGGCGCCTCAGGCAGTAAGCAATAAACTTACTCCTCCCCAAAGAGGGGAGGCAAAGCCTGGAAGGGTGGACCTATTAGAACTGCACAAGACCGTCCCATAGACCGGCGTAAATCAAGCCTCGAAGGCCAAGCCGATACCAGTCTATGCAGTATCCATCGAAACAGATACTACACATTGATCTGGGCCAAAAAGCCCAAAAAGGCGTTTTATTTATCTTCCTCCCACAAGGTAAGATGTGACACAAGGTCGGGAAAGTGGGATTTGAAAAGCAAGCGTCCGAGAAGGTGTGCACTCTGGCCTACAAAAAATGCCTGGGCAGCCCCGTTGGTATTCCCCGGTAGGGGCGCCTCATGCAGTAAGCGATAAACTTACTCCACCCCAAAGAGGGGGGGTGAGCCTGGGAGGGTGGCCCTCCTAGAACTGCACAGGACAAACCCACATACTGGCGGAATCAATACCCGAAGGCCAAGACGATACCAGTCTGTAAGGTGCAGTATCGATCGAGACAGATACTACACTTTGATCTGGGTCAAAAGCCCCCCCCCCCCCAAAAGCGTCTTCTGTCTATTCCACCCGCTATTTCCAATCCTCTCGTGACGGCGACCAACGTCCAGCCAGAAATACTTTTTACCCTTATCTTCAGGTGGACCTCGGGTCTTGATAAGCAGTGATCCATCAGTAAAAAAAAAACCGAAAAATCTCATGAGACTTGCTAACTCAATCTAGCGATTGCTAAACTACTCTTTTCACCTTGTATTCTTTTGTTTAGTAAACCTTCTTTTCTCCCCTTAATACTCGGAGATTTCCTGTATTATTTTCTCTGCTAACATTGCTATTTTGGTTAGAACCATAAGGCAACTCATTTAGGAGAAGGAAAACTTCAAAATAACATCAGCTCTTCTCTGTTTATTCCAGCTTTGTTCGCAGTCGTTTTGGACTTCTGCTTGCCACTAGATTTTAAGCAATACCAGGCCAGATGTGCAGCTGTTGATTGTGTAACCCTTGCTTCACTATAATCTCCTCGTTGTGTAGACTCCCTTTCAGGGAGTATCCATTGCTTTTAGAGACAAAACGAAGCTAACAATTAAAAAAATAGGTACTGGTACAGTTTGTGACCCATGCTGAAACAGATATTTTGTCGGCATCTTCCGGTAGTTTACGTAAACAGCTGGAAGATGCCGACGCGCTTAGCCAATCAGATTTCAGCAGACAACAATAATTATGTAAATCGTAAAATTCATTAAGTTAAGACAATTGATTAGAGCGATAATAGATTTCAGTGTTTTAGGGGCGACGATTTCTCGAAGGACAAAATAATGTAAAAAACTTTTTTTTTGTATCCTAATCCCTAACCATAAAAAATGTAAAAAAACTGTTGGGTGTTTTTTTTTCACCCTAACCCCTAATCTTAAAAAAAATGTAAAATACTATGGGGTTTTTTTTTCCACCCTAATCCAACCCTAAACTAACCCTAAAACAATGTAAAAAAACTCTTTTTCTTTTTCACTCTAGCTCTAAAAAAAGGAAAACACGGTGTTTTCACCCTAACTTTAACCTAACCCTAACCTAGCCACTGTCGGACTGATTTGTATCGATAAATTTCTTCGGCAAAGCTAAATAAAATTTATACTTTGCATTTATAAATACTTCATTCTCGCAAAAAGTTCTAAACTCAAACGTAACCCCCCCCCCCCCAAAAAAAAAACAAACAAACTCTAATGCTAAAGAGAGATGGTAAAGCCCGGGAGGGTAGACTGCGCAAAAACAAAAAAATAATCATATCTTTTTCATCTTCTCAAAATGTCCCCTCCCCTTAGTTAAAAGCCTATTTACGTTTGGAGATGGGAGAAGGACGAGGGGTTCATATGACGAAAGCATTGATTTAGCAAGTTTTTTTTTTAATAGGATTTTTAAGAAGTAACTAGACCACCCGTGACCCGTTGGGTCAGTTTGTTATATTAGCTATGGAATTCATGTATGAGCGTGACACTTGTGGCATAAAGAAAATAGTTTTTTTTTACATAACAGAAGCATTTCTATGAAAGTATATTAAAATGAAAAAAGAATATAGATAGATTTCTATGAGTCGTTCTGTTTATTATAATTGTTTTTTTTTAAATTACAGTTACTGAATTATAAGTAGTTGGCCATACTTATAGGTAAATATGCACTGAACAGGTACCATAATACTTATTATAGTTAAATTCAAATTTTGATATATCATCTTTTAAATGAAATTGCTAGTTGAAAGTACAGAATAATAAAAAAAACACTCTCCACATGTTAATAATGGCTTTTTAAATTGATTTGAGAAAGGAAGGGGGTACAGCAGGCTTTCTCGCGTACGTAACGAAAACAGAGGGAGTAGGAGTGGTGAAATCTATGAGAGGGAAAGTGGGAGGTGGTTTCGTTCACCGACCGCTAGTATGGCTGATAGTAATAATGAGTGTTGTTTTTTTGTTTGTTTGTTTTTGTTTTTTAAAAGGGAGGAGTTTTTTTGAAACTGCGACAGACTTTACGAAGTCCTCCCGTTGAATGTTTTTAGCCGTGAAGAAAACAAAAAAACTATTTGATGAAATTAAATGAAATTGTTTATATTAAAAGCGATATAAAAATTTCCAGAATGAAAAATTTCATGCGTTCGTTAATCATAATAGAGAATAACGGAATTGGAATAACAGATTGAAGACGATGCTATTTACGCATGCGCAACCGGATGTTGAAAACCGGAAATCTGAAAGCTGATTGCAAACATACAAGATCAATAGACTTTTAGTATTATATAGATTTTCTTTTAAGCTAATCTATATATTAATACGATAGCGTGTGTGTTCGTGTGTCACGCTTCCGGCAAAAGCTCTTCACATGCGTGCCGCACCTAGATTTTGAAAAACATTCAAGTCACATAATTTTCGAAACATTTTCAAGTATTTCCCTTTGGCGCAACGGTTAGCGACGTAGTATTTTTGACTTCGGCCTCCCAGGCTTCGTCTCCCCTCTTTGGGGAGTAGTAAGTTTATTGCTTACTGCCTGGGGCGCCCCTACCGGGGAATACCAACGGGGCTGCCCAGGCAATTTTTAATGGCCAGAGTGCTCACCTTCTCGAGCGCTGGCTTTTCAAACCCCACTTTCCCGACCTTGGGTCACATCTTACTTGTGGGAGTAAGATAAAACTGGCCTTGTGCCTAACTCCTAGAGAGGAGTAAATAAATATTCATAAATTGGAGCAAAATTTAATTTAATCGAAAACATTTACAAAGTAAGGTTTAGTCGTCGAAGTATTACCTTCACTAGAAATATTGTATATAAAACAGTTTTGTAAATTGTTTCATGTAATGTTCATTTTTAAAAAATAAATATACAAGTCCAAATCTTATCATATTTTATTCAAACATGTATAGGTTAGGAACAAGATAATTAGTATTAAAAACATCATTTCGTGTAATTTACACGGGTCCCGCTAGTGTATTTATGATTTCAATAAAAAGCAATAGTTCAATGTCATCATAAAACGCTTACGCGTGAAAACCACGGACATACGTGAAATTGTCTGATAACTTTATCAATATGGAAGTCGAAAAAAGAAAGGCGATGACGAATGAAAACGAACTTGTATTTATCTTTTGGAAGAATTTATGACGAAGCACAACAGATAACAATCGAGGACAAAAACCCGTTCGATTTTTTACTAGCATCAGTGAAGTATCTGTTCTCAGTCAGTGAAAGAGAAATCCTGCCAGATTGAGGCAATCTTAGGGGGAGCTTGATTTCCCTACATTAAAAACAAAACTTATGTCTAACTCTGCAATTTGAGGGGTGGGGGGGGGGGTACATAAGGACTCATTCGATGATGTGAGATGACGCTCAAAATTATTTCTCTTATTTCGCTAAACTAATAACAACATTGAGTAGGAATATTATCCCATCGCCCCACCTGACTAGCAACAAAACCCCACACTTCACTGTAGAAGTCCCTAGCTCCCGGGAGATTTTGTATTCTGATCCTTTTGTTCAAGATCAAAGTATGGTATCTGTTCCGATGGATACTGCACTCCATAGACTGGTATCGTCTTGGCCCTCGGGGCTTGATTTACGCCGGTCTATGGGACGGTCCTATGCAGTTCTAGGAGGTCCACCCTCCCAGGCTTTGCCTCCCCTATTTGGGGAGGAGTAAGTTTATTGCTTATTGCCGGAGGCGTCCCTACCGGGGAATGCCGACGGGGCTGCCCAGGCAATTTTTAATGGCCAGAGTGCTCACCTTTTCGGGCGCTGGCTTTTTAAGCCCCACTTTCCCGATCCGACCTTGGGTCACATCTTACCTTGTGGGAGTAAGATAAAACTAGCCTTGTGCCTAACCTTCTGACGAGGAGGTAAATAAAATTCTGATAGCCTCATTCCTCGAACCGCTTGCTTTTGTAATTCCCTTTCAGGCAGTCATTTAAATGTAACGTAAACAAACATATCGCTGCCCAACTCCCCACACAGATTGCTCCCCTATGAATCCGGCCATTATCACAGTAGCCCATTGCGCTTCTGTGGCTTGTTTTGGGCGGACTAAAATAAAAATGAAAATTTTGTAATTACACCCCCCCCTCCCTCGTTAGATGCGTCTTCGACTCTAGAAGGAGCCTTTTTTACATTTAAGTTGTTATATATATATATATATATATATATATATATATATATATATATATATATATATAAATTGAATTATCGTTTAATAATAATCTATCGTGATAATATAAAGCTCAATATATTGAATAGAGCAATCAATTCTAGAGATGAAAAATGAGAATAAAAAATTGTAAAGATACAATATTTATTAGAACATCAAAAGTTCAGAAGAGTTTATCTTTGAAAATCCTTTTGATGTTCTAATAAATATTGTATCTTTACAATTTTTTTATTCTCATCTTTCATCTCTAGAATATATATATATATATATATATATATATATATATATATATATATATATATCTGAAAAAGGAAAATCAAAAGGATATTTATGTATTCATCAACGTTTCGTCTTTATTTGCAGACTTCCTCAGGATGATATGTTTGAAGAAAAATCATACACGTACAAACATGTTTTGCCAGCAGGCTCATAGCTTACGGTCGATAGTAGCAAGAAAATCAATATATATATATATATATATATATATATATATATATATATATATATATATATATATATATATATATATATATATATATATATTATGCAAGATCCAAAACACAGTTTGTTGATCACTTTCACTGCTCGTGTAAAATTAGCCGCCGACTCGCTATTTACAAAGTTACATTCCTCTTTAATTACTAGCTAATTCCCTATGGCCGAGGGTTTAACGCTCTTGACTACGAACCAGTGGCGGGCCCGCCGACCGTTGAGAATTAGCTTCCTGCATTGAAGATTGCGTTAGCATGAAACATCGATGTCTGTAGGTAATAAATAATTAATATATATATATATATATATATATATATATATATATATATATATATATATATATATATATATATATATATATATATATATATATGTATATATATATATAGATGAAAGAAGAGTGATAAACGTGGACGAATTTCCAGATTTATTTCAAACTTCAATTGTTCAATGCAAGGTATATTCTGTAATAAAATTATGTTTATTATTCTTTCCTTAAGCCAAGGCTTTTCAAAGATCGAAATCTTATCATCAGAGGAATTATATAGATAGATAAATTGGCAGTGGAAAAGCCAAAATTTAACATTTGAAAAAATATTAAGAAATGGATAGTAAAAAAAAGTTCGTGTAAAAAAAGATATGGGGTTTGCCCAGTTGGTAATTGTCCGTTGATAAGGTGTCCAATGATAGGAGATTTAGGTGGGGAAGAAAAGTTTTTCGTGAAGGCAGCATGGAAAAGCGTTCAAAAATGAAGTAACTCCAATAGTGAGATGTTGAGTTCAGATCGTAAGTGGAGCGTACTCAATCGGAATTTTTATAATTGCTCTATCTTGTATATTGAGCTTAAACTATTTCACTATAGATTCTATCTACTAAAAGTTTACTTTTAGTTTCATTTTTGATTATATATATATATATATATATATATATATATATATATATATATATATATATATATATATATATATATATATATATATAAGTATTTTAAAGATTTTGTAACAACGAACAGGCCAGTTTGGCATAATAGTAAGAGTGTTTGTTAACGGACCGGGAGGTCAGGTTTCAATCCTTGGTCGAGTCATGCCAATGAATAAAATAAAATGGTACTTGATGCCTCCTAGCTAAACATTCAGTATTATAAGGTGACGATCAAGGGTAATTGGAGTAATCCTGGGATAATAGTGGCGCCCTCCCTTACATCTCGCCCTCGACTATGGTCGACTTCTTTACTTTACTTATTACAATTGCTGTATAAATTGTGACAACCGAGATCTTGTCTGATAATTTTTATTAATACGGAGATAATGAACCCTTTCTTGGAAGTAGCGTTCAAAAATGCAACCGAAACGAATAAAAAGCGTGCGTTCAATTTTACGTGTTCAGAAGGTCACCATGTTTACATTTTTTTTTAAATACGATTTTCCAAAAAATCCGTTTTAGCTTTTTTTTTATTTTACTTTTGATCTTAATAAATATTCGATACGACAATGTGTATTTATCCAAGTTACGTATAGGCGAGAAACACACAGACACAGGAGATCTGGTCCGATAGTTTTTTTTAGTATATTTTAAGAAAGAGATATATTTTTAATATATTTTAAGAAGAAGAAAAATCAACATTTCTTTATTTTTTAATGCAGATTATATGTTTGTTAGTTAAGTCGGACTTCTGCAGAGAGCTCGTGAAGATCGTGCCTCAGGGTTGTCTGGTCTGCATGAAGTCCTTCTTGTTGATCGCAGTTATTTGTTAACCTGCAGGATTGAAGGTTTTATTTCCGATACCGAAAACAGCAAGGTTCAGCGATTGCACGCGAAGTCGAGGCACAGAAGACGCAAAGGAATGGAGCAAAAACAACGCTCCCACTTTCATTCCATTGATTTGCGGTTCTGCGCCTGGTACGTCTTTCATTGCCAAATGCAGAGGCAAAGACGACCAGAGAACGACGGATCCTGATACCGACTCCTCTTGGATTTTCATCAGAGTCCTGTTAGCCATCGCACCTACTACGGCGAGGAAGGGTTGGACTTTACGGGGGGGGGGGGCAGGGGGTAATGCAGATGATTACACGTATGGTATTCCGTATTTATTTTCAACCAAAATGCAGATGGTTACACGTATGGTCTTCCGTATTTATTTTCAACCAAAATGCAGATGGTTACACGTATGGTCTTCCGTATTTATTTTCAACCAAAATGCAGATGGTTACACGTATGGTATTCCGTATTTATTTTCAACCAAAATGCAGATGGTTACACGTATGGTCTTCCGTATTTATTTTCAACCAAAATGCAGATGGTTACACGTATGGTCTTCCGTATTTATTTTCAACCAAAATGCAGATGGTTACACGTATGGTCTTCCGTATTTATTTTCAACCAAAATGCAGATGGTTACACGTATGGTCTTCCGTATTTATTTTCAACCAAAATGCAGATGGTTACACGTATGGTCTTCCGTATTTATTTTCAACCAAAATGCAGATGGTTACACGTATGGTCTTCCGTATTTATTTTCAACCAAAATGCAGATGGTTACACGTATGGTCTTCCGTATTTATTTTCAACCAAAATGCAGATGGTTACACGTATGGTCTTCCGTATTTATTTTCAACCAAAATGCAGATGGTTACACGTATGGTCTTCCGTATTTATTTTCAACCAAAATGCAGATGGTTACACGTATGGTCTTCCGTATTTATTTTCAACCAAAATGCAGATGGTTACACGTATGGTCTTCCGTATTTATTTTCAACCAAAATGCAGATGGTTACACGTATGGTCTTCCGTATTTATTTTCAACCAAAATGCAGATGGTTACACGTATGGTCTTCCGTATTTATTTTCAACCAAAATGCAAATGGTTACACGTATGGTCTTCCGTATTTATTTTCAACCAAAATGCAGATGGTTACACGTATGATTTTCCGTATTTATTTTTTTTTCAACTAAAAAAAAAAATAACTTCATTAATTTTAGCACTGATACTGAACCATGAATCCTGCAGTCCGCTTCTCGAAAAAAAAAAAAAAGATTGCACCATACCTGTTTTCAACTATTGAAGTAGACAGGTGGCAATCAACCTGTAATTATTGTCATTAAAAGAAAATAAAACACACACACACACACACACATACATTCTTTGAGTAATAAATGTCTCATGAGAGAAGCTAATGTACAATCAGCCGACATAGATAGTCAAGTACTTTGCATCTTTAGCGCCCCCATTATCCTATCAGCTGACAAGAACCGGATATTATGGTCAGGGCCGGTTTTAAGCCGATTTGATCAAGCTGTGTCCCACGCCAAAAGGGTCCTTTTTTTATTATGTGAGGTACAAAATACCACTGAAAGCGTAAAATAAAGAATAAGATAGTCTGGCGATTGTCAAGGGTATCCAACATACAGAAAAACAGGCGAAATAAACAAATAGTCAATAAATAACTGTTACCAACGCCAATAGAAGTTACTTTTTTGCCTAACTGGATCTTTTAAAAAAAAGTATTTTTAAGTGCCTTCTATTGTATGTTAATATTTCATTCAATATACGATTTTTTTTTTAACTTTCCGATGCAACATGGTCGACCACACTCTATGATTAATCTTCCGTTATTTCCGGAAAGTGTGGTCGGCCACGTGGTCCCAGCAAGTTTGTAACAGTCTGAAATAGGACCTATTTCTTATGCGTCCACTGTGGGCAAGTGGGCAAGAGGTTTTCGACATGTACTGCCTTCGGCGCATCCTATGCATCCATCTATTCGACCATATCTCAAACCGCACCATCCATACAAGATGGAGCACCACAGAGACGCTTCTTAAAAGGAGACTTTGTAGCAGTCTGAAATAGGACCTATTTCTTATGCGTCCACTGTGGGCAAGTGGGCAAGAGGTTTTCGACATGTACTGCCTTCGGCGCATCCTATGCATCCATCTATTCGACCATATCTCAAACCGCACCATCCATACAAGATGGAGCACCACAGAGACGCTTCTTAAAAGGAGACTTTGTAGCAGTCTGAAATAGGACCTATTTCTTATGCGTCCACTGTGGGCAAGTGGGCAAGAGGTTTTCGACATGTACTGCCTTCGGCGCATCCTATGCATCCATCTATTCGACCATATCTCAAACCGCACCATCCATACAAGATGGAGCACCACAGAGACGCTTCTTAAAAGGAGACTTTGTAGCAGTCTGAAATAGGACCTATTTCTTATGCGTCCACTGTGGGCAAGTTGGTCTTAAACTAACCAATCGGCTCACAGGGCGTATTGATTTCAGCTAGTCCCTTGCGGACTATTTTGCACCCCTGTTGAACGGTAGAACGGGTCGTCAGAGAGACCCTGGCCGTCAACCTAGAAGGAACTCTTCTTCACCTCTCTCCTGCCCTCTCATCCACTGGATTCTCGAGCACCGCTCCCCGGGCAGTAAAAGAACTTCGTTTCCTTCCACCGGACATCAGTCCTACCTTTTTCTAAGCTATACCCCAACGGTATAGGATACCCAATAAAGATTTGTTTAATGTTAAAAGAAACGTTGAGTTTTCCCTCGTATGACTACCGTCTACCGTGCTTATACTTATAGTGAGGCTACGACTACTAGCCTTAGCTATTATAAGTTCAAAATATCGTATATTGAATCAAATATTAACATGCAATGAAAAGAACTTAAAAATACTTTAAATACACACACAAAAAAAGATCCAGGTAGGTGGAAAAGTAACTTTTATTGGCTTTGGTAAAAGTTATTTGTTGAATATTTGTTTATTTCGCCCGTTTTTCGTCGATATTTATTCCTCATAAATGAATGTATTATGTTTGATGAATAAACCGTAAATTATCGTTATGTAACTTCTATCAACAAGTGAAAGAAAACAATTGGTTTATAGCATTTCCTAATGTTTTCGTTGCTTTGATGATTTATTTAACAATGCCAATAACAGTCGAATCAGGGGAAGACGTTTTTCAACGGTCTAAAATCTCGCAAGAAAGACTAAACAATTTGGCAATGCTCTCTACAGAAAACGAAATTGCTAAAGCCATTGACTTTGAACAGATTTCGAAAATAGAAAAAATTAGAAAAGTCTTTTTCTAAAAGAGTATGCCTGTAATTGCCTTTCTTTACATTAAAAGCAAAACAATAAAACTTTTCGTTGCATATTTATATTGAGCTACATGCGAAATGTGGCAGTTAAAAATAAAATAACAGGAAATCTTGTGGATACACTTACTTATCAGTGAAAAATATCAGTGTACACCAAAAATTACGGAAAATTATCGAATAAAATTTTGATAAAAAATAACATTAATTTACTATTCGGAGTCAACGAACTCCAAACGAAAAGACCGCGTTGCGTCTTCATATTAGAAGAAGGGGGATAATTTTCTACGACGCGCTAGCTTGACGCGAATACCGTTCGGAGTTCGTGGACTACGAGTAAATTAATTTTATTTTTTTCGAAAAATTTATTCAAAACTGCTGAACAAATGAATACGTTCCTTTTTTTTTTATATAATTGATCAAAATATTTCAGATTTGAATTGAATATTTGATCCATAGTCATTAGACACCAATTATGCAAGGTTTTCTGAATTTCAATTTCTTCTGAAGACCCCTTAAATTGTAAACATTTTCTAGAATTAAAATCATGTAATGGATTTTGATCAAAATTGGAGTAAGTATTCTAGACATTAGGTTTAGTTGCATTATATCTCGATTTTAATCTTCATAGCGGGACATAAAAGTGGTGCAAAACTGTTCTGTTATGGTCGGGAATTTAATTGTACTCGTTCTCGGACGGGTATTCTTTTAGTTTATTATAAAACCTGGCCTTTTGGCTAGGAAGAAAGTGTAGTATCTGTTCCGATGGATACTGCACCCTATAGACCGGTATCGTCTTGTCCTTCGGGTCTTTATTCCGCCGGTCTGTGGGTTTGTCCTGTGCAGTTCTAGGAGGTCCACCCTCCCAGGCTTTGCCTCCCCTCTTTGGGGAGTAGTAAGTTTATTGCTTACTGCCTGAGGCGCCCCTACCGGGGAATGCCGACGGGGCTGCCCAGGCAATTTTTAATGGCCAGAGTGCTCACTTTCTCGGGCGCTGGCTTTTCAAGTCCCACTTTCCCGACCCAACCTTGGGTCACATCTTACCTTGTGGGAGTAAGATAAAACTGGCCTTGTGCCTAACCTCCTGGAGAGGAGGTAAATAAATTATAAAATTAAGAGTTAAATAGAACAAATTCGAAGGTAATTATGTGATTTAACTTTCACCATACCAGTGGTTTCGGATCTTTCACCATACCAGTGGTTTCGGATCTTTCACCATACCAGTGGTTTCGGATCTTTCACCATACCAGTTGTTTCGGATCTTTCACCATACCAGTGATTTCGGAGATTATTGGGAAATCGAACTCGTGGGGTTGAATACCACGTTAAGCCCTGTCTTCAGCTACTGAAGACAGGGGTAAACGTGGTATTCAACCCCACGTGTTAGATTTCTTAATACCATCTGAAACTAATGGTATCGCGAAAGACCCGAAACCATTGGTATAGATGGCTTTACAAAGTTTTGTGAAAATATGACCTGTAGTTTTGTGAGTAATCTCGTTCCCTAACCAACAAAACACATAAAGAAACCGAATCTAGTAAAAACATTTGCCCCCCTCCCCCCCTCCCGCTTTTGGTGGAAGTAAAAATAGGACCAGACATATTACGGATTTTTCTTTTCTTTTTTATCGGGGTAGTCATGAGAGCAGGTGTCACTGTTTAGATAAGGGGTGGAAGACACCGGGTGTCTGGGTATAAAGGGGGTGGAATTGTAAGAGAAGGACTTAGAATGAAAATCTGTATTATTACGGGTGCAGTGGCGCGTCTTTGTGTGCAGTCACCGAAATTATAGCCAGCGATTCTTTGGGGCGGAGAGTCAATTGGCGGCCCGATAGGGGGGGGGGGATAAAAATCACGATGGGGAGGGGGGCGTTAATTTTTAGGCGCCACTGCTCAATCAAAGCATGAGAAAGCTAGTGACAAACCAGTCGAGCATGATTAATGTCATTCATTACCCTCTACCCATTCGGTCCAAAACACGCACACAAATTATCTTGAAGAGTTCGGATGCAAAACGCGATAAATCCAATTTCTACAAAGTGGGAAATTAAACAAAAAATAGACGAACATATCAAATCTAGAGTTCGACTAAAAGCCTATTTTAATCGAAAAGCAACACATAATTAAGCCAATATCACATTATGTAAAACATGATCTCGAGGTGTGGTAAACGGTAGAAATGCAACAACTTTTGTAGTCGTAGCTTTGAAATTTTGAAAACGGCGTTTATCGCGTTTTGCATTCGAACTCTACGAGTCAGTGGAGACTTTGACACCGGGTTCGTCCCCTCCGATCGGCAAAAACTATATATATATATATATATATATATATATATATATATATATATATATATATATATATATGTGTGTGTGTGTGTGTGTGTGTGTGATTATTTTTATTTATACAGACATGTACAAAATCTGCGACACTGGCATGTCGATGTTATCAATCAACAGTTGTTAGAAACTGAAATCTCATTAGGCAGAATTAAAAAGAGGGCCCCGCTGATTATGACGCTCCGAATTTTCTTCTGACCACTATTGCTTTTATATCTGTTGTCGCTTTCCATGGTTTTGTTGGTTATACGTGCTAACACCAGGCCCAGGCTTATTTTACATGTGGTCCTCTCGCAGGGATAGTGTTTATCTATCCCATATGTAGGAATAACAGTGCATTATCGCACACATTGTATGTGCTAGATGTTTAAAATTTAAAAAATGTTCATCAGTATTTGTTTAAAAGGCCTTAGAACTCGGAAATCATGCGTTTCCGGACCGTTATACACATATACATGATCTTAAAGTTATGCCATCGTATTTTCAAACACCATATTCAATATTCTTTCATCTGATAACCGGTCTCTTGATCGTCTAGTGTTTGTTTGTTTGTTTGTTTGTTTGTTTGTTTGTTTGTTATTTAGTACTCTTCTGTTTCTGTCTTCTCGATTACCACTAATCGTCAACATTTGTAAACAGATGAATACATTTATTTAAACGATATAATTGGTCCCCCGATTTATAAAATCCGGGGACTTATGTTTTGAGGCATGTCCGTCCGTCCGTCCGTCCGTCCGGATTTTTCTCTGCAACCATCCATTGAATTTCTCTGAAATTTTGCATGAAGTTGTAACTTTGGTCAGTGACATTCTCCGATTTAAAAAAAAAAAATCTGGTTAGACCCCAATGCGGTCAAAAGGCCTCGAAATGGCAAAAAATGACATTTTTTGCCGCATAACTTTTCATCCATCCATTTAATTTCTCTGAAACTTGGCCAAAATGTGGAGGCAATTGTTCCTAATAGAAAATTAGTATCGCTGACCTTGTAAAAAATCTGGTTCGCGCCCCCACGGGGGTCAAAAGCCCCCTAAAATGGCAAAAAATGACCCTTTTCTCCCGTAACGTTTGATCCATCCATTCAATTTTTCTGAAACTTGGCCAAAATGTAGAGGCAATTGTTCTGGATATAAAATGAGCATCCTTGACCTCAGAAAAATTCTGGTTCGCGCCCCCAGCGGGGGGGGGGGTCAAAAATGCCCCAAATTGCCCAAATTTATTGCATTTTACACTCGTCACATCGAGTCACATACAGAGGGCGACCACGCATGCGCGGCTTGTCTTTTTCTACTTCGGATTCGTTAGCTTGAATGGTAAGACATCCGACACTAGTG
Organism: Sepiola atlantica; assembly: GCA_963556195.1. Classification (NCBI taxonomy): domain Eukaryota; kingdom Metazoa; phylum Mollusca; class Cephalopoda; order Sepiida; family Sepiolidae; genus Sepiola; species Sepiola atlantica. Next base: position 33,854,016 of record OY744551.1, read on the forward strand.
GTCACAGTTGATACGCTCGCTACATGTAGCCACGCTGACGAGTTGCAAAACCGACGAAACAACTGTTTGTGGGTTAGGTTTTAAACGGTGGAGAATAAGCGCAGACTATCAAAAACTAGTTTATGCGTATTTCTGATAGGTGAGAGGAACGCTGTAGGCAAACAGTTGTTATTTTAGTATATCTCGAAAGAAATTAAGTATTTGTGACGCTTGAAAGCACTAGCTACGCAGTGCGTCTGCGTTTCACCTATTCGTTGGTGTAAGTAATTACTAGCTTTTTAATAGAACCGCTGAGGCATCAATGGGTTTGCGAATTTTAATTGTGTCCCGGTACATGATTATTTAATTTAATTTGTAATTACCAACTAAATGATTAAATCTATATAAAAAGTAGTTGTATGTGTGTGTGTAACTCTAAAACTACAAAACTACAAAATTACCACGCACAAAGTTGGTATTTTCTTAGTCGGCGTTTCCTCGGTTGAATGATATCTAAAATTTAGAAAATATATTCATTTTTAGACCTTAAACTGGCGCAGATTTCGTCGGGGGGTCTGTATTCCAGACACTAACTAAAGGGGAGTAACTCCGATTTTTTTTCAAGAAGTTAATCCCCTTATGCCGACTTATTCCTCGAGGAATCTACATAAGGAAGCGTTGTCTGTCTGCATCTGTGTATCTATGTTTAGAGAGAGGATTGGGCTGGGCGGAGAAGAAAGAGGGGGCGGAGGCGGGATGAGGAAAACGGGAGACAGAGCGATAATAGTTTTAATAGAAATATGTTACACTTTTACCCCGGGCAACGCCGCGTAGCCCTGCTAGTGTCAATATAAAAGACAGTATGTGTGTACTATTTATCTGAAATAAAATTTTCAAAACTTTGGATAACTACGTTCCAAGTGATTTTGGACTCCATTAATCATCTATGTTGATTATTCAATGAAATTACCGTTGAATACTTTGAAAATTATGTTACCTAAAGAAATTTTCGGTCCGGTATAGTAGGCAATCGATGAAGTCATTTGAAAAGCAAAATTACAGTAAATCACTGGCTAGGCAGAATCAAATATCGAGTTTTTTTATGGAAATCGCTCCAGACAAGGCATGAAGCCACTTGGTGCAAGGAACTACAAAAATACCATTTCAAGGTCAAAAACTAGCTAACGATAAATGTTAGATGGATAGATTCCGACCCAGAAAACAGCAATTCTTCCCACTTTTTCAGAAACATCGCTCATGGAATGTGACGACTAATAGAGACAATGATATTTTGATATGAGTTCGAGGATCCGACTGATTTTTCTTATATATGCTAGAAAAATACCTGTCCCAGGACGGGTAAAATTAATTCTTCGAACAGAACAGTTTTGCATCACGTTTATGCCCCTTTACGAAGATTAGAACAACGATATAATAATATTAAATGTTTTTTCTAGAATCGTTATTCCAATTTTGATCAAAATCCACTTTATTATTTTGATTCTAGAAAATGTTTAAAATTTAAGGCTTAAGCTCAAGAGGTCTTAAGAAGAAATTGAAATTCAGGGAATCTTGCTTAATTGATGTCTAATGACTACAGATCATACTTAATGCAAATCTGAAATATAATATGTTCCCATTATATGCCCCCTAAACCCTTCAAAATATTCAAAAGCAATTTAAATTTAGGGAATATTTATTAATTTATGTCCAATACTTATTGTAAAAATTTCACAAAAGTCGAATCTTTCTTAATTTTAATGAAGGGCTTTTATCTCTTCTTGACTACATTTGTATAAAACTTAAACTAAATATAGCCCACATTACGACCCTTTAAGCCGAGCAGATGTGTTCCAAAATGCATAATGATCGGTTAGTTACTTTATGAGTTAGTCCTGTACATACAAATATATAAACATATTTACATATTTAACTTTATATATATATATATATATATATATATATATAGAGAGAGAGAGAGAGAGAGAGAGAGAGAGAGAGAATTATAAAAAGAAAAACTATACACACATTAAGGTTGTACACATAATAACTTATTTCGACCCCTTTAATTAGGTCTCCTCAGATGTATAGACAACCACGTAAAAAAAAAGGTTTTTTTTGACGTGGTTGTCTATACATCTGAGGAGACCTAATTAAAGGGGTCGAAATAAGTTATTATGTGTACAACCTTAATGTGTGTATAGTTTTTCTTTTTATAATTCTATTTTGCTCTGTTTAAATTACATTGAGCTCTGTTATTCAGATTCTCTACACAAAATTGAAATCTACACACTATATATATATATATATATATATATATATATATATATGAGAGAGGGGGGAAGAAACAGATCTAAGTTTGGAGATACGGGATTAACAGCGCATGATGACTGACAGTGTGTCGCATTGTGTTGTCTAGAAGATCGCAGGGCAAGAAACTGCTAGTTAACATGCGCTGTTGAGATAAACCACATTCAACATTTATAAATATATAGATAGATTGGAACTCTGTAAGTAATTATTAGCTTTTTAATAGAACCGCTGAGGCGTCAATGGGTTTTCGAATTTTAATTGTGTCCCGGTACATGATTATTATTTAATTTAATTTGTAATTCCAACTAGATGATTAATCTATTAAATAAAGGGCAGTCGTATGTGTGTGTACCTTTAGAACTACAGAGCTACAAAATTAACACACACAAAGTTGGTATTTTCTTAGTCGGCGTTTCCCTGGTTGGGACAAAAATAACAATTGCGTCAGTCTAGAAGGACTCCTCCCTCACTGGCCGAGGACATAAAAGATGACGTGCAACACCAGAACAGATACTACACTTTGCTCCTTGCTAAAAGTCAAAGGAAAAACATGTGCGTGCTGTCCACGATGTTACGTTATTTGTTTAAAATAAGTATATTCCGAAATGTGGAATCTTTATACCATTTTTTTTTCACTCAAACTTTTTAAAGAATTTTTTGTCTCTTCTCCAACTTTGATGCATTGAAAGATTCCTATTTACTTGCCTCCCCACGATGGCATAGTTAGACACAAGGTCATTTTTTAATGTGGGGACAATCCAGCTCCCCCAAATGGTCACCATGGATTGGGACAATAATAACATTAAAAAAATGCCTATGTCTAGAAGGATTTCTCCTTCATCGACCGAGAACAAACAGTGTAGTTTCAGAACAGATACTAAACTCTATTTATCTTCCTCACACAAGGTAAGATGTGACACAAGGTCGGGAAAGTGGGAAAAAACCAGCGCTCGAGAATTTGAGCACTCTGGCTGTTTAAAAGTTGCATGGGCAGCTCCGTCGGTATTCCCCGGTAGGGGCGTCTCAGGCGATTAGCAATAAACTAACCCCTTCTCAAAGGGTGAGAAGGCAAAGCCTGGGAGGGTGGACCTCCTAGAACTGCACAGGACGGACAACCGATAGACCGGCGTAAATCAAGACCCGAAGGCCCGGACAATATCGGTCTATTGGGTGGGGTAAAACACCCTAACAGATACTACACTTTGCTCCTAACTTAAAAGGCTCCTTGATTCTTTGAAAGGTTGGAACTGGAAGTTGTGGCACTCGATTCATTCTGCTTGTCAAATATTAAAGGCATGTCTATCAAAACAAAGTGCGTATTTAAATAAAATAAAAAAGAGAGAAGAAAGAAATAATTACGATCATTAGAAAAGGCGAAGGCAAGTCTTTCAGTGTCGGCCTCTTGGGACGTTTACCAAAAAGTAAATCCGGTGACCTGATTACGTACAATAGTGACGGCCATTGTTGAGGTTTTCAGGGTCGCGTTTTGGGGCAGGCGAGGCGGTGTGGGGGTTCGTGTAGATTTGAGTTGATTGCGTGCATTTATGAGTTTTGGCGGGCTCTCGTTTTCGCTCTATTCTTTAAGCGCGCACACCGAAAAGAACCGCCTCTCCGCCCTCGTCCCCCCCCCCCAAAAAAAACGAAAGACAAAAAAACATCTAGTTGATCAACTGGTCTAAAGTACGGGGTGTCGGGAAGTGTGCTGGGTGGTTGTGTGGGTGTAGTGGCAGGTGGTTCTTTGGTTGACTAAATTTGAAGTTTTTTTGTCAAACATTTTTTTTTGAAATTTAACGGACTTTTAAAGACACATTTAATCACAATTTAATAAATAACGAATTTTAGTAACAAAAAAAAATGTTATTCAAACGAATAATGACAACACTTACCAGAAATCATGATATTCAAACTGTTCTGTTTTCACAACTTTTATGTCCCCTTGCGAATATTAAAATCTATCTAATAATACGCTGAGGCATTTTGTGTTCGTACTTATTTGAGCACGTTAAATCGGTAAATTATGAGATCGTACGCCTAAATAGAATTCGATTAAAAAAAATCATCATCATCATCATCATCATCATCATCATCATCATCATCATCATCATCATCATCATCATCATCATCATCATCATTTATTATTATTATTATTATTATTATTAAGGTTATTACACGAGGAACCATTTCGAGTTAAAATCTATTTAGTATTACGCATGTAATCTGAAAGAAAACACGTTTGGAACGTGTAAATATGCTAGAATAATCGAGATTTTTGTACAAAATGGCGTCTCATCAAGCGAGTAAATGTTGATTTTTTACAAACTGGTGTCTATATTTACATATTTTAAACGTGTTTTTCTTCAGATCACATGCGTAATACTAAGCTTTTTGTTTTAACTAGAAACAGTTCCTCATTAATAATATTGTTTTAAAAAATATACACAGACACGCACAAAATTATCGCCTATACACAATTTTTTTTTTCATCGCATTCTGTTTAGGCCATTGATCTCATCATTTAACGTGAGATCGTCCGATCGTCAAAATGAAATACAAAACGTAACTGAGAAATAGTTGTTTGCCAAAAAATTTAGATTTTATCCATTTCAAAATGAATCGTTCCAAAACCGAATAAACCGTTATAAATAACATTCTGTGGACTTGAAAAGTTTTTTAAAAAATCGTTGAATTCTTTTTTATTTTAATAAAAAAATCTAATTGTAACTAACAATTTTAAATAAGTAAATTATTTATTTTAAAATCATTTCAATTGTTACAATATATAGACAGACACAAAGGTTAAAACATTCGTTATATTTACTTTAAAAATATATTAAACTGACAAGTATCCTTACTGTAAGAAGAAAAAAGGAAGACAGTAGGTAAGCAACCGTGGGCTTTCCACTGGGCCCTGCGAGTCAAGATAAAATGCTACTGAACCATATGTCTATAATACTTATTCAAATTTTAATCAAAATCCATTGCATGATTTTGCTTCAAGAAAATGTCTAAAATTGAAGCCTTAAGCTTAAGAGGTCTTAAGAATACATTGAAATTCATGGAATTTTGCTCAATTAGTGTTGAATGACTATGGATCAAATTCAATGCAAATCTGAAATATTTGAATTTTCAAAAGGGAAGTTGTGACCATATTTTGCCCCCTAAAACCCCTTTAAAATACATCAAAGAAACTGAAATTTGGGGAATATTTATTTATTGATGTCTAATACCTATTGTGAAAATTTCACAAAAATCGGAGATATCTGAATTTTCACGATAGGGTTTCCACCACCTTTATACCCTCATTTGTATAAAACTAAATTAAACTAAATATAGCCCACATTACCCACGCCTAGCAGCTGTGTTCCAAAATTCTAAATGATCGGTTATTTAGTTTAGGAGTGCGTCTTATACGTATAAATATGTAAACATATACACATACCTAACTTTATATATAGAAAGATGTA
>OY744551.1:33864771-33877271 GCA_963556195.1 Sepiola atlantica
AATATAAACAAGCAAGAAACCATCGGTTATAAACGAAGCAAGCAATAAACAAGCAATATAAACAAGCAAGAAGCCATCGGTTATAAACGAAGCAAGCAATAAACAAGCAATATAAGCAAGCAAGAAACCATCGGTTATAAACGAAGCAAGCAATAAACAAGCAATATAAACAAGCAAGAAACCATCGGTTATAAACGAAGCAAGCAATAAACAAGCAATATAAACAAGCAAGAAACCATCGGTTATAAACGAAGCAAGCAATAAACAAGCAATATAAACAAGCAAGAAACCATCGGTTATAAACGAAGCAAGCAATAAACAAGCAATATAAGCAAGCAAGAAACCCTCGAAAGAAGCAAGAAACATAATAAGCAATACACAAGCAATAAACAAGCAATATACATAATAAGCAATAAACAAGCAATAAACAAGCAATAAAAGAGAATAAGCTTGTTGTAAAACAAGAAGCAATAAACACTTTTCTATTCTTCTCTGTCGCATGTGCACTGTGATGCTACCCCCCTCAGCTTCGTCCTTATGGCCCGTCTTGATGTCCAATACGCCTTACAAAATGGACCTCCTTGACAATAACCTTGAAATTGGGAAGAAAGAACAGTGTCACACGGAGCAAGAACAGGTGAATAGGGAGGGTGTTCTAATACGGGGGTGTTCGTTTTATTCGTTCCCAAGTGCTCATAGATGAACGACCTGGAAATGAAAACATTTGTAAATAGAGATACAATAGTTTTCGACACATAAAAATACAGTTATATACTTCTACGATATAATCTCAGGTGATAACACAATCCACGTATCTCTCTTTCGCCCATAGCTTACTTAACACACAGAGCACTCAGTCCTGTTACTTTTAAGATCGAACTGAAATTCATTGAAAGGCTGTTGGACATTCATGACTGAAGCATGGTGGGCAAGTCAAACATAAGCTGAAGTTTGTTTGTACCAAATAGGGTGTGATTGCAGAAATGATTGTAAATTTTAGTTAACTATATAACGATTCCATTAGTGGCATTGTTTTTTTTTGGGGGGGGGTAGGATTAGTTTACCCTGTATACAGTTTTAAGGTTGAGGGTTTAGGGTTAGGGTTAGTTTACTCTGAAATACAGTTTTAGGGTTGAGGGTTTAGGGTTAGGGTTAGTTTACTCTGAAATACAGTTTTAGGGTTGAGGGTTTAGGGTTAGGGTTAGTTTACTCTGAAATACAGTTTTAGGGTTGAGGGTTTAGGGTTAGGATAAGGGTTAGTTTACCCTGTATTACAGTTTTAGGGTTGAGGGTTGAGGGTTTAGGGTTAGGGTTAGTTTACTCTGTATTACAGTTTTAGGGTTGAGGGTTGAGGGTTAGGATTAGGGTTAGTTTACTCTGAAATACAGTTTTAGGGGTGAGGGTTTAGGGTTAGGATTAGGGTTAGTTTACTCTGAATTACAGTTTTAGGGTTGAGGGTTGAGGGTTTAGGGTTAGGGTTAGTTTACTCTGAAATACAGTTTTAGGGTTGAGGGTTTATGGTTTAGGATTAGGGTTAGTTTTCACTGTATTACAGTTTTAGGGTTGAGGGTTGAGGTTTTAGGGTTAGGGTTAGTTTACCCTGTATTACAGTTTTAGGGTTGAGGGTTGAGGGTTTAGGGTTAGGGTTAGTTTACTCTGAAATACAGTTTTAGGGTTGAGGGTTTAGGGTTTATGGTTAGGGTTAGTTTACCCTGTATTACAGTTTTAGGGTTGAGGGTTTATGGTTTAGGGTTAGGGTTAGTTTACTCTGAAATACAGTTTTAGGGTTGAGGGTTTAGGGTTAGGATTAGGGTTAGTTTTCACTGTATTACAGTTTTAGGGTTGAGGGTTGAGGGTTTAGGGTTAGGGTTAGTTTACTCTGAAATACAGTTTTAGGGTTGAGGGTTTAGGGTTAGGATTAGGGTTAGTTTTCACTGTATTACAGTTTTAGGGTTGAGGGTTTATGGTTTAGGGTTAGGGTTAGTTTACTCTGAAATACAGTTTTAGGGTTGAGGGTTTAGGGTTTATGGTTAGGGTTAGTTTACCATGTATTACAGTTTTAGGGTTGAGGGTTTATGGTTTAGGGTTAAGGTTAGTTTACTCTGAAATACAGTTTTAGGGTTGAGGGTTTAGGGTTAGGATTAGGGTTAGTTTTCACTGTATTACAGTTTTAGGGTTGAGGGTTTATGGTTTAGGGTTAGGGTTAGTTTACTCTGAAATACAGTTTTAGGGTTGAGGGTTTAGGGTTAGGATTAGGGTTAGTTTACCCTGTATTACAGTTTTAGGGTTGATGGTTTATGGTTTAGGGTTAGGGTTAGTTTACTCTGAAATACAGTTTTAGGGTTGAGGGTTTAGGGTTAGGATAAGGGTTAGTTTACCCTGTATTACAGTTTTAGGGTTGAGGGTTGAGGGTTTAGGGTTAGGGTTAGTTTACTCTGTATTACAGTTTTAGGGTTGAGGGTTTATGGTTTAGGGTTAGGGTTAGTTTACTCTGAAATACAGTTTTAGGGTTGAGGGTTTAGGGTTAGGATTAGGGTTAGTTTTCACTGTATTACAGTTTTAGGGTTGAGGGTTGAGGGTTTAGGGTTAGGGTTAGTTTACTCTGAAATACAGTTTTAGGGGTGAGGGTTTAGGGTTAGGATTAGGGTTAGTTTTCACTGTATTACAGTTTTAGGGTTGAGGTTTGAGGGTTTAGGATTAGGGTTAGTTTACTCTGTATTACAGTTTTAGGGTTGAGGGTTTATGGTTTAGGGTTAGGGTTAGTTTACTCTGAAATACAGTTTTAGGGTTGAGGGTTTAGGGTTAGGATTAGGGTTAGTTTACCCTGTATTACAGTTTTAGGGTTGAGGGTTTAGGGTTAGGATTAGGGTTAGTTTTCACTGTATTACAGTTTTAGGGTTGAGGGTTGAGGGTTTAGGGTTAGGGTTAGTTTACTCTGAAATACAGTTTTAGGGGTGAGGGTTTAGCGTAAGGATTAGGGTTAGTTTTCACTGTATTACAGTTTTAGGGTTGAGGGTTTATGGTTTAGGGTTAGGGTTAGTTTACTCTGAAATACAGTTTTAGGGTTGAGGGTTTAGGGTTAGGATTAGGGTTAGTTTTCACTGTATTACAGTTTTAGGGTAGAGGGTTGAGGGTTTAGGGTTAGGGTTAGTTTACTCTGAAATACAGTTTTAGGGGTGAGTTTTTAGGGTTAGGATTAGGGTTAGTTTTCACTGTATTATAGTTTTAGGGTTGAGGGTTGAGGGTTTAGGGTTAGGGTTAGTTTACTCTGAAATAGTTTTAGGGTTGAGGGTTTAGGGTTCGGATTAGGGTTAGTTTACTCTGTATTACAGTTTTAGGGTTGAGGGTTAGGGTACGGATTAGGGTTAGTTTACTCTGTATTACAGTTTTAGGGTTGAGGGTTTAGGGTTTAGGATTAGGGTTAGTTTACCCTGTATTACAGTTTTTTTATACAACAGACACATAACTGTTCTCTTGGCGGCTCTTACACGTCAGCTCTTCACACTTTTGTGGCACAGCAAAAAGCCGCTAGTCCGTAAACAGGTTTGTACTCAACGTCCGAATGAGAGGGGTTTGGGGATGCCTGACTTGGCAAGTTATCGGCATGCCGAGTGAATTTTGATTCCTGAGCCAAACCTTGATAGAGAAGTCTGCATGGGGCCCTGAGGTTGAGAAAGCTTTTCCTAAACGCATTCACTTGGTTGAAGGTCGACGTAAACCAAGAGGTCAATCGCAGTTCTTCAACAAATGCCAAACTGTGCTGAGACTACTGCCGGGCTCTAGTGACCTCGCACGGTCTAAAAAGACACTATATCGGGAGCTAGTTGTGGGACCACTTTGGGCCCGCTTGGGGAGCGGCTGGGATGGTCGGAGGAGGAGATCCGCTCTCAGTGGGGTTGGGCACCAGGTTGAAGTCATTTCAATAACTCTGAGTTTTCTTTGACCTGGCGATTGATCCGGGGTGTGCTATGCCTTTAATGACAGACTTTTCAAAGCGAAAACTAGCGTCAACCCTTTTTGCCTGCACTGCCCAGATGTCGAAGAAGAAACGTCCAAGCACGCCTTCTTCGATTGCAGCAGGCTGCGAGAGTTTTGGAAGTATGTCAATACATCGTCTGGGAGCAGTTGGTACCCTTAGATGTAACATCTGTAGTGTACATTGTGATGCTTTCGTGGTCCAGCGAGAAACGAATGGTGAGATGGGGAGTGGGAGTGAACCGCCTTCTGATTACGATCTGATTTCGCACTTTAAACATCAGCTTAAAGTCAAAATCATATGTGATAGGAGGAGGTTGTTCTTTTGCACTATTTAAAACGAGGTTGATACACACCGCTAGCGTATGTGTGTTTGGACGAACCAAGTTTGAATACGTGTTCCCTGACTAGGCATTCTACTTATATTAAGGAATGATGCATTATAAAGCAAATGACGTCACGCTGTATTTGCACTACTACTAAAGTGCTCTACTAATTATTAAGGAGCGACAAATATGAAAATATTTGTTGTTGTTTATTATCTACGGACGTATACGTTTCATCTTTTTTCAATCAATACTCTTCAGCGTAGAAGTTTGACTATTCACTACTGGTCACACGATTCGAAACCCTGGATTATAAGTATTTTTCAACTCAAACCCAACGTCTTAAACCTCGCGGCCAATATCTGAACGGCTGATAAACTGTGGTAGATTAAATACATTTATAAGCGGCGTAGACGGCACAGGCATTCTACTTATATTAAGGAATGATGCATTATAAAGCAAATGACGTCACACTGTATTTGCACTACTACTAAAGTGCTCTACTAATTATTAAGGAGCGACAAATATGAAAATATTTGTTGTTGTTTATTATCTACGGACCTATACGTTTCATCTTTTTTTCAACCAAGACTCTACATATATATATATATATATATATATATATATATATATATATATATAAAGTACGTGCAATATATATATATATATATATATATATATATATATATATATATATATATATATATATATATAATGTTTCTTCTGAAATAAATATATATATACATATATATAACCGTGTTTATAAAAAGTGCTCAATATCAAATAGAGCTTTATATATGATTATTTTTATTCACACAGACGTGTACAAAATCTGCGACACTGGCATGTCGATGCTATCGATCAACAGTTATTATAAACTGAGATCTCATCAGGCACAGTTAGAATCCGATCTTAACCTCGGATCATATTTGGAGAGAGGTGTGTGTGTGTGTGGGTGTGTGGTGTGTGTGTGTGTGTGTGTGTGTGTCCAGAGAGAGGAATGGGCTGAGCGGAGAAGACAGATGGGGTTTAGGGAGGGGAGGAACGGAGAAGGAAAAAAGAGAGAGAGAGTGATAAAAGTGATGATATAAAGTGGAGTTGTCTGTGTGTGATTGTGTGCATGTCCAGCTAAAAGTATAAAACACTACAAAACAAACAGCCACAAAGTTTGTATATTCTTGATCAGCGTTCTTCTGGATGAATAATATCTTAATTAAATATAAAAGTTGTTTTATTCTTTGGTCAAGGAGGTCGATTTTTCAACCATTTTATATACTTATTTAAAAAAAATAATGCCGACTCATTCCTCAAAGAAGCTGGTCTAAAATGAGAGCTGTATGTGTGTGTCCAGAAAGGAAATGAGCTGGCGGAGGAAAAAGAGGGGGTTCGGAAGAGGGAGGATGAAAACGGGAGAGAGGGGGAAGAGAGAAAGATAGAGAGACGGATAAAGAAATAGAAGTTTTAATATAAATTTGTTACACTTTTGCCCGGGCAACGCCGGGTAGCACTGCTACTAAGTATATAAAAAAAATTGCTGTGTAATAAGACTTCGCCAAAATTTAAAAGTATTGTTATTGTACGTTATCAGCAATTATCTAAACATTTGAACGATATCGTCAATATGATGACTTGTTGTTTATATAAAGGACAGGAGCATAGATGCTCTCTCTCTCTCTCTCTCTCTCTCTCTCTCTCTCTCTCTCTCTCTCTCTCTCTCTTTCTCTGTGTGTGATCGGAGTTCGAGCCGCTGACCGTCGAGAATTAACTTCCTGCACTGAAGATCGCGTTAGCATGAAACATCGATGTCTGTAGGTAATAAATAATTAATATTTATTTATAAATATCATATATATATATATATATATATATATATATATATATATATATATATATATATATATATATATATATATATATATATTTGTGTGTGTGTGTGTGTGAGTAAACAATGGTGTTTTATATTCTTAATGACCAAGTCTTTATGCATTTTTTCTCGCTGAATTTCAAAATAATTCAATGTAACTTGACAATTGTTTCGCGCACAAACAAACCATTCCCGGTTGTTTGCTTGTGCGCGAAACAATTGTCATGTTACATTGAATTATTTTGAAATTCGGCAAGAAAAAATTAATTATATATATATATATATATATATATATATATATATATATATATATATATATATATATATATATATATATATATATATATAATTCGGCAAGAAAAAATTAATTATATATATATATATATATAATTAATTTTTTGGCTCAACGTCGCGAGATTCGACCCGAGAGACTGAAGCGCGACATTTATAACCACACAAACGTCCATGCTCCATTCTCGTATCCTGATGATTTCCTTCGTGAATGAAACATGAACGTTTCTGTGTTGCTTACTTGCCATAAATATATTTCCATACTACTAAGCTCTTTTTTTTCTTTATTGTTTATACTAACGAATCGCCACTTATCAAGGCGAAAAGCCACTCCAGGATAAGAGTTAGTGAGATTTTAAATTCGATAATGGAACGGTACTATAAAAGGATGAGAACGATGATTAATTCACAGGACGATTGCACAGATATTTGTTGTGGTCTATAGGGGAACCTTCCAGCTGTAACGTGTTCCACAGGATCGACCAGAGAGAAAGTCGGATAAATCAAGACTTGGCCAGAGATAGGTTAATTTGGAAGTTAATTGATATAAGCTATTCAACAGATGCCATCATGTAACATGGACGTTAAATCGAAGATGATGATAGTGACGATGATGATCTATGACACTCCTTAAAAACTATTGCATAATGATTTGGTCGCAACACTAAGTGCAGTCTAAACTTGGCACCAACCATTGTGACGTCATCAGATGAATTAAACTTAACCATTTCATGTTACATTTATACTTGCAAAATGTTTATGAGCTTTTAGTTAATTTTTATTAGCACGATGAAATTCAATATATTTGATCGTTCTCGCATCTCAGTGAAGCAAGAACTAGGGTTTTATTACTTCGGTTCACCATTCATCAAGGCCAAAAGCCACTCGAGGATAAGGGTTAGTGAGATTTTCAATTCGATGATGGAACAGTACTATGATTAATTCAATGAACGACATGACAGATATTTGTTTACATTGGACTTGAAAACGACTATGTTGTAGTCAGTAGGGAAACATTCTAGCGGTATTGTATTCCACGGGTTGGAAGTTCTTGGAAAAAAATCTCTGTTCATAGAAGGTCCGTTTTATTTTAATAACACAGAGGAAGAAAGGGGAGTTATTTGCTGTTTTTGGTAGAAGGACGAGTTCTTGCTGAGAAGGTTTTCCGGGAGGGAAACCAGAGCTCATGTATTGAGCACTGTTCATGTAAATACTGGAAAAATATATACGCAATGTATCATGTCTCTCTCTCTCTCTCTCTCTCTCTCTCTATATATATATATATATATATATATATATATATATATATATATATATATATATATATATATAACTCAATGGTTGTGGGTGTGTGTGATGTTGGTATGTTCCCTATAAAAAGAAAAGTTAGAGAATCTACATAAAATCTAAAAGTGTATTTCCATGTAAAGTTTACTGGGGAAGACAATGGAAATGTCCCCGGATCTCTAAGTGTACTCCTAAGGGGACTACGATGGGGGTAATCCCCTTAAAACATCAAATATATCCTATTTTCACGAAATTTAAATGCTATGTATACATTTTTGGGGGAAAGACAATGGTCCCGAATCTCTAAGTGCCCTCCTAATCTAGGGGGCGGGACGAACCTCCTTTAAAACTTCAAATATATTCTATTTTTATGAAATTTAAACCATGTATAACATTTTCTGGGGAAGACAATGGAAGTGGTCCCAAATCTCTACGTTACCCTTTATTTGCCGAATATCTACGTGTTCCCACCTTCTATTCTCTCTCTCTTTCTACCTACCCTCTATCTCTATCTCACCTCTCTCTCTATCTCTCTCTCATATATATATATATATATATATATATATATATATATATATATATATATATATATATATACGTTTCATTCGCAACAATTTTTTTAAAAACGTGTTTATATTTTCGCAGCAAATAAACATTACAAAGATACGTACATTTCTTTTTGCTCACATACGATTTAAATCAGCATTCGTCGATTTTTAAAGTATATTTTTAGAATGACGAATAACGTTCCTTTACTTAAACTCACGACAGTTAAAAAAAAGCACAGACCGGCGTCGCTAAAACTGCTACTGATAATGTGGCCTATTTACGTTCTCTCGGCATTTTGATAATATATATTTTACATTTGGTTCATACCAAATAATCATAGTTTCGTCTTTTTACACTCATACTTGCTTCAAACAGTATTTACTGACCGACACATCACATTTGTTTTGCATTTCTAGCTCCATACGAAATTGGGATTTACGTGACTAAAATATGAATTAATCAACACCTTAATTTGTGAAATTCAGATTAAGATTATTTCATTTTTGTAAAATATTTTTTATTACACAATATATATTTATTTTACGAGCCTAAACTAAAATGTACATTCGTTACACATTGTCCACTTTCCGCCACATTTGACTACCCACGAGGGCAGAGTTGGACACAACGTAAGTTCTTACTGTGTCGAAAATCCACCAACATAAATAAACATTTACACATTCTACAAGGATTTGCTTTCAATGACGAACGAGAGAATAGCTAACAGCCCGGCCCGAAACAAGTAACCTTTTCCATAATCAGTCAGTGAAGGAAATATCCTTCTATACTGTGGAAATTTCTATTTTTGTTCTACTCAGAAGTAATCCTTTTAGTGGGTAAATATTGTCCGATGTTACCTATTTGCGTTCTCTCGGATGTTGACAAATTTTAATTAATTCTTTTATTTTTCTCCCGGGCAAAGCCGGGTGCCGGGTGCCGAGTCCAGCTAGTATATATATATATATATATATATATATATATATATATATATATATATATATATATATTAGTATTTCATGTATCCACATAAAATTTTAAAAGGAGATATAATTTTTTATGTATCAATTTTCAGTATTTACTTCAACAGTGCTCGATACGTGAGTAGAGCTAGGTAGTAAGTTATAAAAATATATTCATGGCAATTAAGCTACACAGAGGCTCCCGCGTTTCATCCCCGTGGGGAATCGTCAGGCTAATATATATATATATATATATATATATATATATATATATATATATATATATGTGTGTGTGTGTGTATATATATGTATGTGTATAAATATATATATATATGTATATAAATTTATATATATATATGTATATAAATTTATATATATATATATATATATATATATATATATATATATATATATATATATATATATATATATATATATATATATATATAAGCATTATTAATACAAAATGGCCGGTTGTCTATGAATGGAATTCATGTTTCCTTTAAGGAACTGATTTCTGTGGGAAATGCACGTAAAAAGCTTATTTAATTTATTTTTTGATTGAGGATTTTCCTCCGGAAGTGATATTTTTGTTTTCTGATGAGCTGCATGAGCGAAAGATCTGCTAATTATATGTGTATTTCCGGTTGTTTGTTTGTACGCGAAACAATTGTCAAGTTACATTGAATTATTTTGAAATTCGCAAAGAAAAAATGAATAAAGACTTGGTCATTGGAATTTATGATGTTTATTTTGCGCGCGCGCGTGTATGTGTGTGTGTGTATGTGTCTGTGTGTGTGTGTGTGGGGGGGTGTATGTGCGTGCACGCGCGCCATTATAGCTAATCATTTTCATTTGATAAATATAAAATGTTATACTTGTGCAGTTTACGGACCGGGCTATTTTTTAGATTGGATTTTTAAGTTTAATTCAATCTTTACGGTATATTTTGTTTATTAAATTGTTAGGATAAAGTACAGAATAGTTAACAAAGGTCCCCTCCCCATGCTAAGAATGGCTTTATAAATAATAACGTTATTATTTCAGCCCGGTCCGTAAACTGCGCAAGTACCAAAAATGTTCATTCGTTGACCAAAACGTCCGTTAATCAAACTGTCCGTCTACCGAAATGACAGGGATATGCTCTCAGCGGGGTGGTGCTAGGGTGGCGAGTGTGTGTCGAATGGGGCGGGGCTTTATAAGGACATAAGTAATGATCCATACTTAGCGACGGGAAGTGATTAAATTAATTTCCTTACCCCCCCCTCTCCCCCCCCCACAAAAAAAATTACATTGGACGAAAAATGTGGATAATTACAACTCTTATTATTATTATTTGACGCAGCGCAGGAAATAGAAGATTTAACAAAAAAGGAAGAAAATAAAAAAAGATTGACAAAAAAAAAAAAAAAAAAAAATTAATAATTTTTAAAAAAAGAAGAAAAAAAAGAAATGGACGACTTGTACGAAAAAATTGTTATTACTGAGTTTTTGTTTTTAATTTTTGGAAGCACACATTTTCTGATTATAATTTTTCTATCTGTGTAGGCTGTTTGGAAAATCGATGGCATAATTTCGAAATTAGGTTCTATCTGTGTTAATAATAATAAAAAAAAATGTTCCCATAAACGGACAAGCTTGCTTTCGAGTTATAGGCCATTGAAACAAATACTATCTATCTATTTCTCTCTCTCTCTCTCTCTCTCGCTCTCTCTCTCGCTCTCTCTCTCTCCATTTTTATATATATATATATATATATATATATATATATATATATATATATATATATATATATATATAAAATTACATCTACCTAACGTCGTTTCCAGCTTATTGGTCTCTTCAGTGTAGGAAGTGATGATTTCAGACGGCCATGAGGCGCGAACTCGGGGTTTACAGATCCGCCTTTGGGTCTGCACGCATTCATCTATCTATCTATCTATCTATCTATCTAAAATCGATAGCATAACTTTGGGATTATGTTCTATATGTGATATATATATATATATATATATATATATATATATATATATATATATATATATATATATATAAATAATTAAAACAGTTCCCATAAGTATGAGTCTGGGAACGCTTTGTTTCCGAGTTAGAGGCGATTTGAAAAAAAAAATACTGATCACATTCTTTTTCCCCCACATATGGCTTCTATGTAGACTGCTGTCCTGCATTCTCTACTCGTTAGTAATTGTTTAGCGCTGTTTCATTGAGTTCGAACAATCGGTGCAAGGTGGTGTGTACACAAATAAGGAGAGAGCAGATATGCATTTTTGCGTTGTTCTATATCCGGTCAATGACCGTTTTTATCCTTTCCTTCTGGTCTTAAAATTTACGTCTCCGTAACAAATGCCACAATCTCAATCTACAGCTGTTGACCGGAAAGTGTGTCTTACTAAATGAAGCAACAGGTTGGAACGAATATGTAATCTAGGAAAACGATTGGAATTTATTTTATTTTATCTGAATAACACAGACTGTAATTATATGTAAATGACTGACGCAATGCTATCTAGGTCTAACATCGATAATCCGATTGACGTATTTTTATATGTAAGATATGTCCTTATATAATAGCTATAAGAATACCCCCCAGAGTGGGTGAAATTAATTCTTTAAACATAACAGTTTTGAATCACTTTTATGACCCCTTGCGAAGATTAAAATCAACATATAATGATACTAAACCTTATGTCTAAAATCCTTATTCTAATTTTGATCAAAATCCATTACATGATTTTGATTCTAGAAAATATCTAAAATTTGAGACTTAATTCTCGAATATCACGTGGTATGTGTTGGGATATTCTAAATTCTAATCTTTGGGATGTCTTGCCAACGTAGTCAGCTCCACACTGACACATGAATTTATAAACAACAGAATTCTTTTGAATGGCTGGCAAAACATCCTTACGAAAAGAAGAGAAAAAGGTTCGAGTCGTGTAAACTACTCTCAACATAGTTGCCGGAAAACAACGTTGAGTAGATATTCGCCTACACAAGGTTTCGAGATCATCCGGGAATTTTCAGGCACAGGAATCAGCCATCGGTAATCACCTCGTTAGTACAAATAGTTGTTCTGACAACTATTCCGATGGGTGGTTTTCTGTTTTACACAGTGCCAGGTCGAACTACCAGCTCAATATTATTGAGGCGTTAGTTATTAACAACTCTCGACCTAGCCTGTGTAGACAAAAGATTTTGAAGCATCAGTTGGAGATCTTTAATGATTCA
>OY744551.1:33882271-33917271 GCA_963556195.1 Sepiola atlantica
TAGCAACAAATAAATAGATAAATAATAAGCAATAGCATTGATGGCAACATAATAAAATAAACAAGAAATTTAAAAAAATAAATACAACTAAGTGTTTTTAGAAGGCACAGGATAACATTAGCTGGAATAAACCAATTGACAGGAAGAAACAACTTCCGGGTGACAACCGGAAGTGAGCATAGAAAGAAATAATAAACACGAATTTGGGATCAAAAAGTCTGAAAATCGCAAAGAGCGTGAAACCGGCCGCGAGTATTGGATATAAGTACAAACCAAAAACTCCGAGTCGATCAAAAAAACGATACCCACAGCCATTATATATCTTCAAAGAGACCAGCTCTGTTGTTAGCTTCGTATCCAAATGACCTAAATAGACATCTGAAGGCTAATTGAGGTAACTTTAGACAGTAAAAAAATTACTCTCAAGTGAATTAGAATTTTTATAAATAAATTATAGAACTTATTAACTATTTTAAGAAATATAACTGAATTAAAATTTATAAATGTCCACACAACTTTTAGGATGTACCAACTCTGAACGAAAAATCCAAAATGGCGTATTAGTGGGTTCCTCTTTTCTTTGTTTTTTGTGTGGTTTCACCCAAACATAAACCACTGTATAGTGTAGGTTTTTTCAAGACACTTCAATCCAAGAACATTTTACTTTTTGTGAATTTTTCTGATGATTTACAGAGACGATATTAACATAAAAATGTTGTTTGGCACAAGACAAATGAAACGGACCGTAAAAAATATATCTCACAAAAATGTTATGTTTTTTTGGAAATGTAAAAAAATATAAAATAATATATATATATATATATATATATATATATATATATATATATATATATATATGTTAAGGAAAATATGTTTTCAATTATACATTGCTTACAGTATCCGAAAAATTCCAAATACAAGCTCAATGAAGATTTATAACAAAATTCAGAGCATATATATTATATTATTATTGTTAAATATTACAGATTACTTGTGTACCCGAGTACTTTCGGTTCGTTCCGGATCCATCTTTAGGTGGGTGTTTATCAAATAAAGAACATGTATTTTTTTTTAAAGTGTCTAGTGATGGTCTGGACGGTTTCTTCACTGAAAAAAAAATGATTATGTTAATATTCTATTAATACTACAATCAATTACAAGAGTACGGTAAAATAATCGGTTAGTTAAAGCTTGAAACTCAAAAATTAATCAGGTAAAAAATATGCAGACACAATGTCAATATAAAGTTACCAGTGTTTGAAATTTGATAATTTTAAAATATACTGATGGAGAAAATCATTTACTAGAAAGGACCAAGGAAAAACAGATGCAGACACGAGTTACCTCTAATTCTTCAAGAAAAAAGAGTGAGAGGGAGGTAAGTTTCTAAACTATAACAATTCAAGAGTTATCCTGGCTGAAATTAATTCCTATACGTTTTTAAAGATAAAAAAAAAACATCGTTTATAAAGTCTCCAAGATACAGTTAAAAGCTACAGTTTTTTTTAAAGAAGTTCATTTAAACTACTTTTTTTTATATCTATATTATTTGAAAAGGGTGATTTATTCGATATTCTGTCCTAATTCGGAATTTTTCTTCGCAAAATCCTATGGTATGTCAAAATAAAGGTACCAGTGTTTGAAAATTGATAAATTTGGAAATATACTGATGGAGAAAAACATTTACATTCTGTATCTTTACCATAAATGTAATTTTGCTAATAAAAAATGTTTGTTTTTTTTAGAAACTTGCGTATATTAAAAGTCATATGGTTGAGTATTTATTCCCGGGGAATGTTTCAGATATTTCAGATCGTAATTAATACATGTTGAACTTTTTAAACATATATATATATATATATATGAAGAAGAAAAGAAAAAACTATAAGACAGTCTCGCCTGACAAAGTTGTTTTACAACGAAAGCTTGCAAAAACATATTAAATAAATATTTTTTATTCTAATTTTACCATGTGTTGATTTTCAAAAATGTTTCACTTATATATATATATATATATATATATATATATATATATATATATATATATATATATATATATATATATATATATATATATATTGATATATATATATATATATATATATATATATAAATGACGACACGTTCTATTAAGGGCGACTGAATGCAATATTCTTTATCGCTTAGGAAGTGTCTTAGATCTATGATTTAAACCAGAAGATCCGTCATCGAAATAGATAATGACTGGGAGGATTGCTGGGGGAGTGGTGAGAAATGTTTTTCATCAGCATTTTTAAAAACCTCCATTTCTTTTATTAACTACGGAATTTCCCTGGGCCTCGATATTATTATTATGAACACACTCGGAGTATTCACACAAGTCATTGTCAGTGATTTCTAACCGACAATAACCAGTGGTGTTCCCTGGTTTCTGAGTGACAACAAGACCCCCCCCCCTGAGATTTCCAGCACTCTCCGCCTCTTTCGGTAACCGTTGCAACTCATTTTTGCGTTATCGCAACAACCACTTACCATTGATTTCTCGCTGGAAATAACCGTTTAGCTTTATCTGGAATTTGAGTGGCAAAAAGCCTCCTCAAGACTCCGGTACTCTCCATACCCTTCCAGTGGAGGTCTGGTTAGTGCTCTCCTTTCTCGTTCTTTCTATCCTTCTTGGCCCTTCACGGCCACTTTGAATGGTATCATCTGTGTTTTTAGGGTATTATTATTATTATTATTATTATTATTATTATTATTATTATTATTATTATTGGTGTTGTTGTGTAGTACATTTTCAAGCCATGGTAAGACAACTTATCTGGGAGAAGGAAAACTGTGAAATAACTCTTGCGCCCAGGTAGGTTTTGGCACATGGCACAGCGTCACCATTCGTCTGCTTGCATTATTTATTCCGTCAACGGAAAGGAGATGTCGACCTTTGACCTCACATCGACTAGGAAATCGGTTGTCAGATCGAATGAGGACGAAAAATCGATCTAGGGCGAAAAATGTTGAGTGAAAGAAAATGTACGATTTGACATGGGCGGAGCAGAGCACAATGGTCAGATGTTAGATTGACAGAGACAGTTGGCAAACAGAGGGTTACGTGAGTGTGTGTGCGTGTTGGTTGGTTGAACACTTAGCGTAAAGCATTAATCTTCCTATGACCAATTAACTCACTAGAAATACAGGTTCCCATCCGGCCTCCTCAGCAGACATTCCTTCGGAAGAAGCAAACACATGAGAACTCATATACTTGTTACACACACACGCACACGTGTATATATAGTAATACACATAAGACTGATTCGCTGTATCACAGCTCTTCAGTGTGGCAAGAATAGCATCTGCCCGAAGCTAGGATCGAACCTACGAACATCTTGTTGATAGTCGCCGATTTCAACCGGGGCGGGCGTTGTTGGCAAGTGATATATCAATTCTTTATATAAACAATTTAAATAAAATGGTTGACTACTATAGAGTGTTCCATTTAAACTTTGCATTGCGCTAATAGTAGTTGGCGATATCTCCTACCAGAGTGCTCTACCCGAGAAGGGGAGAGAACGAGAAAGAGAGAGAAAGAGAGAGAGAGAGAAAAAAAAGAGAAAGAGAGAGAGAGAGAGAGAGAGAGAGAGAAAAAAAAAGAGAAAGAGAGAGAGAGAGAGAGAAACAGAGAGAGAAAGAGAGAGAGAGAGAGAGAGAGAGAGAGAGAGAAACAGAGAGAGATAATGTTAATGATTATGGAATTGTGTTCATACGTTTTTCTTGTTTTGTTTTCTTGTTTTCTCCTAAGGTAAATAAAAATACAACAGATCAAAATTCAGAAGAAACTCCTGATGATGATTAATAGGGGGGTCGAAAGTCCTCGTGACAAGGACCTTGGTTTATTCCACTATTCTTTGGACCCAGAGACAGGAAGAATTTATGAAAAAAGAAAAACAGAAATGAAATGATAAAAAATGGGTAATTCTATGACATTTAACTCAACATGTCTAAAATATGACTCGCTGAAAACATATACACAATATATATATATATATATATATATATATATATATATATATATATATATATATAATTGCTTTGTTCCGTTACCATGGTTTAACACTCTTGCGCGCGATCTTCAGACGGTCTAATCTCCGAATAAGAGTTGAATTCAAAATGTAATCATTCTCCTATCTGTCGATCCGATATATATATACACAATATATATATATATATATATATATATATATATATATATATATATATATATATATATATATGGCGGCTGTATATTCGATTTCGAATATGACCACTTTTGACGTATCGATGTGATATTAGTGTAAAGGTTCCCAGCGAGAGGCGCGGATATGGCTCTTCAGGCATGCCAGACTTTTACAGACCAAACCACAGAGGCGGCAAGTGTTGTGGTGATGCCATTATGAAGCCACCTCTTGTCCGTGCTTGATTTTGCCAAACATGCACTCGTTGGTGATTCAACAAACCTGCACGTGACATAGTTACCAAGTTGCAAGCTTGGAATTTTGGGTGTTCCATATTTCCTCCATGTGCTGGAAGTTTCACGTCCCGTTTCTTCCTCGCTGCTCACTTCTGCTGCTGGCGTTTCATCCTATTCTTTTCAAAATCCTAGCCGCCTACAAAAATCGCTTTCCTCTACAGCCAGCCCCTCCTATCCCTCAACATCAATTCCAAAGCACTTCAAATCGTCTTTGAGACAATCTTTGAATCGCTTACGAAGTTTGTGCTGTGGGCGAGTATTCCCAGTTAGTTCCGCATAAATCACCTGCTGACGAATAAGACCAGCCCAACGAAGTCTGCGTTTACTTTTACGAGACTCGATGCTTGAGAACAGCAACTCGTTCCAACACTTCGGTGTCAGTGGTAAAGCTATCCCAACGGATGTTAAGCCTAAGGCAATTATGCTGGAAACGCTCTCTCTCTCTCTCCTTCTATATATATATATATATATATATATATATATATATATATATATATATATATATATATATATATATATATATATATATATAAAGTGGTGAACTAAAAGCGAACTTTTAGGAAAGGTAAAACCTATTGTGAAAAGTATACAGCTCAATATCCAGGATAGAGCAGATAGATATGTAGAAGGATGAAAAGGAATTAGAAAAGCAAAAGTCAAATCTTTTTTCAATTCAGTTGCTCAGAGCATTGAGCAACTGAATTGAAAAAAGATTTGACTTTTGCTTTTCTAATTCCTTTTCATCCTTCTACATATATATATATATATATATATATATATATATATATATATATATATAGTATTAACCCGACCTAAAGGTCAAAATTTGAACATTATATACTCAAATATCAAATCAGCTCAATGTAAGAACTTTCAAGTCAAACATTTATTTATTTCTATACCCTCTCTCACTCTCTCTCACTCACTCACTCACTCACTCTCTCTCTCTCTCTCTCTCTCTCTCTCTATATATATATATATATATATGTGTGTGTGTGTGTGTGTGTGTGTGTGTGTGTGTGTGTGTGTGTGTGTGTGTGAGTGTGTGTGTGTGTGAATTATTGAAAAATCGTTATAAAGCAATACAATGGATTTTTTCTTGACTGTTTTTGACTGAGACTGTCATCCCGATACCGTCTTAACATCATACGGATCGACTTCAACCAAAAAAGTGACTAAAAGGGTATGAGACAGTATCTTTTAACTGTGATGAGGGCGTATATCGCCGAAAAATTTAAGATCAAAATTTTAAAAAATTGCATTGCATGGCTTTATAGCGGTTTCATTATTTTTCAGTAATTCAAATTTCTATATATCAATAATGCTTTACCAACGAGAATAAACCTCAATTTATTTTTTATCTTAATAATAGATACGAAAATATTAAGCAGGAAACGACAAAAAAGTGTCTTCAATTCACTTAAAAAGGAGATGTTATCTTGAAATATCGTTAAAATATAAAACTAACTACTTAATATTTTGTAATCGTCTTTGTCTTTCAAAATACTCATTGATATAATAATGCCAATTTACACAACGCCTCTAATAAACCATAACTTCCCGATATATGATTATTATAAATATACCGATAAAAACATACCTAAACCTCTTTGTTGTTTACCTATAATAAATCGAAAATATTGCTTTCTTTTCTTTTTTACCTATATAAAATTATTACGACCCGAGACTTTTTATAAAAAAGCCACGTTTATTCTGAGAAAATATGAACAGCGTTTTTTGATCGGACTTTTGTAGAGCAGATGAATCTCGAGTGGCGGAATTGGATCTTTTTAAATGTGACTTTGATTAAATAGTTTAATAGTAAAAAAAAAAACATAATAAATGTCATTTTATGATAATTTAGTTCAAGCTATTTTTAAAATATAATTCTAACTTGGGTTTAGTACTAACTAGTATGCTTTTCAGTTTAATATTTAATTACTAATTATAATACGTTTTGAGCTTCGTTTAATAACTTTGTACGAATAAAGCGTAAGAATTATCCGTGTCAAAGATCTTTTTACAATGTCGACTTCGCCTTAAAAACGGAGTACTAAAATGACAGAGCAGGTGCCCGTGTGTCATAACTTAGATCAAGTGCCGCCTTCTGAATAAAATATGCTTCAGAATTTAGCACTTAAAATACATAAAAAGAAGGTTTTTAGTCATAAGGGTAACTTGTCATTTGAACATCCAAAGTTTAGGGCGGTTTTTTGCAACACTGGGTCTTAAAGTGCGCAAGCTATAGAAAACCGTGTTTCTTCACAATTAATAAATATCAAATACACCATACATATACACACATACATAAATATATAGCTATATAATTTATATATATATATATATATATATATATATATAAGATATATACACATAAGACATATACATATAATATATATATAAGATAAATATAATATACAAGATATACACATATATACATATATATACATACATACATACATATATAGTTATATAATTATATATATATATATATATATACACACATAAGACATATACATATAAAATATATATATATATATAAGATAAATATAATATATAAGATATATACATATATATATGTATATATATATATGTATGTGTGTGTGTGTGTGTGTATTTCAGCAAACATTGTTAAAAATAACAGAATTATTCTGTTTAATTATACCTTTTTTATGGAACATACATTAATTTTTTTATTTTAATACAAAAAAGATCATTTGAAAAACTGGAGAAATAATAAAGCTATAAGTAAACAAAAGAATTCCGTTATTTTTAACAATGTTTGCTTACATGAAAAAATGCTGCCTAAATACCCACACAATATATATATAATATGTATATATATATATATATATATATATATATATATATATATATATATATATAATATGTATATATATATATATATATATATATATATATATATAATATGCATATATATATATGTATATATAAATATATATATATATATATATATATAATATGTATATATATGTATATATATATAATATATATATGTATAAATCTATATATCATACATATATATATAATGTGTGTGTGTATATATATATATATATGTGTATATATATAATATATATATATACGTTTCTTTTACCCCTCTTGTTATGATTATATATTTTCTTTCTTTTATTTTCTATTATATAAAAATGTGATATTTTCTGCTTTCTATATTTTCTCTCTCGATTTATTAAACTGTAAATTTAAATTAAAAAATATTTTGCTCTTTTGATTATGAAACTGGATTGGAGCTGAAAAATAAATTAAATTTTTAACGAAAACTTCGTCTTCATTTCTTTTCATTATTATTTTTTTTCTTTATAAAAATCACCGTGTGTCTATTAATATAAAGATTTTGAATAATTTTATTTTTTTTTAAATTTATTTTAATTATTTTATCATTATTATTTTTTTTAATTCATTTTATTTATTTATTTTTTTTTTTTTTTTTAAATAATTTTGTTATATTTATTATTTTTTTTATTTAATATTATTTTTTTCTTTAAAAAAATCACCGTGTGTCTTATAATATAAAGGTTTTTAATAATTTTTTTTTTTAATTTATTTTAATTATTTTATCATTAATAATTTTTTTTTATATTTATTATTATTATTATTATTATTATTATTATTATTATTATTATTATTATTATTATTATTATTATTATTATTATTATTATTATTATTATTATTATTATTATTATTATTAATTTTTAATAATTTCGTTATATTTATTATTATTATTATTATTATTATTATTATTATTATTATTATTATTATTATTATTATTATTATTATTATTATTTGTTTTCTTTAAAAAATCATCGTGGGTCTTATAATATAAAGATTTTGAATAATTTTATTTTTTTAAATTTATTTTTATTATTTAATGATTATTATTATTTTTTTTAATTAATTTTAATTATTTTATTATTTTATTTTGTTAAATGTTTAATAATTTTTTTTTATTGATTTTTTTTTATGATTTTTTTTTAAAGAAAAATCACCGTGTGTCTTATAATATAAAGATTTTTAATATTTGTATTTTTAAAAAAATATTTGAATTATTTTATTATTATTATTATTATTTTTATTATTTTATCATTTTATTATTATTATTATTGTTATTATTATTATTTTTTATTTTGCATTCTTTAATATCTTTCTTTAATATTTTAATTTTATTTTAAATTTTATTTATATTTAATTTTATTTATTTATTTAAATTTTTATTTTTGTAATGCTTCAGAAAATCACCGTGCGTCTTATAAGGTACATGGTCAGCTTTTGGACTACGGGATTTTTGTTTTTCATTGTTTTATCAATATTTTTTCTCAAAGCCAAAAAGCTACTTGAGAATAGGGATTAATGAGATGGAATGATTATCAGCTGAAGATGAAGAACTTCACGAGAGGATTGACCAATGTTTGATGGAATTGATTAAGTTTAATTTTAAATAATTTTACGTTTTGTGAAATTATTTAAAGTAACAATTTATAGAGACGAGAGATAAATGGGGAGGAGAACCGGAAATAGAGAAACGGAAGGGAAAATGAAGATAGACAAAAGTTATATTTACAAAGTTCTCTTTATCTTTATATGCGTGTTCTGCATTTCATGTCCTATACGAGACATTGGTATATCCGACGTTTCCCTGTTCACCTCCACATTTTGCACGAGAAAAAAACGTGAGCCGTTAGGTCACCCACTGGGCTTGGGTTAGAAAAAGTGAGTTTGCAAAACCAGTTAAATATTTTAAAATATACAGTGAAGTTTTAGTGCTGCAATGGCACTTCTAATTAATAATTATATTTTGAACGTAAAACTCGTGTTTATTTTCTGGGTGTGTTTTTTAAGTGCTGTATTTGACATCTTATAAGACGCACGTTTTTAAAATACCGTATTTAACAGTTTATAAAACACATTTTTAAATCTCGTATCATATTTGACAGCTTATAAGATGCGTTTCTTTTTTTTTTAATTTACAGCTTATAAGACGTACTTTTTTTTAATTATCGTATTTGACAGCTTATAAGACGCACTATTTAAATCCCGTATTTGATGACTTATAAGACGCACTGTAGATAACAGTTTATATCACGTAGTTTCCTTAAAAGTACCGTATTTTGACGACTTACAAAACGTACAAAAATTCTGTATTTGATGATTTGTAAAACGCACTTTAGATGATGGCTTATACGGCGAAGTTTTTAAAAGTACCGTATTTGACGGCTTATCAGACGAACTTATTTAAATACCGTATTTGACGGCTTATCAGACGAACTTATTTAAATACCGTATTTGACGGCTTATAAGACGAACTTTTTAAAAGTACCGTATTTGACGGCTTATCAGACGAACTTATTTAAATACCGTATTTGACGGCTTATCAGACGAACTTATTTAAATACCGTATTTGACGGCTTATAAGACGAACTTTTTAAAAGTACCGTATTTGACGGCTTATAAGACGAACTTATTTAAATACCGTATTTGACGGCTTATCAGACGAACGTATTTAAATACCGTATTTGACGGCTAATAAGACACATTTTAAGGACCGTAATTGACGGCTTACGAAACGCACTATTTTTAAATTACCAGATTTTACAGCTTATAGGATGTACTTTTTTTAAATACCGTATTTGTCTGATCATAAGACCCATTTTAAGGATCGTACCTGAACGTTACTGAGATACACTTTTTAAAGTAGCGTATTTGACAGCTTACAAGACACTTTTTTAGAATTACACTATCAGACGCGATTTTTAGAAGTACTGCATTTGAAAGCTTATAATGAGTTTTTAGAGAAGAATCGTGAATTTCTAAAAAGTCGTCCAACACATGCCAGCATATAAAACAGGCATGAAACCGATGATGATGATGATGATGATGATGATGATGATGATGATGATGATGATGATGATGATGATGATGATGATGATGAGTGGCTTAATACATGTAGAACAGTTGAGGTAGCAGGGTCAGTTGGCAGGAGTAAGCTAAGGAAAACATGGGAGAAAGTGATAAGGATGGATTTGAGAGAAACAAGTGGTACATAAAGGTTTGGCCAAAGATAGGTCAGTTTTGAAGTCGATTTCTAAAAGCAGTCCAACACATGCCAGCATGCAAAACGGACGTTAAACCGAATATCATCATCATCATCATCATCATCATCATCATCATCATCATCATCATCATTATTATTATTATTATTATTATTATTACGACGACGACGACGACGACGGCGTACATATTCTTGTATTTTTGACGACGGTGTACGTATTCCTGTATTTTTGGAAATCGATTGTTCATCTCTCGTGAATATATCATCTTTGTCTGGCAACACGGATATACGAGTTAGCATGGAAAGCGTGTGTCTAAACGAAACGATCGATGATCTGTGAAGCATTGTCCCAAATCAATTGTGTGATGTCCGTCGCCAAGGTGACGCTTAATGGGGCGTTGGTTTCGTCCGAACACAGCCGGTCGCATCAGAACCTTCCCGGTGATTCATCTGGGTATTATGAAAGAGGAGTAAGCAGATCAGCGCCGGCACCCACACGATGGGAAAAAATGGCTACTTCCGGCCCTTCGAAAGAAAATCGATCGACCGAAATAAAGAGAACATGAAATCACTAGCATGACCCCGTGGAAATTCCACGGTGCTTTCTACATCAATCTGTGTAAGTTAGTGTTAATAATAATGTTTTTGTTTTTTTTAATAATACACGTCTGTCCTGACATTTAAGAAAAAGAAATGGCTCTTATGCAGATGCGGTACACGAGCCGAAATTTATTTTAGAAGAGTTTCAATCATGGACGGCGGCACCGAGGGGGCAGAGGGGGGGGGGGGGGGGGGCTCACTTTTTTACTCCCCCCCCCCACCCCACTTTATGGTCATCAATAACTGTTCCGCCGGCCCTGCCAATGATGTAAGAAGGGGCAGACAACTCTCTTTTTAGTATATTGATAGAACATTTATTGATAAAAAAATGGAATTTGGGAAAATGAACAGTATATTTTTTTCATTTCAAAACCAACAAAACGAACAGTCCTCTTGTTTGGATCAACAGATTTTTTTTTTTTTTATATATAGTTTAAAATATTAAATTATGGCAGAAATTAAAATTTGTGAAATCTGCACCTGCACAACTCTACTAAAATGATGAAAACAATTAATTTTCCGGGGATGTTAAAATGCACAAGTGTTCTTTAAATAAATAAAACAAACATGTCTCCTCTATTTATTCATTTATTAACATTTTTAGCAATTTAATTCTTTTTAAAGTAATATATAGTATCTGTCTTTGTCAGCTAAATATTCTTCAAAGAAATAAAACGAATGTCACTTTTTGAAATGTACTTATTTAAAATTGTGCTGTATTAGTCGACAGGACGGCATAATTCGATTTTGGAAAGATTCATTTAAAATACTGTAAAATCGGAATTGTTTACCTTAGCGACATCAGATTAAGCACCAATCACTTTGCTGATCGGACAATCTCATTTTTCTGAAGGTGATAACATACGTTCGAACATGTAATGGCTTAGCGTCGCTGTCGTCGTCGTATTATTATTATTATTATTATTATTATTATTATTATTATTATTATTATTATTATTGTTGTTGTTGTTGTTGTTGTTGTTGGTGGTGGTGGTGGTGGTGGTGGTGGACCTCCGATTTATAAAATCGGAGGGACTTATGTTTTGAGGCATGTCCGTCCGTCCAGATTTTTCTCCGCAACCATCCATTGAATTTCTCTGAAATTTTGCATGAAGTTGTAACTTTGGTCAGGTTAGAAAGTGACATTCTCCGATTTTTGAAAAAAAATCTGGTTAGCCCCCCATGGGGTCAAAAGGCCCCGAAATGGCAAAAAATGACATTTTTTTACTCATAACTTTTCATCCATCTATTCAATTTCTCTGAAACTTGGTAAAAATGTGGAGGCAATTGTTCCTAATAGAAAATAAGTATCGCTGACCTTGGAAAAAATCTGGTTCGCGCCCCCAGGGGGTCAAAAGCCCCCAAAATGGCAAAAAATGACCCTTTTCTTCCATAACGTTTGATCCATCCATTCAATTTTTCTGAAACTTGGCCAAAATGTAGAGGCAATTGTTCTGGATATAAAATGAGCATCCTTGACCTCAGAAAAATTCTGGTTCGCGCCCCCAGGGGATCAAAGGGGGTCAAAAATGCCCCAAATTGCCCAAATTTATTGCATTTTACACTCGCCACATCGAGTCACATACAGCTTGTTATTATTATTATTATTATTATTATTATTATTATTATTATTATTATTATTATTATTATTATTATATTAACTCACTGGGAGTTCTCACACAGGTAATCATCAGTGATTACTCATTGATAATAACCGGTGGTGTTCCCTGAAGTCTGGGTAACAACAAGTCTCCCCAGATTTCCAGTACTCTCAACCTCTTTCGATAACTATTGCAAATGACTTTGCGTTATCGCAACAGCCGCCTACCATCGATTTCTTGCTCGCAACGACCATTGGTCTTCTCTGGGATTTGGTTGGCAATAAGCCTCTCCAAGATCTCAGTACTCTCTGCACTCTTCCAGTGGAAGTCTGCTTAGTGCTCTCCCTCCTCGGTCTTTCCATCCTCCTCGACCCTTCACAATTATTTTGCGTGGTATCAGTCGAGTCTTATGCCTTTTTTAGGGGGGGGGCAGTTTATAACACTTCTAGCCGTTTCAGTTCCATTGGTTTCATGTGTTCTTTCCATGTTTTTATTTTACTTATGTTGTTATTTCCATGTGGCTGGTTAAGTGTTCGAAGTTTATGTAGGTTGGTTTCCGCGTTCGAGGACTTTTCCTTAAGATTTCAGCTGTTTTATTATTATTAGTAGTAATAGTATTATTATGTTAGTAGTAGTAGTAGTAGTAGTAGTAGTAGTAGTAGTAGTAGTAGTAGTAGTAGTAGTAGAAGTAGTAGTAGTAGTAGTAGTAGTAGTAGTAGTATTTAGATGAGTGAAAAAATCGATAGGAGATAGCAAGTGTGATCGATTTTTTAATTGTTCTAACACACGAACAAAGGAAGCAAACAAAAAAGAATTTGTAATGGGCAAAGTCGACCCTCCCCGCCCCCCTCGATGTAAACGCCCGCGTCGTACATAAAAGTCTCGAACGGCAAAAGGTGGAATATGCTGTAGTCTTAAATATTAAAACGTGACAGACAGACGTTACACTTTCGCTTAACGATTGGTGTATAAAACATTATAAACCCGTGTCGTTGTCGTGAACCCAGGTTGTTTTCGTCTGCTGATAAACTCACTCGGACGCCGATGTTTATAAAAAAAGGTTTATTTAAAAAGACAGACAGTCACAGAACAAAACATCAGAGCCACAAGCCACTTATGAACGCGTGAGAGAGAGAGAGAGAGAGAGCGAGAGAGCGAGAGAAGAAGAGAGAGAGAAATACAGACAGATAGATATACGGACCACCACACTATTCTCGCTGCCCCCCCCCATCCCTCTGATTTGGGACAGCACCCAGACACGTCTTTTCTGCTTGAAGTCTCGCCAGCCATAGAGACAGAAAAAACCCGACCGGAAGTCACGTGGTTTTTTTGACTTCCGTTCTTGGGACCCTTGATCTTTTAAGTGTCACTCAAGCTTTACATAACGAGGGCCATGTTTAAATGGAAAAGCTTGAGATATGAACTCTCGACCGAACGTGTCCCCCAGGGAATGGATCTTGGAGCCGCAATGTGCGTTTAAGGTGCCTATCTTTACAGAACCCTGTAATCCGTATAGGTAGCAACGTGCATCACTTCTCTGTGGTTGGGGGTCCCGATCTTTCCGTCTATCGCGCTCAGCAAGACAATCCTCTAGATCACTCGGCTCGTCCGCAGATGAAGAGCATAACCATCCGCGAGAACTGATGTCTAATCCCTATGCGTCTGACAGGTGGTGTTTCTGCAGTCTACCAGTAATTAAGTGCGCTTTGCCTTTATCTGCCTCTATAAAGGAAGCTTGGTTTACGACGTTCGCCTTGTACTCCTATGCGGCCTATGCGCAGTTTCTGGCATGCCGCGTGCACCCGGGTGAAACTACAGATGTTTTACTGGTGGACCTACGAAAGCTTTCTATGCCGAAACCCGTACTTGTGTAGCATTACTGGGGTGTTCTCCAATCCCCACGTTGTGTTTTTACTTGATCCCTACATTTCATCTATTTCGTTGACGGGATTCACTGCTTGTGTTTCGGTGTTGCTGTGTCAATCAAGTCTTCCATCTATTCTTTTTTTCTATCGCTGCCCCCTTCTTCCCAATAGCAACTTTTACAAACGTTATTAATAAAAGAAGTAGCAGCAAATACAATTCGGCTTTAAAATTTTTGGTTTTTTATTTTATTTTGTTATTTAGATTATACATGTACACACATAAAACAAACCTCAGCTCCTTCCCCAGGGGTGGGGGAGCAGGAACCAGATATCCAAAAGCCCAACCGCTTTCTCTGGTGGCACAGACGAAAGGGAGCCGATTCTTTCTACCAATTTGCCACATCCGCTTATTGTTCCAGCCATGTGACGTAGTTTTCTTATATTCATTGGAAAATTCTACTTAAACTAATTTTTAACCCTACGTGGAAATTTACCACACTAATCCTATTCGTACACACTCGTCTCTAATATTGCTACACTTATAACAGGATAAGTGGATTTATTCGCTCTCACAAGTAATACACCGAAATATGCAACACATGAACTTGTCTAAACAAAGTAAGAGCAGTAGACAATGAATGTTGTCGCTTTGGTGATTAAACCGGAAAAGAGAAAAATCAAGAGATTTAACAAGCATGTTGCCACTTCAACGGTCAGCCCGAAAAAAAGGAAAAGAGGAAGTGTACTCTGAGTCACGCCTTTTATATCGGTGACCACAATAAATGTTATCGTATATCTATTGTCACAGCATTTGTCTGTTGTCGCTTAGATGACGGATCAATAAACTGATTGACCCCCAAAAAGTACAAAAAAAAATTTTTTTTTTTGCTAGGTTGGATCTAGTCTACAGCATAGTAAAAGTTGGACAAGCTCGGTGTATGGGAATATGTCAGACTTCGAATATGACTTTTTTGTTTACGAAATGTTTAGCCAAGCATCTGCTTGAGAACCTTGTCAGAGCGGAAATCAAGTGCAGTACATTCGGAAACAGCAAGAGAACAAGATCCGTGTCCTCTCCAATGAAGGTGGTTGATTTGAAAGCAGACATATTGATCGCTGCCTTTGCAATCTCAACGTCAGGATCTTTTTCCGCTTGAATAACGTCGCAGCCTTTCTGTCGCATTCGTTCCATGATCAGCTGGATCAGCGCCTGCTTGTTTACCGCATTCAACAATGATGTCCTCCTTTTTCCCAGCAAATTTTGTCATCTCGATAATGTTCACCTTTCTTGCATTCAGCTTTCGACTTCGAGTACAGGCCTTTATACGTGGTCCAACTTCATAACCATCAAACACAACAGTTACTTTCCCATAGTGTTCGACAGTAAAAGAGGCATAATCGTTTGCAATAGAGTTGTTAGTACTCCCCTCTATTTCAGACGGTGAAGAAGAGATCCTCCGTCTAGTTAGTTGTGCTCTGTGACTGGAACGGTTTGTATCACAACATTGTCTGATTTTGTTTCAACATAATTTCTGAGAGACTCTGCCAGCTGTGGTTTGTCTGCTTGACGTAAGATGCCATTTTCTTTTGAACAAAAACATCGGATAGAGACAGAGTTTGTAGGACATGACATCATCCAGCCTTAGATCACCCATCTGTGAGACCACAAAAAACTTCTGGAATAAAAATGCTGGGTCAATGCTACGATCTGCAGAAACTTTGACGTTCTTGTTTGATGTTAGAGTATTTGCCTTCAAACTCCGTTTGTGAGAGTAGGAGAAAACTGATTGTCCATCCATCTTCTGTACAAGGTCTTTTCCGATTTCGAAAGGTCCTGAACATTGACATTATCGTTTGCAGTAATCCCTGTGATAATATAGCGTAACGATTTATCGCCTGAAAACGGTTTAAAGATGTCTAGTTGCTCTGCAATTTCCTGAGGTCTGTCTCATCTCTTCTCACCCGAGAGGCAGACAACTCCCTATGTTGTTCACTTGTTGTGTAAATCCTGCGGTAGTTTTTTGCATGGCGAGGTTGTAAGCGGGTGACATAGTAGACGACATGGCCCAAACTGTTCTCTGGTTCTCGGACATGCAATTCCCCCGTGTGAGCTCACTTTGGCTTTTTAGTGAGCGCATTAGTATTTGCTCGATGACAAGATCGGAGCCAAGACCAACCCAGTATTGGCTACTGCGTCTGATTACGTGAAACTCAGGCTGGAACTTTTGATGTACTGCAGGGTTGTCATTTGTCAAGGCACACATCTTCTGAGGATATAGACGAGCCGACTTCAGATAAGTTGGATGACCTGTGGCTGCGAATATTGGCAGGCAATCGGAGACGGCACTGAGATGCAGTTCCCAAGACTCCATTCGATCAGCTGCAACAAGTTCCCTAACAATTCCTAGCATGTGCTGATAGTTTATCCATAGTTTGCTGGTTTTTGGAGACCCTTGCCAGTTCATCCCTTTTCAGAGTTAGGCTGTTGTAAATCCTACCAATGCAGTCTGATTCCAACAATGACTTAAAGTCTAATTCAACAGTCACCATCAGCATATACAGTCGCTCAAGTTCCTCTACTTGGCCCTGAAAACCAGGTTCATTCGCTAAGATTTTGGACAACAATCTGACGTGTGAGACACTGATCCACCAGCAGGTGGCCACGAAACACTCGTTGCACTGCCTTTCCGTTCATCATGTGTACGACGACATTTTCATGATCTCCTTCAGTCAACTGTCTCCATGATCTCCTTCAGTCAACTGCCATACCTCAACGTCCCAACAACGTTCAACACATTCACGAAGGTATGGAATGCGCAAAACAATAGTATCACATACCGAATTGGAGTACCATCTGGAACAGCGTTCACGAATTCAGAAGCCTTTCAAAACAGCGGTTGATCAAAGGTAATGACAGTCGGCATGTGTTTTGATGAAAAACCGCATAGGTAATCTAGCGTGGACAGGTTTTATCTCCTGAATTCAGTTCTATCATGGGGAGAAACTGTACCGATGATTTTCTCGGATATTCACACTCCTTGTGCATCATGTGCATCATGTGCATCATGTGCATCATGTGCATCAGGTGCATCATGTGCATCATGTGCATCATGTGCATCATATGCATCATGTGTATCAGGTGCATCATGTGTATCAGGTGCATCAGGTACATCATGTGTATCAGGTGCATCAGGTGCATCATGTGCATCATGTACATCAGGTGCATCATGTGTGTCAGGTGCATCATGTGTATCAGGTGCATCAGGTGCATCATGTGTATCAGGTGCATCAGGTGCATCATGTACATCATGTGCATCATGTACATCAGGTGCATCATGTGTATCAGGTGCATCATGTGTATCAGGTGCATCAGGTGCATCATGTGTATCAGGTGCATCATGTGTGTCAGGTGAATCATGTGTGTCAGGTGCATCATGTGCATCATGTAAATCAGGTGCATCATGTGCATCATGTGCATCATGCCTTCTCAGTTTAAGCGAAAAGACATTTCCCAGAAAATGTCCACTCTGCGATCACAGACATCAGATGTGAGGAGGGACTGAAATTCAATGGCACGGTTGAAATGTTTTGAAAAACGGTAATCTATGATATCAATCTTCGTCATTTCAAAAAGTTTCAAGTCCGCCCTTTTTTGTCTTGCTATGCCATATTGACTTGCTTCCCTTGTGTGATAGCCGCAATCATGCGCATAGAAGGTACCCTTTCCATCCAACGTTATAATGTTGTGATCCACGTTGTTTCCGGGAAATAACAGAGACTAATCAAGAATGTGCATGTTATCGCCTCACACATCTGGAGCAAGGGAACATGCAGCGTTGACTTTAAACATTTGTACCTCTGAGTATGATGAAGAAAATCCATTGGTTGAGAGACTATCGATCAAGAATCGTGACTTGTGCAAGTGGTGCATTTGCACCGAGAGACCCAGTTGTAAGCGTGCACTTACAGCTCTTGGATGCACTGCTTGAACAACTGCATGTTTTATGTCAGCAACCTTTGTGGATGTATCCTTCCCAACAAACAGATGCTGTAACAAGAACCGCAAACTTGCAGGAATGAAGTCTAATGCTGCCGCTAGTTTCAGTTCGGCCGTTGTTGGATACGTATCCTCCTGTCGTCTCGATGTCAGCTTTGATGAGTTTCGCTGCGGTTTTGAGAATTGCTCGTTTTTGTGCTTCCTCATCGTCTGTCGGAGGTGAATTGTAGCATTCACGAACAATGTCACAGGTTTTTCCCTCTAAATATCTCAATATTTGCGACATCACAACGGCCTTCGGTCACAAATAACGAATAAGGTGTCGCACACAAATAGGAAGACCATTCTGGTCTACTAGTTAGAACGCTGGTCTACGAATATTAACATCGAAGGTTCAATCCCTGCCCGTTGAAGCATGCTGATGACGGCTTATAGCCTGTAACGCGCGTCCATGTCTAACTTTTGTGCACGCAAAAATCCATTTGTAAGTTAATTATAAAAATCTGTATACAATAAATTGGTTTAAAATTAATTAATTAATTAATTAATTTTAAGACAATATCTCTCTATTTATTTATCAGCTTTTCCTTGAGGCACTGATTTCCATACGCCGTTGATTTACTACCTCGTAAGTATTCTCCCATTTTAGCGACAAAGTCCGATATCGTTATCTGTTCCTCATCGTTTTCCTCCTTTCGAATGCTTCATCCTGATCGCTGTCTTTTGGTCTTCCACTTCTTTCGCTGTTTGGTTGATTCAACTGATATGAACTGTCTTGGAATGCTTCGTATTGTACGGAAGTTAACGTTACATGACTGGTGGTACACACAATCTGCAGCGTGAAGATCACCACCAAAATATTCGATCCGACCTTGAACAGCAGTGGCGTACTCATCACCTCTTGTTTTGCAACGAAACAGAATAGTTTGAGCAAATGCATCAGTCTTCATATAGCAAATCCTTCCCTCACTTTTTCGTTTATAGTCTGTTTTCGTAGTATCAGTTCTACAGAAGAAAAAAATGCGTTTTACTGTCATATGGTCCTGTGAAAATAAAGAGGAACACTCACCATCGGGGAAAAGAAGGAAGTGCTTTGCATGTCGTATGCAGATTTAAAAAGAGCTTCTCTTCTTAGGTGCAGGTGTTTATGTGATTTGCATATGTGGATATCAGGTGAGATAAATGATGTTGGGATTAAAATAATCCTGAAATAAAGTTCAATTCTCCCACGTGAGAATGGGGTAACCATGTACAGATAAAATCATCAAAGATATGTATAGGACGGAAGTCTGGAGAAGGAACACAGAACACAAGGGTGTAATTTCATATCAATTTAGTAAGAAAGAGAAAGTTGGATTGAGTATTTACAGTTTCAAAAAGTTCATTTAGGCATTGGTAAATTATAGAGAGGATGGAAGAGAGGATGGTATGCGAAAACGTGGTTCGCGTGAACTTATCTGTTTTAGAGTTCTGGTAACGGCGGGATGTCATTCTCTGTGATGCCGTCGTGGGCTGTATCACTGAGAAGACCGGCCGTTGTGTTGTTGACTGGAGCGGAGTCGTTGCAAAAGAGGACAGGAAGCCGTATACAAGGGTTTTTTAAGGGCTGGCTCACGTGACACCTATACTAAAAAGGGGTTGCAATGCCTGATAGCCAATCCGTGAGGCCCTTAAGGGACATGGCAACAGCCAATCAGTGAGGGGGGGGGGGCTTTAACAAATTCCAACAATGAAGTGGACAGCTGGGAAGGAAGGGAAGTGATTTTGGATTGGAGAGAGAAAGAGAGAGTAAAAACGTTTGGAGAAAAAGGCAAAAAGTGGGTTGCACGAAATTCGGTTCAGTTGAATTTCAGTCAAAACTTTTTTTTTTCTGGCACAGTTAGTTAACAGGTCCAAGAGAAACACGAACGCTCCTTTTTACTGACTGGGAACAATCATCCTTTTTAGGCTAAAGCAATGTCTTTTTAGTAGTTCACCCTTTTTAGGCTAAAGCAATGTCTTTTTAGTAGTTCACCCTTTTTAGGCTAAAGCAATGTTTTTTTAGTAGTTCACCCTTTTTAGGCTAAAGCAATGTCTTTTTAGTAGTTCACCCTTTTTAGGCTAAAGCAATGTCTTTTTAGTAGTTCACCCTTTTTAGGCTAAAGCAATGCCTTTTTAGTAGTTCACCCTTTTTAGGCTAAAGCAATGTCTTTTTAGTAGTTCATCCTTTTTAAGCTAAAGCAATGCCTTTTTAGTAGTTCACCCTTTTTAGGCTAAAGCAATGTCTTTTTAGTAGTTCACCCTTTTTAGGCTAAAGCAATGTCTTTTTAGTAGTTCACCCTTTTTAGGCTAAAGCAATGCCTTTTTAGTAGTTCACCCTTTTTAGGCTAAAGCAATGTCTTTTTAGTAGTTCACCCTTT
The DNA here is from genome assembly GCA_963556195.1 of Sepiola atlantica. NCBI lineage: Eukaryota > Metazoa > Mollusca > Cephalopoda > Sepiida > Sepiolidae > Sepiola > Sepiola atlantica. The sequence continues at coordinate 33,903,299 of OY744551.1, forward strand.
TTAGGCTAAAGCAATGTCTTTTTAGTAGTTCACCCTTTTTAGGCTAAAGCAATGTCTTTTTAGTAGTTCATCCTTTTTAAGCTAAAGCAATGCCTTTTTAGTAGTTCACCCTTTTTAGGCTAAAGCAATGTCTTTTTAGTAGTTCACCCTTTTTAGGCTAAAGCAATGTCTTTTTAGTAGTTCACCCTTTTTAGGCTAAAGCAATGCCTTTTTAGTAGTTCACCCTTTTTAGGCTAAAGCAATGTCTTTTTAGTAGTTCACCCTTTTTAGGCTAAAGCAATGTCTTTTTAGTAGTTCACCCTTTTTAGGCTAAAGCAATGCCTTTTTAGTAGTTCACCCTTTTTAGGCTAAAGCAATGTCCTTTTAGTAGTTCACCCTTTTTAGGCTAAAGCAATGTCCTTTTAGTAGTTCACCCTTTTTAGGCTAAAGCAATGTCCTTTTAGTAGTTCACCCTTTTTAGGCTAAAGCAATTTCCTTTTAGTAGTTCACCCTTTTTAAGGCTAAAGCAATGTCCTTTTAGTAGTTCACCCTTTTTAGGCTAAAGCAATGTCCTTTTAGTAGTTCACCCTTTTTAAGGCTAAAGCAATGTCCTTTTAGTAGTTCACCCTTTTTAGGCTAAAGCAATGTCCTTTTAGTAGTTCACCCTTTTTAGGCTAAAGCAATGTCCTTTTAGTAGTTCACCCTTTTTAGGCTAAAGCAATGTCCTTTTAGTAGTTCACCCTTTTTAAGGCTAAAGCAATGTCCTTTTAGTAGTTCACCCTTTTTAGGCTAAAGCAATGTCCTTTTAGTAGTTCACCCTTTTTAGGCTAAAGCAATGTCTTTTTAGTAGTTCACCCTTTTTAGGCTAAAGCAATGTCTTTTTAGTAGTTCACCCTTTTTAGGCTAAAGCAATGTCTTTTTAGTAGTTCACCCTTTTTAGGCTAAAGCAATGTCTTTTTAGTAGTTCATCCTTTTTAAGCTAAAGCAATGCCTTTTTAGTAGTTCACCCTTTTTAGGCTAAAGCAATGTCTTTTTAGTAGTTCACCCTTTTTAGGCTAAAGCAATGTCTTTTTAGTAGTTCACCCTTTTTAGGCTAAAGCAATGCCTTTTTAGTAGTTCACCCTTTTTAGGCTAAAGCAATGTCTTTTTAGTAGTTCACCCTTTTTAGGCTAAAGCAATGTCTTTTTAGTAGTTCACCCTTTTTAGGCTAAAGCAATGCCTTTTTAGTAGTTCACCCTTTTTAGGCTAAAGCAATGTCCTTTTAGTAGTTCACCCTTTTTAGGCTAAAGCAATGTCCTTTTAGTAGTTCACCCTTTTTAGGCTAAAGCAATGTCCTTTTAGTAGTTCACCCTTTTTAAGGCTAAAGCAATGTCCTTTTAGTAGTTCACCCTTTTTAGGCTAAAGCAATGTCCTTTTAGTAGTTCACCCTTTTTAGGCTAAAGCAATGTCCTTTTAGTAGTTCACCCTTTTTAGGCTAAAGCAATGTCTTTTTAGTAGTTCACCCTTTTTAGGCTAAAGCAATGTCTTTTTAGTAGTTCACCCGACATGTTTTTTGAACACTAGTTCCGGCTTCAACAATGACTTTGACACCTCTTTCGATACTTGTACGGTTGACACCTGCAGCACCCTCTTCTCGAAGCACCACGGTCTCCTCGCAGTCCAATCCCCGTTCGCATAAAGGACATATTTCTATGCTGGCGGCTGAACTCATGTTTTACCCGGAAAATATACGAAAATATGTGCCTAAACCGAAAAAAGTCGTCTTCGAAATGTTACACTTTACCATACTACGATTTCGTCCAACTTTTAGTATGTTGTAGATAAGCCCTAGCCTAACATAAAACCACCAAAACACAAAATGTTGCAATTTTTTTAGGTAGGAGTACTCTAGCAAAACAAAGCCGATGTATACTGCACCCTATAGACCGTCTTGTCGTTCGGGGCTTGATTCCGCCGGTCTGTAGGTTTGTCCTGTGCAGTTCTAGGAGGTCCACCCTCCTAGGCTTTACCTCCCCTCTTTGGGTAGGAGTAAGTTTATTGCTTACTGCCTGAGGCGCCCCTACCGGGGAATGCCGACGGGGCTGCCCATGCAATTTTTAATGGCCAGAGTGCTCACCTTTTCGGGCGCTGGCTTTTCAAGTCCCACTTTCCCGACCCGAGCTTGGATCACATCTTACCGTGTAGGAGTAAGATAAAACTGGCCTTGTGCCTAACCTCCTTGAGAGGAGGTAAATAAACAAAGGAAAACAAGCATGTTGTCACTTTGACGGTCAGTCCGAAAAAGAGGAAACGCGAAGTTTCTAAAAGATGGACGTGATCCAGATGTGTAGGAAGAACCGCATGTCACAGAATTTGTTTGGTCAAAATAAATACAGTGGACAAACGAATTCTGTCGCTTCGTTAATTAACCTAGAAAGGGGGAAAGAGAGAGGGATTTTGTCAAACATGTTTCCTCGCCCATGGTATATTTTTTAATTTGCAAAAACCTTCACTCATAAATTTTTCATATATATATATTTTCAACACGTCGAAGATGTTAAATTAATACGTGCTTTTTTGTATAAATATAAGTATTTTATTGATCTCGTTACTATTCTTACACATTAAAAAATATATAAGCTAAATAGGACATTTTTTTATTAAAGAGTCACCACTTATCAAGGCCCAAAAGCCACTTGAGGATAAGGATTAATAAGTTTGTCAAGTGAACGATGAGACAAAACCGTGATGATTGGTAACGATAGTTTAAATTGGGCAGAATTTGATTATTTAAGAGGACGGCTCAATAAGAATTTGTTTACATTAGACTTGCAAAACGACTATGTTGTAGTCAGCTGGTAAGCAGCCCCGCGGTATTGTGTTTCACAGACGGGTAGTTCTAGGAAAGAAACTCTGCTCATGGAAGCTCCGTTTAGTTTTAGATACACAGAGGTAGACATGGAAATTATTGGCAGTGGTTGTAGCTAGACGAGTTTTAGTTAAACACCGAACTCATAGGAATATAAGTGGATTAATTTACGATCATAAGTCATACGCCGAAATATGCAAATACATGTCAAAACTTAATCATTCGTGGATGTAAAAAAAAAGTGGGCCCACTAAGATGTGTAAAATGACCACATGTGACAGAATTTGTGTGGACAAAATCGGAAAAAATAAATGTGGTCGTTTCGGTGACTAAATCGTAAAAGAGATTTTTTAAAAAAGCAAAGGGCAAAAGAGGCTACGAACTTGTGAGGGATGTCTTTCATATCAGTTCCCACGTGGTTAAATAAATCAATGGTTGACAACACGGTCGTCGCGTAATCTGGAACTTCACGCATGAAGAAAAAGTGACCCTGATAGGTTTTTAATATTATAATTATATTAAAAACCTATCAGAGTCGCTTAAGTTAAGAGAGTATTGATTTACTCCTCCCCAGGAGTTAGGCACAAGGCCAGTTTTTATCTTACTCCCACAAGTAAGATGTGCCCCAAGGTCGGGTCGAGGAAAGTGGGGTTTGAAAAGCCAGCGCCCGAGAGGTGAGCACTCTGGCCATTAAAAATTGCCTGGGCAGCCCCGTCGGCATTCCCCGGTAGGGGCGCCTCAGGCAGTAAGCAATAAACTTACTCCTCCCCAAAGAGAGGAGGCGAAGCCTGGGAGGGTGGACCTCCTAGAACTGCACAGGACAGACCCATAGACCGGCGAAAATCAAGCCCTGAAGTCCAAGACAATACCAGTCTATGGAACAGATACTACACAGATACTACACTTTGATCTTAGCCAAAACGCCAATAGAGTAGAAAAATATGAAAAGATTAAATAAATGAAAATGTGACAGATTTTTCTTAGATATAATTTTGAGGCGTGTCTTGTTTGTTTGAGCTTACGCTATTGGTTCATAAATTTTTAGGCGTGTCTAGTTTCTTTCTGCTCATGCTATTGATTCGTAAATTTTGAGGCGTGTCTTGTTTCTTTCTGCTCATGCTATTGGTTCGTAAATTTTGAGGCGTGTCTTGTTTTTTTCTGCTCATGCTATTGGTTCATAAATTTTGAGGCGTGTCATTTTTCTTTCTGCTTATGCTATTGGTTCGTAACTTTTGAGGCGTGTCTTGTTTTTTTTCTGCTTATGCTATTGGTTCATAAACATGGGATTTACAGATTTGTGAATACTATAAAATAAACAAAAAAGAACTAAATACCGTACTTACAAATATATAACTGGATTTATTCACGCTCACAAGTAATACACGAAATATGCAAACAAATGTTAAAACTTACTATGATGCGTGAAAATATGAAAAATCGGACTGAGTAAACTATGTAGAGAGGGCACATGTCACTGAATTTGTCTCGACAAAATAAGATCAGTCTACAAAGGAACTGTTGTCGCTTTGGTAATTAAACTGGAAAGGGGAAAATCAAGGGATTTGTCAAGCATATTGCCAGTTCGATTATCAGTCCAAAGGAGATACGAAGCTATGAACTTGTTAGTTACGCCTTTTCTATCGGTGACCCACGTGGCTAAAACAAGCAATTGTTGAACGTCCGGTCATCACGTGATCTGTGACTCTACACATTAGGAAAAAGCAATTATATAGAGAGTAAAATGTTGTCATCCCTGGGTTACTGTTGTGGCCCTGTTAAAGGGACCGAAAGGAAGACACGAACACGGTATAAAGTAGAAACAAGCGTATTAAGAAAATAGAGTACAGAGGGAAGAAATATGCGCCTGGTAAGTAGAGTTCGACTATCTTACTGGATACCTACTGGCGAGAGTTAATTGCCGTTGGCATTTATTGAGCAAAGAGGAAGAGTCAATGTTGTACATAGGTAAGTCATCATAACAGTTACTTAAAAAGTACGTCCCTATTTACTTGCCTTCACGCCATGGCAAAGATACAAAGATAAAAAAAAACACACACAAGTTAAATTTTTAATGTGAAGGAAAATCCAGCTCTTCAAAAGAGGGAACTCTGGATAGGAAGCAAAATAAAAATTGCCTCAATCTCAAAGGACCAATGTGTAATATCTGTTCTGTACTCGATTGAGGATACGACTCCTCAATCGAGTACACAACAAATATTATACCTTTATCATGGAAAAGTGAGTCATTGTTTTTATGGTCGGAGGAATCGTCTAATTACGTATTATTCGAAAGGTATAAAGAACTTTCTATTGAACCAATTGTTTAGCCATATTTATACGCTAATTTAGTGTTAAAACGGTACTTTTCACCGAAGGTTAAATTAAGCAGAAGAAATGGAAAATTATATTAAAAATTTAAAGAAATATAGTTACGTGTCAATATATGACGTCACGGACAGGAAGTCCGAAATAAGACGTGGCGAAGAAAAGATAAATATCCTCTTATTTGATCTGTGAGCTGACTGTATTCGGACGCTTTTTTAAAGCTCGGGGAGCGTGCAAGAGGAATTTTATGTAATCTGTAAAAATAAAACAATATAAAATGAACCTTTAAAACAGGATACGAACATAAAAGTCACATAGTGCACAAACAAAATACGGAAGAATTTGTTTGTTATATTTGGGCCTTATATCATACTTTAAACGTAAGTTGGGGACTAGACAACCAGAATCAAAGATGGCTGTCATTTAGGTCACAGCTAAAATGTGAGAAGTGTTTAAATTGAAGGGGTTTCATACATTTAAATATTCTTAGGGTTTAATTGTCTACATAAGGAGTTTATTCTTACGAGTCTCTTTCCCTATCTCTAAATATTCCCATTCCTTTGCGAGTTGAACACTGGGGTATGATAAATCGGCAGCTGCCATTAGCGATAATAAAAAGCTCTTCGTAAACCGGAAGTAGATATTGTTTTTAAGCAGTGATATTTTCCTGCCCCGTGGCGTGTGAGGATGCCGCAGTGGGTCGAAGATCGTGCTTTAGAAAAATACGATCCGGTTTCAATCTGTAGCAGTTACCTCCTCCTTTCAAACATAACTGCACCGGTTGGCCGTTAGGTGTCGCTTTTTCACCGACAGGTGGTGCTGAAAAGCGACACCAGAGTTATCTCCCCTTCTGATTATAAAAACCGGTGTAAACGGAAAATCACTCTCTTCTCTATTCAATTGGCCTCGCTGAACGACGCCTAGATACCAGCGCTCCGTCAACACGTGTTCAACAACGGTAAGAGTTCTCAACTCATTTTTTTTAAATACGGTTTTCAAGGACTTTCCCACGCCGGACTCATTTCTTCACATACTCTTTTCAAGAAGTGTTTTCTATCGACACACATACATACACCACACACGTCATCATCACATACACACACGTTCAATAAACCTTATTTGAACTACCTCCTTTTGTTTGTTAATTATTACTCTGTTTTTGCATGCAACAATTGCTTGATTTTATGAACTCGCTTATAGTCGGGAACACGACCCGATTCCAACAAATCTTAGCCTGAAACATTTTCCTATCTAGCCACACAGGGAAGCTGTCACACAGAAAACAGTCAAAGGAGCGACCAAACATCTCGGATAGAGAGCAACTCAGCGAGATACGCTCCAGACATCAAAGGATTCTACTATGAGAGATATCGGAGGTGCAAAATCACGGCGAAGGCACAAGCGACCTTTATGAAATGAGACAAAACAGTCATAAAACAAAAACAAACAAAAAAAGGAGGAGTCAAATTCAAAGTAAACCTCCCCCCCACTCAGATGAGTGACATTTCCTTCATTACTCAAAATATTCAAATGCTGCTAACCTATTTGTTTTATTTTCATTGTTCATATTTAAGCTCCATTTATCCCATGATAATAATTTCATTATTCATTTGAATAAATGTTATACGTATTTAATAATTCGTTGTGTTCGTTATTCACACTTGTTGTTGTCAATCCCGTAAATATTCAAACCTAAGAAAAACTATTTTATTTTTTTTATATAAACGGAATTATTGTGTGTTCCATTTACATCACATAATTCCCCTGTGATGTGATAAAGCGATCAGGAGACGTACCGTTCGTAACACAACACGTGCAGTTCGTATGTATGTATGTATGTATGTATGTATTTATGTATGTATGTATGTATGTATGTATGTTTGTATGTATGTATGTATGTATGTTTGTATGTATGTATGTATGTATTTATGTATGTATGTATGTATGTATGTATGTATGTATGTATGTATGTATGTTTGTATGTATGTATGTATGTATCTATTATGTATGCATGTATGTATGTATGTATGCATGTATGTATGCATGTATTATGTATGTATGTATGGATGTATGTTTGCATGTATGTATGTATGTATGTATGTATGTGTGTATGCATGCATGTATGTATGCATGTATGTATGCATGCATATATATGTATGTATGTATGTATGTATGTATAATACAAATGAAACAATAAAGATAAATATTATATCTTTAAATCCTATTGTGATAAGTCAATTCTCGATATACTAGATAGAGCAATAATATAAGAAAATGAATGATAAAAATAATAATTGGATAAAATACAATATTTATTAATTCATCAAGTATTCAAACAAGGAATATTAAAGAAACTATTTTCTTTTCCTTAATCCATGGATTTTCAAAACTATACTCTTTTCATCAGAGGAAAATCCGAAGAAAGATCAGCAAAAATTGTATTACTGTTTATATTTGCAAATATTTGAAAAAAGTAAAAAGCAGTGAGCAAAAAAAACATGTTCAATGAAAAATATGAAACGTATAAAAACATAATGTGTCCATGTCAATATCAAGGGGTCTACCCCCTTGATATTGACGTGGAAGCAGATATAAGGTGAACATTTGGGGGGGGGATTTCTTACGAATTCTCTGGATATATATATATATATATATATATATATATATATATATATATATAGTGAATATTCTGACGTTAATGGTTGGTTGAATGAAACTGCCTATTTTAACTTTTGTCCAATCGAGAGACGATCCTTAAAACCATCATTCACTGCTGCTGTTTCTCCGCTGTCCTTTTAAAATTCTTTTCTTTCTTCAGCCTTTTTGTTCATTTGCTTTTGACACCTGAGGATGATTCGACGAAGAATCGAAAACGTTTGTTAAACCTATAAAACCTATGGAACATTTATTAATTTTTTTGATTTTGATACAAAAAAGACCATCAGAAAAAATGAAAAAATAAACAAGTATAATTAAACGGACAAATTCTGTTATTTTTAACAATGTTTACATATATATATATATATATATATATATATATATATATATATATATATATATATATATATTAGTCCACATTCCAATGGCCAAGATTTTATTCACCTTAATTCTCTTGTCTAGGTTGCGCTGGTCCTTATTAACAACCCCATGTACACATGAACTGAATAAATATTAATACAACCTAAATAACCTCATCAACTATGATGGATATAATAAGAAAATCTAAATTCTACACAACATCCACAGTTAAAGCTGGCATACATTTTATCCCTTGCTTGAATTGTGATAGAGTCTACATTGGAGAGACCCAGCCCAATCGAGACAAAATAATTTACGAGCACAAAAGAACAATCGAAACTAACAACACGCTCAACGCCTTATGTGCTCATGCTATGGAATATGATCATCGTTTTAACTTTAAAAACTCTACCTTAATTAAAACTATACATAAAAATTTACGTGACGATTAATCATAGCCCATTCAACAAATACAATTAAGCAAAGAATGGGCTTCTATTATGTCGCCCTCAATTTATCTAAAGCTATTATTAATGTTAAATAAGGTCTTTTGGATCCCGTTTTGTTTTCTGTTTTGCTCTTGCCTATTCCTTTCATTTTGCTAATACGACATCTATGTATATTTTGTAGATATATTTCGAGTACATATATATATATATATATATATATATATATATATATGGTTTTTATTTATTTTTTATTTTTTATTTTATTGTATTTTATATATATACATATATATGTATACATGAATTCCGAATTTTTGTACTAGAGTTAAATTTGTCAAAAAATACAAAAGTGCAACAAACCATGTAAAGAGACAGGTAGAATATATTTTCATATCGACATCTGGATGTTTGTCTAAAGCCGATGTAAAATTACATACGGTAGTCATCTCTGACAGGTTGTTCCACGGCACATATCTTGGATAATGGCCCTGTGAGGCCGGACGCATGTTGAAGTGGACGTATGTGTGGAGGATCGTTTGGTTTGGCTTACGCGATTTAGTGCGGGTGAACCCGTACAACCGAGTGCAAAATAAGACTGTTCTCACAGTCGGAGCTCACAAGCGTTGACAGGACCACTACGTTAACGAGACCTCAGGTCAAGGGTCAAGGTGCACCTGCGCATAGGGGTTCTGTGACGTCACGGACTTTTGTGTGAGAAACGGAGTTTTGCCAGTCTGGTTTTTGGAAGCAAGCTGAACAGACGTATTTCTTCATGTAGTCTGCAAAGGAAAAAGGAGAATTTATTTCCCTAAGAGAATACAGGCATTATATTCCTTCTTCCCCCCCCCATCCTCGAATGGCTAAGGACTTAAGCTAGGAATTAACTACGATAAAGTAGTAATTTGGTCTCTCCCTCAACGTTTAGTAAAACATCTCCAAGAGCGACAGAAAACTGACGCCTGAATAAAACTAATCAAAATTTAAAAAATTGTTCGCCTCCTGAATCGTGTTATGAAGGTTTTTGTTGTAGCCACAGCGGACGGCGATGTTCACGGCAGTACAGAAGCGGAAAAAGAACTCAACCACTAGACGACATCGAGGTGACACCCCTCCACGACGAAGAAGAGAAGGTACGAGAAATTAAAAACTATACAACATATAAACACGGACAGAGAATGCTGCCTTTCTTCTATTGAGCCGAAAGCGACGGTGGTGTTATACCTTTCATTGCTCTCTCCAGTCGTCGTAATGGTGAATCATACAAAATGGCTGGTGTTTTCGGGGGCTCTAGTCTTGATCGTGTTAATATAACAAAGTGCGTACCTCTTTGAACTTCAGCCAGAAAAGGGAAAGATACCCGGTTGGTAAATTTGCACATGGGTAGAATTTACATACATTATTGGTTTCCGATTGTAGAAAATTGCGTTCTCTCGTTGGCTAGTAATGATTTAAGATCTGGTTCAAGAGAAACAAAACCTTTGTTGTTCTGATCCAGCAATTACAACAGAAATAATGATTCATTTTTTGTTTGTTTTGTAAACGTGCGTCTGCGTGCGTTAACTGAACAGGCCGTGATTGTCTGCTCGTTGTGCCGGTTCAAAATCGTTGCTCGATTTCGACACGGGTCGCAGTGTCAATTGGGGAGTCTCGGTCAGTGCTGCAACAGAAGTATTATCCTCCCAAATAAAATCACAGCTTCAGTGTAAAACGAGTAACAAACATTTTCTTCTACTGAGTAACAAAGATGTATTTTTGGAAGTTACGATGATACCTATTTTCTTCTACTGAGTAACAAAGATGTATTTTTGGAAGTTACGATGATACTCATTTTCTTCTACTGAGTAACAAAGATGTATTTTTGGAAGTTACGATGATACCTATTTTCTTCTACTGAGTAACAAAGATGTATTTTTGGAAGTTACGATGATACTCATTTTCTTCTACTGAGTAACAAAGATGTATTTTTGGAAGTTACAATGATACTCATTTTCTTCTACTGAGTAACAAAGATGTATTTTTGGAAGTTACAATGATACTCATTTTCTTCTACTGAGTAACAAAGATGTATTTTTGGAAGTTACGATGATACTCATTTTCTTCTACTGAGTAACAAAGATGTATTTTTGGAAGTTACAATGATACTCATTTTCTTCTACTGAGTAACAAAGATGTATTTTTGGAAGTTACAATGATACTCATTTTCTTCTACTAAGTAACAAAGATGTATTTTTGGAAGTTACAATGATACTCATTTTCTTCTACTGAGTAACAAAGATGTATTTTTGGAAGTTACAATGATACTCATTTTCTTCTACTAAGTAACAAAGATGTATTTTTGGAAGTTACAATGATACTCATTTTCTTCTACTAAGTAACAAAGATGTATTTTTGGAAGTTACAATGATACTCATTTTCGTCTACTGAGTAACAAAGATGTATTTTTGGAAGTTACGATGATACCTATTTTCTTCTACTGAGTAACAAAGATGTATTTTTGGAAGTTACGATGATACTCATTTTCTTCTACTGAGTAACAAAGATGTATTTTTGGAAGTTACAATGATACTCATTTTCTTCTACTAAGTAACAAAGATGTATTTTTGGAAGTTACGATGATACTCATTTTCTTCTACTAAGTAACAAATATGTATTTTTGGAAGTTACGATGATACTCATTTTCATCTACTGAGTAACAAAGATGTATTTTTGGAAGTTACGATGATACTCATTTTCTTCTACTGAGTAACAAAGATGTATTTTTGGAAGTTACAATGATACTCATTTTCTTCTACTGAGTAACAAAGATGTATTTTTGGAAGTTACAATGATACTCATTTTCTTCTACTAAGTAACAAAGATGTATTTTTGGAAGTTACAATGATACTCATTTTCTTCTACTAAGTAACAAAGATGTATTTTTGGAAGTTACAATGATACTCATTTTCTTCTACTGAGTAACAAAGATGTATTTTTGGAAGTTACGATGATACCTATTTTCTTCTACTGAGTAACAAAGATGTATTTTTGGAAGTTACGATGATACTCATTTTCTTCTACTGAGTAACAAAGATGTATTTTTGGAAGTTACAATGATACTCATTTTCTTCTACTAAGTAACAAAGATGTATTTTTGGAAGTTACGATGATACTCATTTTCTTTTACTAAGTAACAAAGATGTATTTTTGGAAGTTACGATGATACTCATTTTCTTCTACTGAGTAACAAAGATGTATTTTTGGAAGTTACGATGATACTCATTTTCTTCTACTGAGTAACAAAGATGTATTTTTGGAAGTTACGATGATACTCATTTTCTTCTACTGAGTAACAAAGATGTATTTTTGGAAGTTACAATGATACTCATTTTCTTCTACTGATTAACAAAGATGTATTTTTGGAAGTTACAATGATACTCATTTTCTTCTACTGATTAACAAAGATGTATTTTTGGAAGTTACAATGATACTCATTTTCTTCTACTGATTAACAAAGATGTATTTTTGGAAGTTACAATGATACTCATTTTCTTCTACTGAGTAACAAAGATGTATTTTTGGAAGTCACAATGATACTCATTTTCTTCTACTGAGTAACAAAGATGTATTTTTGGGAGTTACAATGATACTCATTTTCTTCTACTGAGTAACAAAGATGTATTTTTGGAAGTTACAATGATACTCATTTTCTTCTACTGAGTAACAAAGATGTATTTTTGGAAGTTACAATGATACTCATTTTCTTCTACTGAGTAACAAAGATGTATTTTTGGAAGTTACAATGATACTCATTTTCTTCTACTGAGTAACAAAGATGTATTTTTGGAAGTTACAATAATACTCATTTTCTTCTACTGAGTAACAAAGATGTATTTTTGGAAGTTACAATGATACTCATTTTCTTCTACTGAGTAACATAGATGTATCTTTGGAAGTTACAATGATAATCATTTTCTTCTACTGAGTAATAAATATGTATTTTTGGAAGTTACAATGATACTCATTTTCTTCTACTGAGTAACAGACTTGCAAACTAAAACCCGACCGAATCAAAACACAAGTCCAACCTAACCCATACGATTAGCAAAGAGCCCATATCTCTCTGCGAGAGACACAAGCCTCAGCTCTGCGAGATGCCTCGAGGGTCAACTAACTCCTCTCCCCCACCCCATCTGCTGGAATATTATAGGTTTCTGGTCCTTTGTGGCAGACGTCCCAGTTGACTACTCGAAAAATAATGGCCAGCCTTATCTATGAGCATAAGAAAACTACTGCCTAGGAGTTCCGTATCTGAGCGACCATTAAATTTGGAAGGCCCCGAGTGGGTTCTAACCACAACAAGGAATCTCGTTGCTGTTGAACCATTACTTTTTTCAAGTGGAGAAATCAAATTCTGGGTGGTCAAAACTCCAGACCAGACATATTTCCAATTTCTTGTATGGTTTCTCTTCCCTTGGTTAAATTGTTCTCACTCGCAGCAAACCTGTTATTCGCGTGCATCGCAAACATGCAACCCACTAAACATGCAACCGTATAATGCATGTTTTCAGTTTTCTTTAAAGAATTAAGTCTGGTTTTTTCTTTGCTCACCCAACCTTGTCGTCGTAATAACTGCAATAATATAAAGTATAAAGTTCTGGGCTGCTTCGGCATAGTGAGTCAGACAACAATGGCGGGGTGCTCTAGTCTTCATAAGGTTAATATAACAAATTGCGTTGGCTAGTATAATTCAAGGGAGATAACTTGCGTACCCCTTCGGATTTCAGCCACAATGAAGAAAGATATCCTGTTTGTAAATTCGAGTCTGGGTGGAATTTAGATATATTTTTGGTTTCCAGAAGTATGAGAGTACATTCTTCCGTTGGCTAGTATAATTCAAGGGAGATAACTTGGATTTGGTTCAAGAGAGATAACTCCCTGGTTATTCTGGGCCAACAATTACAACAGAATGGATGACGTCTTTTTTTTTCACACTGTATTATGATTTTTCGTTAAGTGTGATTTGTTGAGAATAATTCAAATCAAATCAATCTCATTCATTTGGCAAAAAATAGCAAAGTGCAACAAGCCATGTAAAAAGAGATAGGTGGAATCTATTAAAATCACGGTTAGAGATTGTACAACTGTTTATCTTGCAGGCAGCCTTTCATGTGGTATTCATTGTTTGTTTTTTGAAAAAGAAGAAAGTCAGTCACCATTAATTAGAAAACGTGTTCAGTTTGCAAAATTCATTAAATGCTATAAGGAAACTAAAAGATGAAAAGCCAATTGTGATAAGATGAATCGCAAGAAACCAGTGAGAAAAGCTAAATTTAAAAAGGCAATAGAGAAAGACCTAACGTCCAAGGCCGACTTACACC
>OY744551.1:33922271-33994771 GCA_963556195.1 Sepiola atlantica
TTGATTAGCTGGTCACTATATGTTATAGTGTGTATGCATCCCTTGGTCAGCTGGTTAGTATCTTATATAGGGTATATGTAACCCTTGATTAGCTGATCACTATCTGTTATAGTATTATGTAGCCTTTGATCAGCTGATCACGATCTGTTATTGTGTGTATGTAGCCCTTGTTCAGCTGGTCACTATCTTATATAGGATATATGTAACCCTTGATTAGCTGATATCTTTCTCTTATAGTGTGTATGTAACCCTTGATCAGCTGGTGACTATCTGTTATTGTGTGTATGTAGCCCTTGTTCAGCTGGTCACTATCTTATATAGGATATATGTAACCCTTGATTAGCTGATATCTTTCTCTTATAGTGTGTATGTAACCCTTGATCAGCTGGTGACTATCTGTTATTGTGTGTATGTAGCCCTTGTTCAGCTGGTCACTATCTTATATAGGATATATGTAACCCTTGATTAGCTGATATCTTTCTCTTATAGTGTGTATGTAACCCTTGATCAGCTGATCACTATCTGTTATTGTGTGTATGTAGCCCTTGTTCAGCTGGTCACTATCTTATATAGGATATATGTAACCCTTGATTAGCTGATATCTTTCTCTTATAGTGTGTATGTAACCCTTGATCAGCTGGTGACTATCTGTTATTGTGTGTATGTAGCCCTTGTTCAGCTGGTCACTATCTTATATAGGATATATGTAACCCTTGATTAGCTGATATCTTTCTCTTATAGTGTGTATGTAACCCTTGATCAGCTGGTGACTATCTGTTATTGTGTGTATGTAGCCCTTGTTCAGCTGGTCACTATCTTATATAGGATATATGTAACCCTTGATTAGCTGATATCTTTCTCTTATAGTGTGTATGTAACCCTTGATCAGCTGGGGACTATCTGTTATTGTGTGTATGTAGCCCTTGTTCAGCTGGTCACTATCTTATATAGGATATATGTAACCCTTGATTAGCTGATATCTTTCTCTTATAGTGTGTATGTAACCCTTGATCAGCTGATCACTATCTGTTATTGTGTGTATGTAGCCCTTGTTCAGCTGGTCACTATCTTATATAGGATATATGTAACCCTTGATTAGCTGATATCTTTCTCTTATAGTGTGTATGTAACCCTTGATCAGCTGGTGACTATCTGTTATTGTGTGTATGTAGCCCTTGTTCAGCTGGTCACTATCTTATATAGGATATATGTAACCCTTGATTAGCTGATATCTTTCTCTTATAGTGTGTATGTAACCCTTGATCAGCTGGTGACTATCTGTTATTGTGTGTATGTAGCCCTTGTTCAGCTGGTCACTATCTTATATAGGATATATGTAACCCTTGATTAGCTGATATCTTTCTCTTATAGTGTGTATGTAACCCTTGATCAGCTGGTGACTATCTGTTATTGTGTGTATGTAGCCCTTGTTCAGCTGGTCACTATCTTATATAGGATATATGTAACCCTTGATTAGCTGATATCTTTCTCTTATAGTGTGTATGTAACCCTTGATCAGCTGGTGACTATCTGTTATTGTGTGTATGTAGCCCTTGTTCAGCTGGTCACTATCTTATATAGGATATATGTAACCCTTGATTAGCTGATATCTTTCTCTTATAGTGTGTATGTAACCCTTGATCAGCTGGTGACTATCTGTTATTGTGTGTATGTAGCCCTTGTTCAGCTGGTCACTATCTTATATAGGATATATGTAACCCTTGATTAGCTGATATCTTTCTCTTATAGTGTGTATGTAACCCTTGATCAGCTGGTGACTATCTGTTATTGTGTGTATGTAGCCCTTGTTCAGCTGGTCACTATCTTATATAGGATATATGTAACCCTTGATTAGCTGATATCTTTCTCTTATAGTGTGTATGTAACCCTTGATCAGCTGGTGACTATCTGTTATTGTGTGTATGTAGCCCTTGTTCAGCTGGTCACTATCTTATATAGGATATATGTAACCCTTGATTAGCTGATATCTTTCTCTTATAGTGT
This sequence comes from Sepiola atlantica, assembly GCA_963556195.1. NCBI lineage: Eukaryota > Metazoa > Mollusca > Cephalopoda > Sepiida > Sepiolidae > Sepiola > Sepiola atlantica. The sequence continues at coordinate 33,924,276 of OY744551.1, forward strand.
GTATGTAACCCTTGATCAGCTGGGGACTATCTGTTATTGTGTGTATGTAGCCCTTGTTCAGCTGGTCACTATCTTATATAGGATATATGTAACCCTTTGATTAGCTAATATCTTTCTCTTATAGTGTGTATGTAACCCTTGATCAGCTGGTGACTATCTGTTATTGTGTGTATGTAGCCCTTGTTCAGCTGGTCACTATCTTATATAGGATATATGTAACCCTTGATTAGCTGATATCTTTCTCTTATAGTGTGTATGTAACCCTTGATCAGCTGGTGACTCTCTGTTATTGTGTGTATGTAGCCCTTGTTCAGCTGGTCACTATCTTATATAGGATATATGTAACCCTTGATTAGCTGATATCTTTCTCTTATCTTGTGTATGTAACCTTTGATCAGCTGATCACTATCTGTTATTGTGTGTATGTAGCCCTTGTTCAGCTTGTCACTATCTTATATAGGATATATGTAACCCTTGATTAGCTGATATCTTTCTCTTATAGTGTGTATGTAACCCTTGATCAGCTGGTGACTATCTGTTATTGTGTGTATGTAGCCCTTGTTCAGCTGGTCACTATCTTATATAGGATATATGTAACCCTTGATTAGCTGATATCTTTCTCTTATAGTGTGTATGTAACCCTTGATCAGCTGGTGACTATCTGTTATTGTGTGTATGTAGCCCTTGTTCAGCTGGTCACTATCTTATATAGGATATATGTAACCCTTGATTAGCTGATATCTTTCTCTTATAGTGTGTATGTAACCCTTGATCAGCTGGTGACTATCTGTTATTGTGTGTATGTAGCCCTTGTTCAGCTGGTCACTATCTTATATAGGATATATGTAACCCTTGATTAGCTGATATCTTTCTCTTATAGTGTGTATGTAACCCTTGATCAGCTGATCACTATCTGTTATTGTGTGTATGTAGCCCTTGTTCAGCTGGTCACTATCTTATAAAGGATATATGTAACCCTTGATTAGCTGATATCTTTCTCTTATAGTGTGTATGTAACCCTTGATCAGCTGGTGACTATCTGTTATTGTGTGTATGTAGCCCTTGTTCAGCTGGTCACTATCTTATATAGGATATATGTAACCCTTGATTAGCTGATATCTTTCTCTTATAGTGTGTATGTAACCCTTGATCAGCTGATCACTATCTGTTATTGTGTGTATGTAGCCCTTGTTCAGCTGGTCACTATCTTATATAGGATATATGTAACCCTTGATTAGCTGATATCTTTCTCTTATAGTGTGTATGTAACCCTTGATCAGCTGATCACTATCTGTTATTGTGTGTATGTAGCCCTTGTTCAGCTGGTCACTATCTTATATAGGATATATGTAACCCTTGATTAGCTGATATCTTTCTCTTATAGTGTGTATGTAACCCTTGATCAGCTGATCACTATCTGGTATTGTGTGTATGTAGCCCTTGTTCAGCTGGTCACTATCTTATATAGGATATATGTAACCCTTGATTAGCTGATATCTTTCTCTTATAGTGTGTATGTAACCCTTGATCAGCTGATCACTATCTGTTATTGTGTGTATGTAGCCCTTGTTCAGCTGGTCACTATCTTATATAGGATATATGTAACCCTTGATTAGCTGATATCTTTCTCTTATAGTGTGTATGTAACCCTTGATCAGCTGATCACTATCTGTTATTGTGTGTATGTAGCCCTTGTTCAGCTGGTCACTATCTTATATAGGATATATGTAACCCTTGATTAGCTGATATCTTTCTCTTATAGTGTGTATGTAACCCTTGATCAGCTGATCACTATCTGTTATTGTGTGTATGTAGCCCTTGTTCAGCTGGTCACTATCTTATATAGGATATATGTAACCCTTGATTAGCTGATATCTTTCTCTTATAGTGTGTATGTAACCCTTGATCAGCTGATCACTATCTGGTATTGTGTGTATGTAGCCCTTGTTCAGCTGGTCACTATCTTATATAGGATATATGTAACCCTTGATTAGCTGATATCTTTCTCTTATAGTGTGTATGTAACCCTTGATCAGCTGATCACTATCTGTTATTGTGTGTATGTAGCCCTTGTTCAGCTGGTCACTATCTTATATAGGATATATGTAACCCTTGATTAGCTGATATCTTTCTCTTATAGTGTGTATGTAACCCTTGATCAGCTGGTGACTATCTGTTATTGTGTGTATGTAGCCCTTGTTCAGCTGGTCACTATCTTATATAGGATATATGTAACCCTTGATTAGCTGATATCTTTCTCTTATAGTGTGTATGTAACCCTTGATCAGCTGGTGACTATCTGTTATTGTGTGTATGTAGCCCTTGTTCAGCTGGTCACTATCTTATATAGGATATATGTAACCCTTGATTAGCTGATATCTTTCTCTTATAGTGTGTATGTAGCCCTTGATCAGCTGGTGACTATCTGTTATTGTGTGTATGTAGCCCTTGGTCAGCTGGTCACTATCTTTTATAGGGTATATGTAACCCTTGATTAGCTGATAACTTTCTCTTATAGTGTGTATGTAGCCTTTGATCAGCTGGCTACTATCTGTTATAGTGTGTATGTAGCCCTTGTTCAGCTGGTCACTATCTGTTATAGTGTGTATGTAGCTCTTGATCAGCTGATCACTATCTGTTGTAGCGTATATGTAGCCTTTGATCAGCTTCTAACTATCTATAGTATGTATGTAGCCCTTGTTCAGCTGGTCACTATCTTTTATAATGTATATGTAACCCTTGATTAGCTGATAACTTTCTCTTATAGTGTGTATGTAGCCTTTGATCAACTTGTCATTATCTGTTATAGTATGTATGTAGTCCTTGTTCAGCTGGTCACTATATGTTATAGTGTGTATGTATCCCTTGGTCAGCTGGTCACTATATGTTATAGTGTGTATGTAGCCTTTGGTCAGCTGGCCACTATCTGTTAAAGTGTGTATATAGCCTTTCATCAACTGGTCACTATCTGATATAGTGTGTATGTAGCCTTTGATCAGTTGGTCATTATCTGTTATAGTGTGTATGTAGCCCTTCATCAGCTTGCCACTATCTGTTACAGTGTTATGTATACCTTGGTCAACTGGTCACTTTCTCTTATAGTGTATATGTAGCCTTTGGTCAGCTGGTCAATATCTGTTATAGGGTATGTAGCCCTTCATCAGCTGATCACTATCTGTTATAGTGTGTATGTAGCCCTTGATCAGCTGGCCACTATATGTTATAGTGTGTATGTAGCCCTTGATCAGCTGGCCACTATATGTTATAGTGTATATGTAGCCCTTGATCAGCTGGCCACTATATGTTATAGTGTGTATGTAGCCCTTGATCAGCTTGTCACAATCTGGTTAACTGGTAAATTAAAATAGGCTGTATCTCTATATACGCATTAGAATTTTCTGATAAGGCTATATATTTGAAGGCTTACGAATTTGAACTTGGCCTTTTATTTTCATTGGATAAAAATTTAATTTTAGTAAGCAATTTTATTATTGACATTTCTAGTATAAATAAGAGTTTGGGGATAGCCAGCCTTTTAGTAATATATGCTACTTGTTCGATATTATATATTAAATTAACAATTTGAAAAACTTTTGAATTGCAATCCTCTTAACAAGGAAGAGGACTATTGTAGGGAACATGAACATGAAGAGGGCTTACTTGCGAAACGTCCTCGGGTTTGCTTGTCCTGTGCGCTGCGAGTGAAAGAAAGAAAGAAGGAAAGAAATCCAACATGGCGTCCCTGAATGTTTATTACATACAGTTCACGCAAAATCTCGCAAAGTCTCGCTGCACGTATGGAAATTAGGTGTGACTGGATATTATAAAAAGCGAGTCTCGTACCGTCTCAGAAAAAACGGAGTGTGCGAAGCGAGTGCACGTGTCGAGCAGTGAGAGCTGCTTTGGAGGTTAACAGTGATTTGCGACCTTCGTTATTACTACAACTATTTAATAAGAAATATAACAGTAGCAGTATCGAAAGGATCATGGTTAAAAATTACTTCATGTAAACAAGTTCAGGGGTAGGCTTAGACGGGTAAAATCATGTAAGTAGTGGTATCACGATTATGGCAACCTAGACTTTATATACAGATAGATTAGGGGCTGTGATTTTTCTTAGTTTTGGACTCTAAATGTGTTCGAGGGCATTGGGCATTTGAGCACGTAAATGGACCAAGATGTAATAGTGAAATCAAAATTATACTCGATCAATAAAGTTATGGTTTTGAGAGAAAATCTCTATTAATTGCCCTTAGTATAAATTGTTTTTCTGTTATAAAAATAAATTCAGATACTTAGTTAAACTGTTGCCGCATTTCGATTGTTTTAAATATGTTTTTTTTTTAGTCCCCCCTAAACTTCTAACAGTAATTCTTGTTCTAAGGAAAATAATCCATAAATTTTAAGGACCGAATTATTGCCCTTTTATATATACATATATCATATATTTAAAAATAAGTGTTTTCAACATGATAAATAATAAATACTATTAATTACCGGATTAATTCTATTAACTATACTTTTTAATTTCTTTTATTTTTTGATTTTCGTATTTTTATTTTTTTATATTTTTTATTTTATTTTCCTTTAAAAGATAATAATTATGACATCAGTAGATCTATTAGTATCTTAGCCGTTTAAGTCTTGTGGGGGTCGTCATGCCTTTTTTTGGTGATAACTTCCTCCACAAATAAAAATAATAATAAGAAGACTTACATGCAAAAACAGCGGAAGTTTATTCACTGAAATAAACCATTAACAAATATAACATATTTCCTTTTGTAATGAGTTCAGAAGTCCTTTCTTTAGTTTCAGGGTAAGTAAAAAGGAGAATGTCTTTTGTTTTGTTGAAATGCTCATGTGTTATAAAATGTTAAGAGAGGCAATAGGTAATGTTCGCCTGTGAAATTGTATGAAGCGCGCGAAAGGTGAAATGGAAGAGTGATAGTAAGACGCGTGTAACCTCCGAATGAAGAGTCAGTTGAGAGAGAGAGGGTTTGATGTTTGTGTGTGCTTAAATACTATTTGGATAGGCTCCAGCGAGCTTAAGGAGAAAAGTTTAGAAAAATGTCTTTGGAGAAATCCCATTGGACAGAAATATCACGTGGTGTGCTCCCTACTACGTCCGCTCGTTTTGAGTTGATTTAATATATAAGGCCACACCGGAATTTGCGTGGGCGTTATTTTTTATCTTTCACGCGCCAATACAATTATATTCACACTGCGCGCCTAAATTGTATTTATCCCAAACAACAATTTTTATCCGAATCTTAACCGTGTCAACTGGCACAGTCTCTCAGTAAGAAGAATTCGTTTGGTGCCGATCTATTATTTAAGGGGCTAGCTTTAACAATAACCGCTGTTTCACATTAGTTTTATTTAAATTAAAAATATTTAATTAGGTATTCTCACCTTTCAGATTAATAATTAATAATCATTAGCATTTAGTAATAATTTTCCAACTGTGTTTTTAGCTTTATTTGGGGGCATTTCTATTTAGGTCTGTGACCGATATGCCTGGTTGGTGAGGCTGACTGTATGGTTTTAGTTTAAAATCACCATAGGTGAGACTGCTTTCGAATTCTGAATGTTTTTGTTCGGGGGGGGGGGGGTCTAATTGTTTTTGCTGCCTCTCTACTCTATCGTTATTTCCATGGAATGTGCTCGACTGAGCTCCAATTTCTGGTTCATCCTTGTAAGACATTCACAGCAAGAACTCACCTTCTACCACAACTGAAAATTATCAAGCTTTCATCGGACCTCTCATTTTTTAAAAATCTACTCCCCTTTTTCCTGTTTTTTTTTTAACGTTTAAAGTCGTTGCTACAATTTCAATACACATTCTAATATTCTCTGAAGATTAACAGATGGGCTACTGTTCACGTGTCCTTTTCATAGCCAATTCCGTGTGTTTATGTATGTCTCTTCTTTTCGTCAGTCTTATAAATCGTCTATGTAACTGCTTCTATTTATCTTCCTCCCACAAGGTAAGATGTGACACAAGGTCGGGAAAGTGGGAAAGAACCAGCGCTCGAGAATTTGAGCACTCTGGCTGTTTAAAAATTGCCTGGGCAGCCCCGTCGGCATTCCCCGGTACGGGCGCCTCAGACAGTAAGCAATAAACTTACTCCTCCCCAAAGAGGGGAGGCAAAGCCTGGAAGGGTGCACCTCCTAGAACTGTACAGGACCGACAACCACCAATAGACCGGCGTAAATCCAGACCCGAAGGCCCGGACGATACCGGTTTATTAGGCGGGGTATTAACCCCCTCTGCTTCTCTGTTAGCAGTGATAATTCACCTTTTTTATATCTATGACGTCACACACTCAAATCGAAAGAAACGACAAATCTATAAATTCATACGTTTTCATTAATACACGAGTTTCAAAGTGAGTTTCAAAGTGAGTGTGGGGTCTGTGCATTTGTGCTACATTTGCACTTGGATTATTAGCACAAAATCGTAGTTGTTGGATTACCGCTTACCTATGGGTATAGCTTTTTGCTGGGCACCATTCTGACACCGCACGTGGGTGTCTGTCTGCCCCGCCGTGGTCGCCACTCTCACTACCACCATTGCTGTAAGGCTGTTCGTTGCTTCTGTCATCATCATCATCATCATCATCATCATCATCATCGCCGTCAGGAACAAAAATATGCAAACGTCGTAGATATTCTGACATAAATACTGACAGAATTTCTGTGTGGGGTATGAAAGGAAAAGAGACTCTAGGGTGAATTTGTGAAAGATACCATATCACTTTGGCCACTTGTATTCATTGTCCCGCCCCACCCTGGGTTAGCGGGACGACCACTTTTCATGTTTGCCTGTTTGTGAATCAGGAACAAGAGCGTCGACAAAGCCTCCCACTGTCATGACGTCACTTCTGTCTTCCGTTTTGTGCTCCTACACTCTTTTGAATCCAAAAGTAAAATGTTGAAATCAAATCGTAGATGGAGCGTACTTAAATGGAAATTATGTGAGAAAGCTGGCCATGTTTGATAACTTCCCGGGCCTTAGTAGAAAAGTGAATGGTATTATTGGTGAGATATATCGTATATGGAGCTTACCCTTTTCACTATAGGTTTTATCTACTAAAAGTTTACTTTTGGTTTATATATATATATAATGGCTAAAAAGAGACAATATTTATTAATCATGATGAATTAAGAATTATAAAGATGAAAGGGCAGCTGACCGGTTTCGTACCTCGCTCAACAGAGCCAAATATCGAGGTATCGTGTAAAAGATACAATAAAGATGCTATGAGAATTATAGTGAGGGAAAGGGGTAAAAAAAAGAAAAAAAAAGTTCAATCAAATAGAAACAACATTAAGCCTGTGCCTCTAATTTCAGTGTCGACTTATTCTCCATTCTTAGTAAGTCGCACTCTCCCTACCATCTCAAGATCATAGAAACAATCTATATTTAATCCTTGAGACCTTCTCTTTGCTTGCAAAGAGAAAATCTCCTCGGGCTTAATGTTGTTTCTATTTGATTGAACTTAAAAAAAATTTTTTTTTTTACTCCTTTCACTTTTATTGTCATTAAGGGTATGCAAGCACAACAGGGCTATGTATTTTACTAGTAGGGATTTGTCTTCAGCGCACCTCGCACACTTCATCCACTCATGCATAGAGATTTATACTGAGTGATGTGATAATGAAATGGTTTGGTTGATATGTAGTCATACCCTTAATGACAATAAAAGTGTAAAAATTTGGGAATTTCCTTGCTTTTGTACATTTAGTGTATATGAATTTTCATCTTAACCCTATTAAAGGCATATGATTTCAGTATACTGGCATTTTTTATGGAATGTCACTACTTTTGTAAAGGCTATGCCTCAATACAATGCCTTCTCATAAGGTTTTTTGGAATTTTCTGGAAAACTAAGGTATATGGTAAACTGAAATTAAAATGCCATCAACTAGACACTAGAACCTCTATCTCTGCCAAAGGTCAGCTGAATCCATCAAATAGTTGATGAGATACAGGGTGGCACATACGTACTGCGTATGTACGTACGTATGTACACACAGATAACATGATTTCATGATTGAACTTTCTGGATCTCTGGGTTGCCTTGACTAATGATGCTGAAATTCTACACACTTATAGAACCTATCAAATAAAAATTTTGAGCAAAGTTTTAACTAATTTGGTTTATTGGTTTTTGAGTTATGATTGATCAAAGAAATGAGATTTCCAGCATAGGCCATTCTTGAAGTCTCTTAAGGGATAGAGCGCTCTTGCGCCTCCCTTGATTATCCACCTAAAACCCTTGAAAATAATCCAAAGAAACTAAAATTTGAGTAATATTTATTAATTGATGTCTAATACCTATTTTTAAAATTTCACAAAAATCAAAGGTATCTGAATTTTCACGAAGGGCTTCAATGATTAATCGGAATCTGGAATCGAAAAATGTGAACTTTTTGGCATATCGAAATCGGAAAAATTTGAACCTAATTTCCGATATTTTCTATCATTAGCCGACCGAACAACATACCTATAATAATATACTTTTCACGTCAAATCATTGTACATATTGTTTACTTTGGAAAGAAAACATTTCTCTTTTTTAATTTAAAATGAATAAAAAATATTTGATAAATGTTCACTAATATTGGTCCCCCGATTTATAAAATCGGGGGACTTATGTTTTGAGGCATGTCCATCCATCCGTCCGTCTGTCCGGATTTTTCTCCGCAACCATCCATTGAATTTCTCTGAAATTTTGCATGAAGTTGTAACTTTGGTCAGGTTAGAAAGTGACATTCTTCGATTTTTAAAAAAAAATCTGGTTAGCCCCCTAGGGGGTCAAAAGGCCCCAAAATGGCAAAAAATGACATTTTTTGCCCATAACTTTTCATCCATCAATTCAATTTCTCTGAAACTTGGCCAAAATGTGGAGGCAATTATTCTTAATAGAAAATAAGTATCGCTGACCTGGGAAAAAATCTGGTTCGCACCCCCAGGGGGTCAAAAGCCCCAAAATGGCAAAAAAATGACCCTTTTCTCCCATAACGTTTGATCCATCCATTCAATTTTTCTGAAACTTGGCCAAAATGTAGAGGCAATTGTTCTGGATATAAAATGAGCATCCTTGACCTCAGAAAAATTCTGGTTCGCGCCCCCAGGGGGTCAAAAATGCCTCAAATTGCCCAAATTTATTGCATTTACACTCGCCACATTGAGTCATATACAGAGGGGGACCACGCACGCGCGGCTTGTTTTTATTATTATGCTTATTTATTTTAAGCAATCACACTATTTTAGATCTATATGGAGAAGTTAAACAGATTTTTACTTTTGTCTTATTACGCCAAACTCTTTAGTGGTTTAAAAAGACAAAATATTTTAGTTTAATTAGTGGGCGTGTTGATAGTGTGTTCGCCTTCAGTTCCAATATTTTATGTTATCATGGGTTCGAATCTCACAAGAGACAATTGTTTTTTGGGGTTTTTTTTTTCTTTAGCGTTCTAATTTCCTAACCGATATTGATCATCAGTATAAACCTGAATCATTTTTTTTTAAATTAAAAATGGATGAAAAATATTTCATCGCTGTTCTTAACTTTTAACCCTTAAAATCTTTTTGTTTCAAATATGACACATTCCAACAAAATGCCTATTTAATATAATATTCAACAAAAATGTGTCAAACTGCAACTTGTTTCACATCTGCAACGAGCCCGTTGGCAAGTGTGAGTAGGTATTAATATGAAGTTGCATCAGCACACCCGCTAAATATATTGGATGTCACAGGCGAGTGTCATCAGTGTGTCATCTTCCTAATTCAAGAGACTAAACTTTTAAATCTGGTCATTATAATGGTAAGTAAAAATTTATTTTATGATTCTCTAGTGTATTATGATTATTTAGAAGCATATATTGTAGTGTTTAGTTATACATGTAAAATTTTATGCCATTTGTTGCACATTTGCAATATCATTTATTTCTGTTCAATAAGTATATATATTTTCTAAATATCATTTATACTACTTTATATTGCCCCTATGAAACGTTTTTCATTTGATAACCTTTTTTTTTCAAACCAATATAAAAAATAAAGCATTTAAAGGTGAATCTTGGCTATAAAATTGAAGAAAAGTTGAGAAAATTGGTATAGATGGATACTTCAGTTAGTATATATGAGATATTAACTATGATAGTAACCCCTCTATCTATATGGTCTGATAGTAAACCCTCTATCTACATGGTCTGATAGTTACTCCTCTATCTATATGATCTGATAGTAACCCCTCTATCTATATGGTCTCATAGTTAACCCTCTATCTACATGGTCTGATAGTAACCCCTCTATCTACATGGTCTCATAGTTAACCTTCTATCTACATGGTCTGATAGTAACCCCTCTATCTACATGGTCTCATAGTAACCCCTCTATCTACATGGTCTCATAGTAACCCCTCTATCTACATGGTCTCATAGTAACCCCTCTATCTACATGGTCTCATAGTTAACCCTCTATCTATATGGTCTGATAGTAAACCCGTTATCTATACGGTCTGTTAGTTACCCCTCTATCTGTATGGTCTGAAAAATGAAAAGCAAAAAACTACTACATACTGTTGACCTTGTCACCAAACTTAAATCTCTCTAACGTTCAAAAATAGATTTATCTGAAGAATTGTTGCTTTTGAAAACACCATTTTAAGATTCCTCTTCCTTGTTTATCCATTTACGTTCTTGTTTCTTTGATTAACTAAATACCTGTCTTACACATAACGTTAAGTCCAGGCCTGCTGTACGTTTCCGCGTGAGCTTTTTTCAAAAGACAATGTTAGTCTTAACTTTTACCATCTCATTCAGTACGAAACCAAACTGACGAGAAGATATTCCAGCATGACACCGCACAAAAGAACCTTTTGTTTAAATCTATTTTTAAATACCATTAAGACCTAACAGTTGGAGAGAAATAATTCTTACTGCTATTATTTACATCCGGGTCATAATAATTATTTCAGTACATGTGTATAAACAACAACAAAAAAACACTCATTACATTTCATAAACGCATCACACATTTTTAATTTTAACGGCTGAAGTTCGTTCAGATAAAGAACAAAAACATTCTTTTCACATCATAATTGCACATTTTTTAAATTCTAACGACTGTTTTGTTTAAAAAAAAAAAAAGATGAATATATAAATAATTTTGGTTTTCCTTTTTTCATTTTCGATATATACAATGGGTGCAATAAGTATCCAATACAAAGCAAAAAGTTGATTTATTTTTATTACACCAAAGCAAAAACGATAAAAAGTGCTATTCTAATGTATTTTTGCATGATAAATACAATCCTTGTATCAAAAATCATAATTACGCATTCACTAGATAATTACATAAATGTCATATTTAAGGTTCAAAAAGTATCCGATACAAAGAAAAAAATAGTTTTAATTAGCAAATATTTGTCATGTGATGGTCCAGATAGTTACTACAAAACTTTAGAACTTTCTATTGTGTGAACTAACTGTAGCGATCATCAGTGGCGTCTTGCCTTGTTTGGGGTGAACATTGGTAAAAAAAAAAATCAACCACAATCTGACATTTAAATAAGGAGTCTATTGCTTCGCACGTTTATACAATGTCTAAAACCGGAGAATTGTCGGAAAAGACAAGAAAATCAATTATTCAACTAAACATAGATGGTTCAGGGTACAGAAAAATTTCAACAATGTTGAATATCCCAATTTCGACCGTCAGTGACACAATTCGTAGATGGAAGTCATACAAGTGCACATCAAGTCTGCCACGTCGAGGGCGTCCTTCAGACATTTCTAACCATATGGCTTGACATTTGGTTCTTGAAATTAAGAAGAATCCACGAATTACTCGTTCTGAACTACAAAAAAATTTAGAAGCATCCGGGACACGTGCATGCAAGAATACAATTAGGACAGTACTTCGAAAAAAGGATTCCAATCTCGGACAACAAGAAAAACCCCTTTTTTTAAAGCCAATTCATATCAAGAATCGTTTGAAATTTGCCAAAGAACATTTGGAGAAACCTTCAAGTTTTTTGGATAAAATATTATGGTCAGATGAAACGAAAATTGAGTTATTTGGTCGAAACAGTGTAAGTCATGTTTGGAGACAAAAGAACTCAGAATTTGATCCAAAGAATACCATCCCTACAGTGAAGTTTAGAGGTGGTAGTATAATGGTTTGGGGTTGTTTCTCTTCTTCCGGCCCTGGAAAACTTCACATCATAGAAGGGAGAATGAATTCCCAAATGTATCAAGCTATACTTCAAAATAATCTGACTAAATCTGCAGATGATTTGAACTTACCTAATGATTGGATATTCCAACAGGACAATGATCCCAAGCACACGGCTAAGGAAACTACTGCATGGTTTGGTAAGAATGAAATAGAGGTATTAGGATGGCCAAGTCAATCACCTGACCTCAATTCAATTGAAAATCTGTGGCGAGAGTTGAAGTTAATGGTACAAAAAAAGAGATATCCGAGGAATCTGACAGAACTTAAACGAATCTGCCAAGAAGAGTGGGATAAAATTCCAGTTGACATTTGTAACAATCTTGTAAGGAAGTATCCAAAACGTTTGCAAGCTGTTATGGCCAGTAGGGGGCATATTACTAAAACTATTTTTTCTTTGTATCAGATACTTTTTGAACCTTAAATATGACATTTATGCAATTATCTAGTGAATGCGTAATTATATATGATTTTTGATACAAGGATTGTATTTATCATACAAAAATACATTAGAATAGCACTTTTGTATCGTTTTTGGTCTGGTGTAATAAAAATAAATCAACTTTTTGCTTTGTATCGGATACTTATTGCACCCACTGTATATATATATATATATATATAGTAAGCTATGAAATTATATTCATGGCAATTAAGCTACACAGAGGCTCCCTTGTTTCATCCCCGGGGGGGGGGGTCTTCAGGCTAAAATGCATGAAGTTATTTTTGCCGAGTGTTTGTATATATACGGCTAGCTAATTAACCAATCAGATTCTTTGTTGTTCTCTCAGCCAATCGTTGGGCTTCCCACGAACAAAGGTCTGTTTAGTGTTACTTCCTATATCCTGTTCTATTGTTGTTTTCTATAGATTTGCCTATATCCTGTTTCTTTGTTGTGCCAATATAATGGGTGAATTTATTTTAACATGTGGTTCCTCATATTTCTATTTTTAAATTCTTAGGTTTTTGTTTAGTTTTTTTTTTACTTATTTGTTTATTTATATATCGTTAGCTAAAGGTAAATTTATTTCTGTGTAGGCAGCTGTTTGCTATCTCACTTCTACAGTTTAATAGATTTCGGGGGTCTTTAAAGTTTAGGATTTCAAATTTTTCATTCAGACATAATCTACACACATCATTTAAATTGCTACATGTACTGGTCTGTCGTATTATTTTCCATTGAATTATTGGTGAGCGCCCATTTTCTTTGAGCTCCCAATAGTGGTTTGCTAGTGCTGTTTTAATTCGACGTTCTCTGTTTTTAAATGTGCTTTTGTGGTCATAATATCTGGTTTTAAAATCTAGGGAGGTCATACCCACGTAGTACTTCTTGTTATTCAGTCTTTCCTTGACAAATATTGTGGCTTGGTATACAATACTTTTGGTTAGGCATTTATTTTGTAGTGGACAAAGTGTACGATTTATACAGTTACATCGTTTCTCTTCATTGCTAACTTTTTCATTTCTATTCTATTTTTATTTTAGTCTGAAGATCCCCCCCCCCCGGGATGAAACGCGGGAGCCTCTGTGTAGCTTAATTGCAATAAATATATTTTCATAGCTTACTACCTAGCTCTACTTACGTATCAAGCACTGTTGAAGTAAATACTGAAAATGAATACATAAAAAATTATATCTCCTATGTGGATACATGAAATAGTAATATATATATATATTTATATATATATATATATATTTGTCGCTCCTCAAAAAAGTAGAGCACTGTAAGTGTAGTATTAACACAGCATGACATCACTAGCTTTAAATGCATCGTTCCTTTCATTAAAAAGTAGAACGCTCTCAGACGTTAAGCCGCCGATAAAGTGTTAAAATTATCACAGTTTATTCGCTATTTAAAATTGGCCGTGTGGTTAAGTCGTCAGATTTGAGTTGCAAAATACTCGTAATCCGGGGTTTCGAATCGCATGACCGGTAATGAATAGTCATATCTCTATGCTGATGAGTAAAAAAAAAGGTAAAGGTCGCATAGCCTGGACGCGCACGAGTGTCGTTGCCGACATCGCACACTGCCCATGGCCGTAGCGGCGGTGATTTGTTAAGAATCACCGTGTCTAGGGCACAGCATATGGAAGGCGGAGCCCATCCCTCTCCTTCTGCTGCCTTGAACCTTCCCTGAGTTTTAGTCAGGTACCCATTTACTGCTGGGTGGACAGAGGGAGTTTTCAGACCCGAAAATTTGCATGCCGTGAGTGGGATCGAACCAGGGTCGTCTAGCCCAAAGACAAGTGCTATAACCACTCGTCCACAGGCCCTCCCTCTGATGAGTCCCGATTATTAAAAAGGACGAAACTTATACGTACATAGATAATAAACAATAACAAATATTTATTATATATATATATATATATATATATATATATATATAGTTGTAATCCGGGGTTTCGAATCGCATGACCGGTAGTGAATAGTCATATCTCTATGCTGATGAGTCCCGATTATTAAAAAGGACGAAACGTATACGCACATAGATAATAAACAATAGCAAATATTTATTATTATTAATTATTATTATTATTATATATATATATATATATATACATATATATCTGATAAATATTATTTTTACTTTGATAAGAATTTTTTACTTTATATTTATTTTTTTTTACACACTCAAACTATTTTAGATCTAGGTAGAGAGGTAAGAAAATCCTTATGTCGAACGCATATAAGTATGAGATAAAAAAACTAAATATTTTTGTGGTTTGCCTTTAATTAAAATATTTTATGCCATTGTGGGTTCGAATCTAACACTAGACGATTGTTTTTTTTTGCTATAACTTCTTCATCATCAGATTTATTTTTGAACAGGCTTTTGATTAGCCCTCTATAAGAGGGTGGGACCTGCCTGTCAGTCTTGATCAAAGTCTTTCACTCTAGGCACGGCGGTCATGATGATCTAAGTTTATAATCCTCAGGGCTGCATGGTCACGTTTACACAGCTCATCCCAAGAAAACCTCCGTCTTCCAGTCTGCCGACTTGATTCTGAACCGCGACATCCAGCTGGAGCTTCACTTGATATGGCTAAACCATCTCATCTTGCCCATACTTTTTTTTTTTTGAACTTAAAATATTTCTCAAGGTTTGGGTGAGAGTAAAAAAAAGTTGGGGGGGGGGGGGGGGCTAGAGAGATTAAGGGTCGGGGAAAATTTTAGGGGTCAGGTCAAACTTTTTAGGGGGACAGGCCAAATTTTTTTATTTTTTTTTTATTTGAACTTAAAATATTTCTCAGGGTTGGGGAGAGTAAACAAAAAGTTGGGGGGGGGGGGGGGCTAGAGAGATTAAGGGTCGGGGAAAATTTTAGGGGTAAGGGCAAACTTTTTAGGGGGACAGGCCAAATTTTTTAATTTTTTTTTTATTTGAACTTAAAATATTTCTCAGGGTTGGTGAGAGTAAAGAAAAGTTGGGGGGGGGGGGGCTGGAGCGATTGGAGGGTCGGGAAAATTTTTAGGGGTAAGGGCAAACTTTTTAGGGGGACAGGCCAAATTTTTTTATTTTTTTTATTTGAACTTAAAATATTTCTCAGGGTTGGGGAGAGTAAACAAAAAGTTGGGGGGGGGGGCTAGAGAGATTAAGGGTCGGGGAAAATTTTTAGGGGTCAGGTCAAACTTTTTAGGGGGTCGGGCCAAATTTATTTCCCGTATACCGAGCCTAGAGAGAAGAGTCTTGAGGAGAGTGTCGTCTTCCGGTCTGACATGACAGATCCATCTAATCATGGCTCTTTCGTTACGCCGCAGTCTCTTTATAGTGTTTGCCGATGCATCCCATGTTTCAGAGCCATAAAGCATAACACTCCTTACACAGCTGGTGTACACCTGTCCTCTAGTTGTGATCGGCAGATGCTTATTTGTCAAGATGGGCAGGAGTTCTCTAAAACCCCTCCAGGCAGACTTGCATCATATAACGTTCCAGTTATTTCCGAGCCGATATTGATCATTATAAACCTAAATAATTTTTTTAAATAAAAAAATAGCTGCAAAAATATTTCACAGATCTTTTTATTTTTAATCTTGGCTAAAAAAAATTAAAATTTGAGAAAACCGACAAAATTCTTGGTCTGTCTTTCTCATCAAATCTTTCTTGGAGTTCATACATTAGATCCATTGCTCTTTCTGCTTCTCGTAAAGTCGGTTCTTCCCTATAGCTCCAAACACTTTCTCATGTATGAGGCTATTCTCGATCTCTACAAATCTACTATCAGATCGTGTATGGAGTACTGTTGTCATGTTTGGGCTGGTGAATCTCTGTCCCATTTGAGGGTTCTTGATAAGGTGCAGAAACGTATCTGTAATTTGACTGGCCCCACCCTTTCTCTCACAGACACAATGTTGCTAGTCTCAGTCTTTTCTATAAATACTATCATGGCATTGTGTTCTTCAGAATTGTGTGATCTATTCCCTGCTACTTTTGTATCAGCCTGTTTGACTCGTTGGTCTAGTGGTCTCCATTAATACAGCTTCCTATTCCAGTAGCTTCTTTTCAAGAACTGAAGGTTTCTGGAACTCTCTTCCTGCTGACTGTTTTCCTCCTATCTATAGCCCTGGTCTTTTCAAGACTAAGGCTAATAGTCATCTCCTGTCTTTGCGATAATCATCATTCGTTCTTGTTAGCTCCTTACATCAAGTGGCTTCATGCCTTGTCTGAAGCGATTTCCATTAAAAAAAAAAAGAAGATATATAAAACAATAATAAAAACAACAAGCAAATTAGATTTTATTCAATTTTTCAGTTTTATTTTGAAGCTCCTGTCCAGCTATGAAGTTATATAGCAGACCAATAAATCCAAAATTTTGGTGGGGAGTTCCTACAGGCATCTGGTGGTGAACTTGGTCAATGACTTTTTGTACACCTCCTTCATAGGGTAAGTTTTACTCCCTAACAAAGTAATGGCCCCTTACTGCTGTACTATATTAATACATATAGTCAAAGGTACATATATATATATATGCATACCAATCCCTGCGTTTTGGCTTGTTTATATAAGTGTAGAGGGGAGGGGGTGGATGGTTTTTAAAAAATGAAGAAAAGCGACAAAGACAAACAAAAATTAAATTCAAATAAAAAAATTAGGATTAAAAAAAAAAACATTGGACGGAGCATTTTTTTTTTTTTTTTTTTTTCTATTATAGGTTATGTAAAAAAAAATTATTTTATTAATGAAAGGATATTAGTTTTTTTTTTTTTTTTTTTTTTTTTTTCTGGTGGGTAATTTTTTGAAAATGGTGAAATATTCCTTGTTCAATTTTTTTTTTTTTTCAAATATTTTTTCTTTCAAATTTTTTTTTTTTTTTCCAAATCTTAACATTTTTTTTTTTTTTTTTGCTTTCAAATATTTTTTTCTTTCAAATTTTTTTCTTTTCTTCCAAATCTTAACATTTTTTTTTTTTTCAACATGTGTCTTTTACAACTTTTGAAATTAATGATCTTTTTGATTATATTAGCTCCAGGGCATTTTCTTTGTCATATCTCCGACCGAATCCATGGCCCCTTTTGTAAGATCTTGGACAGTGCTCTGTGCCCCCACCTTAACTTGTTCGATCACCTCCTGTACTTCTTCCATCCCAGTCTCCTTCAGTTGACTGAATGCCTCTTTAAAATCTTCGCCCGATGGCAGATCCTGTTTTAAGGTACCCAGTTGATCCATGATACCTGGGGCAACACTTGAACTATCCTCCTTAGCTTTTTCCACAGTTCCTGACACTTGGCTCTTCCCTTCGGCAACACCACTCTTCAGATTATCGGCCCCGGTGTTAACGTCTTGCTTCACTGATTGAACGGTTGCTGCTGCTGAACTCTTAATGACATCGGATTCTTTTTTAACAGCATCGAAGCCAGTGGAAGCGCTCTGTTGGGCGGCGGTCATGCCGCTGAGAAATTCTTGACGAGCTGCACTTATTCCACTTTTAACATCGCTCAGGCTGCTGGTGGTGCTTTGTTTCGCATCTTCTAGTCCGGCTGCGATTTCACTCTTTCCGCTCGACACTGCACTCGTGACGCCCTGTTTCGCATCACCTAAGGCACTGGTTGTTGCTGACTTTGCATCATTTAAACCAGACACAACACTTTTCTGAGCATCGCCGACACTCTTCTGCACATCATCGTAGCCACTTGCAGCAGCCGACTTGGCTTCGTTCAATCCATCAACAGCAGTTTTCTGGGTGTCGCTGACAAATCCTGTCACACCTTGACGGACATCACTGATTCCAGAGGCGGCAGCCGATTTAGCGTCATTTAATCCATCAGTGGCGCTTTTTTGAGCATCACTGACAGCGCCGGTCACACCCTGGCGTGCCTCTTCCAATCCGGTGACAGCTGCGGTCTTCGCGTCACCTGCAGCTTTCTTGGCGCCGCTGACAGCCCCAGTCACACCTTGCTGGACATCATCAAAGCCGGTTGCAGCAGCTGTCTTGACTTCGTTAATTCCACTTACAGCAGTTTTTTGGGCATCGCTAACAGCCTCGGTCACACCTTGACGTGCTTCATCTAATCCAGAGGCGGCAGCGGTTTTAGCCTCATTGGCTGCTTTCTGGGCGTTACTGACAGCCCCAGTCACACCTTGGCGCACATCATCAAAGCCTGCGGCAGCAGCAGACTTGGCTTCATTGAATCCACCAACAGCAGTTTTCTGGGTGTCGCTGACAAATCCAGTCACACCTTGACGGGCGTCACTGATTCCACTAGCAGCAGTTTTTTGAGCATCGGTTAGCGCACCTGTGACTCCTTGACGTGCATCATTTACACCATCTGCGGCCGCTGTTTTTGCATCGTTTGCAGCTTTTTGAGCATCGCTCATAACCCCGGTGACACCTTCGCGGACATCACTAACACCTTTAGTGGCTGCTGATTTAGCGTCGTTGATTGAGCTACTCACACCTTGTTTGGCGTCATTCGCAGTATTTGCGGCCGTCTTCTGGGCATCGTTAATTGTACTGATTGCCCCTTGCTTTGCTTCGTTTACTCCACTTACAACATTATCCTTGGCGTCATTGACGGAATCCGCTACATCTTTGGTGACATCTTCGGCACCTTTTTTAAGATCGCCTATTAATTCGCCGGTGGCGTCTTTTGCATCATTAATAGAATCGGTGACGCCTTTCGTGATATCGCCTAATCCACCGGTGATGAATCCTAGGCCACCCTTTGGCTCATCAACGGCACTTTCCCCGTTCTTCTCCTTTGGTTCTTCCCCAGAGATCTTCAAGACGGCAATTCTTACGAGTTCTTGTTTAGCGTGATCTCCAAATTTGCTTTCCCTGTGATCGAAAAGAATGCCTTGATCACCCGGGCCAATGACAAACACACCTGTAAAAGACAAGACAGTTTACAATTAGTATTTCAAAAGCAAAGAATAAAGCATTATAATCATCATCATCATAATATTTGGTTTAACATCCATTTTATATGCTGACATGTGTTGGACGACTTTTAGAAATTGACTTCTAAACTAACCTATCTCTTTCTCTCAAATCCATCTTTATCGCTTCCTGTTTTTCTTTGCCTTCCCCTGATAACTGACCCTGTTTCCTCCTCTGTTTTTTTTATCTATTCTTTTTACCTTTATGGAAGTCGCTCCAGACAAGGCATGAAGCCACGTCATGGAGCTAAATAGCACGAAATATGATTAACACAAAGACAGGAGATGCCTATTGAGCTTAGTCTTGAAATGAATAAGACAATAGGTAGGAGGAAAACAGTCAGCAAGAAAAGAGTTCCACAAGCCTGCAGTTTTTGGAAAGAAGCTACTGGAATAGGAAGATGTATTATAACGAAGTACCTGAATAGCGAATTGATGAAGACCACTAGACTAACGAGTTAGAACAAAAGAAGCCAAGAATAAATTGGACAATTCTGAAGAACGCATGCCATAATAGTACTTATTGAAGAGACTAACACTAGCAACATTACGTCTGTGAGAGAAAGTATGCAAAGAAGAAAGGGTGAAGCCAAAACAAATTACAGATACGCTTCTGAACCTTATCAAGAACCCTTAAATCGGACAGAGATTCACCAGCCCAAATATGACAACAGTACACAATACATAGTCTGAAAGTAGATTTGTAAATATCGAGAATAACCTCAGGTGTGAGAAAGTATTTGGGGCGTTTTCCTTGGCTTTCCCTCTGAACCTCCCCTGTTACCTCAACTGTATTACATCTACTAACCCAAAGACTCTCATCCATTCTTTCAACACGACCATACCAACAAAGTCTACTCTTCTGCACACATCTCCCTATACTGTCCAGATTTAGTCTTTCTCTGAGGTCATCAGATTTAAACCTGTCTTTAAAATTCACATTACACATCTAGCATATAATTCTCATATCATTTCTATTCATGCAACGTATGTCCTCAAACCTCACTGGCCAGGTTTCACTTCCATATATCATCACACTGAGTATGCATGCCTGATAGACTCTTCCTTTGGTCGACAGTGGTGTAACGCCATTGAATTCTCACATAACGACCAATGTCTTTTTTATGGAATCTGAGTGACAATAATCCTCCTAAGAATTCCAGTACTTTATATGCCCTTCCGTTCTTAGTCTGGATAGTCAAATAAAGATTAAACGACTTAATTTTACCATTTTTTTTCCCATAGACAAAAATCTGGTCTTTTTCATACTTAGTGCCATCACAAAGAGGTTATGTTTTACCCAGTGTTTGTTTACCTGTAAGCAACTTCATATATGGCATGATCTCATTAGATCACTAAAGTTGAACAACATCGAGGCTGGTCAGTATCAGATGGGTAATCATTTGAGTATACCAGGCGCTGTATGTGTAGATGACATTTGGTTTTTTGTTTTACAGCATATCAACCCTTTTCGGGTTATTTAATGCCGACTCCGGTCATTTTGGTAAAAGTTTTTATGCTTCAAGTTCTTTATATCTTTAAATATTTATTCATGGTGGTTTGTTTGGGTTGTTTTGTGGAGGAAAAATGTTTTTGTTTTCAGCTTTGCAGAACATGATTAAGTTTTGCAAAGGGAAAGGAAAAAAAATAATAACATCAATGTTTGGTGCATTATAAGGTGAGATGACAACTCCGATCCACTAACAGTGCCAGACAAAAATCCCTTTTGGCTTAGCACTTGGAAGCCACTCCTGCCAGGGTTACAGTGAAGCCATAGGATGCAGCTTGGTGGTTAGGGTTACTCTCAGCAGATGAACTCACCAGATAAAGTCCATGGTAGAGCACTTTAGTTCAATAAAGAACTACTGCGTTATCTATAAGAGTTGCATCCGTAGACAAAATACAGATATCGAAAAATGGACTATGACTCATGCAAAAATATCAGATAGATGACGTGAAAGGGTCTAACTAGCCACCAGCAGGATTTGATATATATAGGGTGGTCACTAGAAAGGCGGGAAATTTGAGGTTGTAAATTTTATCGTTTAAATTTTATTGCGTTCGAGCATCTGTGAGTGTATTATAATATTAGTCTTTGAAAAACTTTATAGAAGTTATTCTTTGTAAAAATAAATTACCGTTTGACAAATTTCCTGCTTTTCTAGCGACCACTTTGTATAATAAAACAAAACCGATATTTCTGTTGATTCAAAAAACCTTAATCTTTAGTGTAGAAAGACCCCGTTCAGCCATAAGCTTTTCTATACCAAAGATTAAGGTTGTTTGAATCGATCAAAACATCTGTTTTGCTTTATAGAAAAGTTTTTGTTTTTATGTCTACTCGCTTGTTATGTTTATCAACTTTTCCATATACTAAAAATTACATTTTGTCTGAAATGTCATTTCATGTTTTAAACTCTCTCGTGTTGGATGGTACTGGAATATGCAGATGACATCAAGCAGTACCTTGAGATACAAAGGACAGATTCTGCACTCTATCGTCTTTCTTGCAATCAGACCTAGAAATAATGGAGAAATGGATCACAGACTGCAACTGAAACTAGCCGTGGAAAGTGTACCATCAGACATTTTGGGAGAAAAAAATCTAGGGTCCACATACTCCTTCCACAACATCACTAATAATCAAGAAGTCTTGTGAACATACTCTGAACATTACTGTCAGCAGCAATTTGCATTGGACAAAGCACATCTCTAAAATTTTCAAGAAGGCCTGTGTCTTCGCATCACTCAGCAAGACCTTTGTTAGACCCTCTCCAGCTATGGTGCTGTAGTAGAGAAAGTTAAAAACACGCACAAAAAAAATTGTATTAACAATTCCCCAAAACACGAATCTCGTTAACGGACTAACTTGACACAAACGACACCAACTGAATTTTTTCTCTTTTTATCTCACTGAACACTAGACGTGGTCCCAACTTGTCACGTCAATTTTACTGTCTGCACCAGAAGAAAAGTTCCTCCTCTTTTTATCTCAACGAGAACTCGCCCATGCAAAACAATGCTCATTTGCATAAGTGAACTCTTGTTATCGCACAAAAATGACAAGATTCTATCTTGTAAGCGGAACGTTCTGGGTTCAATCTCCGATGGGTGACACATGACGCGACCCTCATTCTTTTTCCTCGTGGACCCACATAATACCTGCTACAGGTGCGACCACACTTAAAATTTGCATCATCAGCCTGGAACCCTTATCTTGCTCAGAACATTGACCGCCTGAAAACCATTCAGAGACATACAACCAAGCGAATACTTTCAATCAGGCACCAGCCATACCCGTGTCAGTTTGTTTGTTTGTATATGTGTTTGTTTATGAACCAATCCTAGGTCATGCTCTGAATGCTTTGCTTCCCTTTTGTTCATTGAACCTCTGACTTTGTAATCCCCCAGAAAATTATTAACCATCTTGCCAACAGCAACCTGGAACATCTTTTTGATCTTCATCTGTTTAACGCAAGTGGAGATGCCTACAAAGTCAGAGAACAGTGCGGCTCCCATGACTTTCGGAAACATTTTTTGATGCTCAGAATTGCTAAAGCATGGAACAAAGTCATAATTTTTCTCAATACTAGGACTTATACTTGAGTCGTTAGGATATACAATCAAGAAGTTGATCCTAGGCATTGCTAGACCTCTGCAGACCACTTCTTATGACTTCCAATGACTTTCGAAAACATGCAAAAAAAAAAAAAAAAAAAAAAACTGCCTGCACCACAAAATTTTCCCGAACTACACCTGATGTCCTTTCTTCCATACACCTCCATGCACATGTAGTTTTGATGAGTTGTACTACACCTGAGCATTCCACACAATGATTTCATCTGTCAACATTAAAAAAAATGCAGTTTATATTTCCTTTTCTGTTACAAAACAATACAGACACTTACCCCCAAGTAGGCGTCCCTCTCCAACGGTATTTCCCGTAACACCTTTTCTCTTCGCACGACAAATGTTCATCCAAACAACAGGATTTAGAAGCGCCGCTAAAGATGCCCAACGTTTTTTCGGACCATAAAATATTTTCTGCCAAGAAGAAAAAAAAAAAAAAAAAAAAAAAAGTTACAATCAAAATTGAGAACAAAGTTTTTATAAAAGAAAATTGGTCTGACAGTTATCTTCATCTCGGTTTTTAGAGTTACGTTTCGTTGCAATATTCTTCAGGTGCTTGTTGACGTCGTTTTTCTGGTCATGGATTATTTTAGATAGTTTTACAGTTCTAAAACAACGAAAATAATGTTTTAAAAAATTGTTTAAGTAATCATTAGAATTCAAAGCAGGGTAGTTTTGCCAAGTTGTGATTTAGGAAAGTCTGTAGGTAACTAATAACATTTTGTTACCTTATTGATACCATTGGAGCACAGGGTGGAGCAGGTGCTATTGTGATTGCAAGAGTTAGGAGTGGATGGAGTAAGTTATGGGAACTTTCTGTCTTTACTAACCAGCAGAGCATTACCACTGTCGACCAAGGAAAGAGTTTATCAGACATGTGTATGCAGTGTGATGATGTATGTGTTAAATATCCAGGCCGGGTATACTGAAAAGGTCATTCAGCAAAAGTAGGCGCACTTGACGTGGTCTGACAGTTATCTTCATCTCGGTTTTTAGAGTTACGTTTCGTTGCAATATTCTTCAGGTGCTTGTTGACGTCGTTTTTCTGGTCATGGACTATTTTAGATAGTTTTACAGTTCGAAAACAACGAAAATAATGTTTTAAAAAATTGTAAGTAATCATTAGAATTCAAGGCAGGGTAGTTTTGCCAAGTTGTGATTTAGGAAAGTCTGTAGGTAACTAATAAAAATAAACATTTGTGTTTTTTTGTTTAAAATAGAAATGTGTAAAAATAAAAACAGATTTAGATAAATGAAGTGAGCTGATTGGAAAACCAGAAATTTAATTGAATTTGACAAGAGTAAGTTCAAAGTTCAGGTAACTTTTGCCATTACTAACAAGCAGAGCGTTACCACTGTCAACCAAGGGAAAAGTCTATCAGGCATGTGTACACAGTGTGATGATGTATGGAAGTGACACATGGCCAGTAAGAGTTGAGGACATGTGTTGCATGGAGAGACATGATGAGAATGATATGATGAATGTGTAATTTGAGTTTTAATGAAATGCTTAGATATCATCCGTGCTTACCGTTGTCGACCAAGCAAAGAGTCTATCAGGCATATGTACGCAGTGTGATGATGTATGGAAGTGAAATCTGGCCAGTGAGGGTTGAGGACATGTGTTGCATGGAAAGAAATGATATGAGAATGATACAATGGATGTGTGATATGAGTCTTAAAGACAGGCTTAGTTCTGATGAGCTCAGAGGAAGACTAAATCTGGACAGTATAGGGTGATGTGTGCAGAACAGGAGACTCTGTTGGTTTTGTCATGTTGAAAGAATGGATACAGGTGCTTGGGTTAGGGGGTGTAGAACAGCTAAGGTATCAGGGTCAGTTGGCAAGGGAAGGCCAAGGGAAACATGAGAAGAAGTGATAATGAGTTATTTGAGAGAAAGAGGGATAAATAAAGACCCTGCCAAAGATAGGTTAGTTTGGAAGTTAATTTCTAAAAGCTATCCGACACATTTCAGCATGTAGAACGGATGTTAAACCGAATATGATGATGACGTAAGTTAAAGTCACGAGAAACACATGCACATACAGACACACGAGAAATGGTTACACAATTTTATTAATATTTTACTATAATATCTTACGATTCTCATTCGATAGATTAATTATATCCTGGATTGCCGAGTCGGAGTCAGAGGTTTTGGAAGGAGTCAGAGTCAGAGGTGGAGTTGTAAGAATGATAGGAGTTGAAGCTTTTTAATCTCTGAAGAATCAACAGACAGTCTGAATATTAGAAAACTTTAAAATAAGGGACCGAAGTCGTGATTTTTGGAATCCTAGGGGTCTGAGTCTGACCTTATACCTTCTGACTCCACAACTCCGATTATGTCATCTCATAAAAATTATATAAATGGCTTACAAATTTTTATTTTATTTTTTCAAATCGTATCAGTGCTGATACGATTTGAAAAAAAAAATGTTTTTTTCTTAAAAGATGTTTTATAAGAAAAGGAATTTTAAATAATTGTTGAAGATACTCACCTCAGGATCAAGGAAAACTTCACCAGAAAAAAAACCCTTAAATTCTTCAGTACCCAGAACCTCGTGCACCACAGCATACAAATTAACGCCGTGCTCATCCAGGAAGGGCACTAGAGAGGACAGCGCTTGCGCCTCCTGGTAGGGAAGAAATAAACAACAAAACAAAAATTAAGTTTTGGAATTTTTGAGATGACGATTGATAATTTGTATTATTCAGACTACTATTCTCTTCTTGGTTGTAATATTCACCGGTCAACTTAAATTGGGATCTGCGCAATGAGATGTCTGTTTACATTAGTTTTAAATTTCTGCATGTCAGTACCATCATGGAAACAGGGGGCAGGGAGAGAGTTCCAGAGGCCAGCAGCCCGAGGAAAGAAGCTATTTGAGTAGAAAGCTCTCCGGCATCTGGGGACCTCCACAGTGAATGAATGGGATTTAGTCGATTGTCGAGTTATTCTAGTGAACTTACGACGAGGGGGCACCAGAGTAGCCAATTCATCGGAGCACAATCCATTGAATTTTGTAAAATTAGAATTTAAGTTTACATATTTTATTTTCAGATTTTAATAAATATTTGATTGATCATCATCATCATCAGTTTGGCGATGATGAACATAATTCAAATTTTTTTAATATAGAAGTCGCTCCAGACAAGGCATAAAGCTACTTGATGTAAGGAGCTTATCATAAAATCCCCTGGACTCCAAACAGGCTCGCCAAAAAGTAAGGCCTTCAAGAGCCCAATAGGGAAGAAAGGGGTTATAAAGCTGACAAGAAAGTCTACCCCTATTTATTGAAATCTAAAATAAATACAGAAAAATTAAAATACTACTTGTTTTTTGAATTGTAAACAATAGTAAAAAAAATAATGTGAACTTATCAAAGTTACGTATGGGTGAGAAACACGCAGATACACAAGATCTTGTCTGATAGTTTTAGTCATACAAAAATTTGGTTGTCATGCTTCGTTGGGCATCATATACATCTCTACAAAGTCACTATCAGCTCATGCATGGAGTATTGTTGCCACATGTGGGCTGGTGAACCATCCACTAGTCTCTCCCTCTTAGACAAGGTCCAAAAAAGAGTCTCTAATTTGATAGGTCTTTCACTATCCACCAAGCTTCAGCCTCTGTCCTATTGCCGCAATGTTGCATCCTTCAATGGAATGTGCTCCGATGAACTTGCTGCTCTAGTGCCCCTCGACGTAAATACACTAGACCAACCCGACCATCAGCTAAATCCCATCCATTCACTGTTGAGGTCACCAGATGCCGGAGAGCCTTCTACTCCAATAGCTTTTTTCCTCGGGCTGCCGACCTTTAGAACTCCCTCCCTGCTCTCTGTTTCCCAGACTGTACTGACATGCAGAAATTTAAAACTAATGTGAACTAACAGCTAGCTGAACAGCTCCCAATTTATGATGATTCCCTAAAATTTCACTCTAATTCTGAGTTGCCCCTTACATCTAGTGGCAACTTGCCTTGTATGGGGTGAACTCAGAAATTTTTTTTTCTTTTTTCTAAACTATCTTCTCAATTCAACCATTTAAAAAAAAAGATTCATTACATAGAACTTACAACATAAGTATAGAGATCAAATTCTGTTAAATATTCTATCCAATAGTTCTCAAAACTGTCCTCTTAATTCCTTTTTCATCATCATTTCTGAATTCATCTAATTCCGTCTCAAAATGTTTTACCGTATAGACATTCTTAATCTGATCTGGCAATTTTATAGACATTCTTAATCTGATCTGGCAATTTTATAGACATTCTTAATCTGATCCGGCAATTCTATAACCATTCTTAATCTGATCCGACAATTCTATAGACATTCTTAATCTGATCCGACAATTCTATAGACATTCTTAATCTGATCCGGCAATTCTATAGACATTCTTAATCTGATCTGGCAATTCTATAGACATTCTTAATCTGATCTGGCAATTCTATAGACATTCTTAATCTGATCTGGCAATTTTATAGACATTCTTAATCTGATCTGGCAATTTTATAGACATTCTTAATCTGATCCGGCAATTCTATAACCATTCTTAATCTGATCCGACAATTCTATAGACATTCTTAATCTGATCCGACAATTCTATAGACATTCTTAATCTGATCCGGCAATTCTATAGACATTCTTAATCTGATCTGGCAATTCTATAGACATTCTTAATCTGATCTGGCAATTCTATAGACATTCTTAATCTGATCTGGCAATTCTATAGACATTCTTAATCTGATCTGGCAATTTTATAGACATTCTTAATCTGATCTGGCAATTTTATAGACATTCTTAATCTGATCCGGCAATTCTATAACCATTCTTAATCTGATCCGACAATTCTATAGACATTCTTAATCTGATCCGGCAATTCTATAGACATTCTTAATCTGATCCGGCAATTCTATAGACATTCTTAATCTGATCCGGCAATTCTATAGACATTCTTAATCTGATCCGGCAATTCTATAGACATTCTTAATCTGATCGGGCAATTCTATAGACATTCTTAATCTGATCCGGCAATTCTATAGACATTCTTAATCTGATCTGGCAATTCTATAGACATTCTGAATCTGATCTGGCAATTCTATAGACATTCTGAATCTGATCTGGCAATTTTATAAACATTCTTAATCTGATCTGGCAATTTTTTTCCAAAAATATATGACATACAAATTGATTTTTTTTCTTCCTATTTGTACTTATGACCAGTTTTTCATATCAGTCGGAATCTGCTTTGGCAACTATTCCAACTATGAACGTGTCTGTATGCGTTCACTGTACAAGCCGTGACTGTCAGCTCGTTTTGCAGGTTCAAAGTAGTCGTTCTATTCTGACGTTGGTCGCAATGTGATTTCAGTTTATGCTGAAACAGAAGAGTTCTCCCTCCAAATAAAACCACAAAGACAAGTAACAGGTTTATTTGTTGGAGGTTACAATAGTTCTTGTTTCTTCCTCTGAATAACAGATTTTCAAAATGAGAAATCTCAGCCTGACCAAACGAAAAAAAGTCTAATAGTTTAGAAATCATCTCTCTCTCTCTGAGAGGCACACAGATCCAACTGACAGTCAGACCCCAGAGAACCAAACTGCCTCTGTGACGGCCAGAGGGCCAAGACTCATTGACTTCCCCTGCTCAAAGGCTGGAATATATGTACTTTGCACCGGAAATCTTTGATTCAAGTTTCTTTCCCAGTCATTCCCATTCAGTCACCCAGATAATGGCTAGCCTCATCTATGAACATCAAAGACTTAATCCCCAGGGGGTGTCGACCATTATTCCTGGCAAAACTCAAGTGGTTCATAACGACAGCAGGGAACCTCTGTTTAATGAGACACTTACTTTATTATCAAAGAGAAATCAGACTCTGGGTGGCCCAAACTCAAAATCAGAGATATTTTCTAATTTCTTCTGTGCTACTCCCCCTCCTCCACTAAACCTTCTAAACCTTGGCCTTTTGGCTAAGATCAAAGTGTAGTATCTGTTCCGATGGATACTGCACCCCATACTGGTGTTGTCTTAGCCTTCGGGTCTTGATTTACGCCGGTCAATGGGTCTGTCCTGTGCAGTTCTGGGAGGTCCACCTTCCCAGGCTTTGCCTCCCCTCTTTGGGGAGGAGTAAGTTTATTGCTTACTGCCTGAGGCGCCCCTACCGGGGAATGCCGACAGGGCTGCCCAGGCAATTTTTAAACCCCACTTTCCCGACCCGACCTTGGGTCACATCTTACTTGTGGGAGTAAGATAAAAACTGGCCTTGTGCCTAACTCCTGGAGAGGAGTAAATCAATACTCCCCCTCCCCCACTTCTTTTGGCCGAACATCTCTCACCTGCAGCAAGTCTGAAAACGTGCAACACTAAACATGCCCCCACTCTTTGTTATAGTGAGGTAACGTCCGGCTCGGTCCTAGGTGGACCGTTCCAGGCATTACCTTCTCCTTTGCGAATGGGGGTTGTTGGTTTATTGCTGATCACCTGAAACGCCCCTACCAAGAAATGCTGTCATAAATCGATGAACGATGGTGATTCTTTTCCTTTGCAATATCGAAAAGTAAGGGTCGACAATCATTGTATGTCACAAGTAGACTATTTTCAAACCCAGGCAAAGTAGCAATCAATAATTAGGATATCAAATCGAGGAAAAGGGGGGAGAGATTTTGTAAAAAAAAATTATTTTGGTAAGAAAAACATGACTTTTCGTCGTTAATGACAATAATCAAGGAAAATAAGCAATGCCTACGTGGCACGAGGCAGTGGTTATTATAGAAGTCAAATATCCGAGGATGGAAAATATTACTAACCTCTCGGCACATGGATCATCCGGGTCTGCGGACGACCATGATGACCGCCCCAGTCTTCTTCCACAGTTCCGCCGCCTGGAAAAAAAGACAAAACATTAGAAAATTAAATTTAAAAACAGAAATATATAAAAAAAAAATATAAACACTCCTAGAAAGTAAAGTCAGTCTATTTCGCAATTTCTGCTTCCTTCTTACAAAATCAATATTTGAATTTGGTTTGTCAGTTCTTTTTGTGCATCGTTGCAGCATGTTGTTAAGAACAATAAAATGTAATTCGATTTAATTTCTTCCAGAAAATATTTAGACCGGATATGAATTATTTTCATATGGTTGCAATCTTAAAAGGAGGGGGGGGGGTAACTCTGTATCCGTCAATACAGAGTTACTTTCCTTCGGTTGGGATGAAATATTTAATTATTATCAGTAGAAATAGCATTAAACTTAGTTATTGTTGCATGGATAACATACAATAAATAATCAATACAACAACAACAAAAATCAACAGTAATAACAGTAATGCTACCAATGCTATTGATAACAATAATAATAGCAACTTATGTAACATCTGGCAGTAACGGAATATAACGGACAAACTCTGGACATGTAGCAGCGTCAGTAGAGGACCGCAAATGATCAAAATTTACTGGTCTTCTCGACAGATTTGTATCACAACCGATTGCCATGGAACCAAGTGGAGCAATAGACCTCGCCAGGCGGGACTTCCTAAACAGCCTTGATCTATAAATGACGCGCCACACAGGGGACCATCATGAATTGACTTGGTTTTAAGAATGCCTCACCATCGCCACTATTCGAAGAAACGCCGTGAGCTTACCAAGCCAACAGGACATCTGATGAAACTGACTGATGTTCTGCATATAGGCTTGTTAAAAGAAAAATTAAATGATTGTCTTTTTTTTTAATTAAAGTATTCTTATGTAATTGCAGAATAAAAAATAATTGCCCACTAATGAATAAATGTTTAACAGCTAATGTTATATAGAAAGCAACAGTAAATAATAACATTAACCATGAATAAAAAGTATACATAGGGGCAGCGGGAAGTAATTTTAGGTGTAGATACAATCGTCACATGAGATTCAGAAATGAAAAATCCAGAAATAGCACCACACTGTCTAAATATATATGGAAACAAAAAAATAAGTATGTTAGCTATAATATCAATTAGGAAATCTTAAAATTACCCCACCTACAACATAATTAGTACAAACTATATAAATATAGTATAAAATCATAAACTTCAAAAACCAGACTAGTTTATTAAACAAAAAACAAACAAATACTTGCTTTTCTATTTAAACCCAGATTAAATATAAAAATAAATTTATTATACAAAGGGCAATTGTATGTGTGTGTGTGTGTAGCTTAAAAGTAATAGAAATTTAAAAAAAAAAAAAAAAGAAGAAAAATGCAAAAAAAAAAAAAAAAAAATGCAAAAGAAAAGAAAAAAAAAACACCCATAAAATTGATATAGTCTTGATCGTCGTTGCCCTGGGTGAATACTATCTAAATTTTTTTCAAAAATTCATTGGGGATCAACTGGGCAAGGTTTTATCCGGGGTTGGGGGGGGGGGGTCGAGTTATCAGCCATTTCCAATGTTATCTATTATATAAATAAATGACTTAAATTATTATTATTTTTAATAAAATTAAAACAAAAGAGAGAAGAATGGGCTGGTCGGAGGTGAAAGTGGGGTGAGGGAGAGGTATGTGGGAAACGGGGGGGAAAGGGGCAAAGAGAGAAAGATAGAGACGGATTGAGCGATGGAAGTTTTAATATAAAGATGTTACACACACTTTTTAACCTCTTCTATTTAGGTTTTTTTTTTTTTTTTTTTTTTTTTTTTTAAAATGGTCCCGGGCAACGCCGGGTAGCCCTGCTAGTAAACAAATAAAATAAATAGTCTTTTAGTGTACAAATAATTAACAATTAATAAATAGGAATGGTGGAATATCACTAAAAAAATAAGTTTTTATTAGTGATAAACTTTTTAAAAAGCCAATGAGGTTTAAAAATTAAAATAAAATAAAAATAAAAATTAAAAAAATAAATAAATAATTAAACATGGCGAAATAACTCATCTCTTCACAAAGTTTTACTCCGTTACCAAGAACACACACCATTCTTCACCTCTGATGATCGGATAAAACCGTGAAACTGCAGTAGAGTGTCAAAGTGTAATTTATTACTTATTCATCATCATCATCATCATCATCATCATCAGTTTAACGTTTGTTTTACATGTTGGCATGTGTTGGACGGCTTTTAGAAATTCCAAACTAACCTATCTCTGGCCAGGTCTTTATTGCTCTTTCTTTCTCTCACACCCATCTTATCACTTCCTCTCATGTTTTGCTTGATCATCCCTTGCCAATTGACCCTGCTACTTCAACTGTTCTACATCTAACTCAAGTACTCTCATCCATTCTTTCAATGTGGCCAAACCAACCAAGTCTCCTGTTCTGCACACATCTCTCTATGCTGTCCAGATTCAATCTTCCTCTGAGGTCATCAGATCTAAGCCTCATATTACACATCCCATAAAAATTAAAAAACAACAAAAAATAACAAAAAGGCATATGAAGAGCTCTTTAGACCGGGTGAGCAATCACGTAAAGATGGTCACCGTTGCTAATTTAGCGGTTTTCCCACTAGACCTGAAGATTTTGTTTCGAATCTAGCAAGTAGTGAAGTAGATTGTAAATGATAAAAATTGATGAAATAAATAAAGTTTTTTTTTTTTAAAAGTGTACCGAGTGACATAACAGAAAAAGAGTTCATGCCATGTAAAAGCATATTTTCAGCCAGACAGAAACTGCCTACACACACGGCCGGATTATGACCTCTCCATGCCCATGGGCTAAAGAAATGATGGGGGACCTCCTCAGATGAGTCAACCTCCTCTAACTAGCTCCAGACTTCTGGAATTATTTTTTTTTTTTTTAATTTTTTTTTTTTTACACAGGATATATTTACACAGCTTAAAACAAACTCATTGTAATTTCTTTAAATAAACTAGAAAAGTTTTTAAATCTCAAAAACAAATAAGAAATATCAATTTGTTTTTTACTATTTATTGTAATCCAAAAAATAGTGTGTTGGGATAAAATTGAGGGTGGAGTGGGGCATCCAATCATATTCAAACTATCTTCTTTTCCCATATTTATCAATACTAGGACTTATACTTGAGTCTTTTTCATATCATTTGTCTCTTAGAAAGAAATGATATGAGAATGATACGATGGATGTGTAATGTGAGTTTTAAAGACAGGTTTAGTTCTGATGACCTCAGAGGAAGATTAAATCTGGATAGTATAGGGAGATGTGTGCAAAAGAATAGACTTCAACGGTATACTTAAAACAGCATTCACCCGGATCCGGAGTGGGTTGAGTCGGATCCATTCATCCATGCCATTGCATCCCACATGAAAGCTGACCAAGCCTGACGATTTAAGTCAATGATTGGGTGATCGCTAGCCACTCGCTGTTCGAACGGCGAACTCTGTAGATTTGGGGGCCCAGGTTCGATTCCACGTCGGCTTTAACAGTCATCAATACTTCGATGATATGACCAGGTTGAAAGAATGGATGAGAGTTCTTGCATTAGTAGATGTAGAACAGTTGAGGTAGCAGGTTCAATTCACAAGGGAAAGCCATGGAAAACATGGGAAGAAGTGATAAGGATAGATTTGAGAGAAAGAGGGATAAATAAAGACCTGGACAGAAATAGTTTACTTTGGAAGTCAATTTTTTAAAAGCCGTCCAATGCATGCCAGCATGTAAAACAGACGTTAAACCGAATATGTTGATGATGATTATGATTTAGGGATATAGTCAAGAAGTTGGTCCTAGGCATCACTAGGTCTCCGCACGCCATTGCATTCAAATGAACACAGTTCAACAATCAAAATGAGTTTGGCATATTGATACAATTTCAATTTATGGAACTATTTCTTTTCGCAATGTAGGAACCGCAAGTTTGGAAGGTCAATACTAGGCGATAAAATAATCCTTGCATTTGCGGACGTTCAAGAATTGCGAAAGGAAATAATCTCTTTTTGCACGAAATAGAAAAGCAGAAACTTGCTGCAAGAATCCGATGACAATACTGGCTTCCATAATACCATTAACTTAGGAACCCTGAACATTTGGAATCATTCATCACCATCATCGCATATGGTGGACAGCTTTTAGAAATTGACTTCCAAACTAACCTATCTCTGACCAGGTCTTTATTTAAATTGCACAGCCTTAAGTTCGCCAAATTTTCTCTGGCAGCCATTTCCCTAATCAGGGCAAAATTTTTATAGGCTGGATGCCCTTCCTTCCTTCCTTCCTGCCACCAACCCAATGAGGTGATGAGGACCAGTATTTTTATTAAGACACCATCTTTAGGTGATTGCTTACCAAGACTAAAGTCAGGCATCGACTGAAGTTTATTTGTACCATTGTTGGATTGCAGAAAGGATTGTGAATTTTAGGATCACAATCCTACTGATGAGACAATCACCAAAGTGTCCCCCGCATATTATTGAACGGTGGTAAAACAAAGACTGTTGGACATTCATGACTGAAACTTGGTGGACAAGTCAGGCATAGACTAAAGTTTATTTGTATCAAA
Source organism: Sepiola atlantica (assembly GCA_963556195.1). Lineage (NCBI taxonomy): Eukaryota > Metazoa > Mollusca > Cephalopoda > Sepiida > Sepiolidae > Sepiola > Sepiola atlantica. The sequence goes on from OY744551.1 coordinate 33,958,984, forward strand.
ATTATTTTTTTAGATTTAATAATTTCTGGCAGATTATATTCAATTTATGAAAGTAAAGAATTATTCATTATGCTGTCTCAAAAAATAGCATTTTGGCACGTGATATATTTTAGCGATGTTTACAAATTAAAAAAACCCAAAAAACTAAAATATTCTTTAAGAAATACAATTATATTTTACTATTTCTTAAAAACACCAAATCAGCACATATCAATTATTAATGGAGATTTGGTATCTGTCTGGATCCGAAACTATACTATTACTTCTATCAATTGTACTATTTTTTTAATGCTCAATTCAGTTTATTATACTATTTCAGACTAATGTACTATCTTTCAATGCTCAATTAAAGGAGGAAGGGGGAGTGTAGTATCTGTTCTGTTGGCACAAGACCATTCTACCAGACATTACCTCCTCCTTTGGGGGGTAGGAGGGTAGTATATGTTCATTCATCATACCATTCTCCCAGGCATTACAATCTCCTCTTTTTTGGGTGTGAGGGTAAGAGTGCAGTGTAGTATGTTTTGTAGTCATTATACTATCCTCCCAGGAATTACCTTCTTTTTTTTTGGTGGTGGGGGGGGGGCGTAAGTGTAGTATATGTTCTGTTGTTATGAGACGATCCTCTCAGGCATTACCCCCTCCTTTGGAGAGGGGGTTAACATACATCAGCAAGAAATTGTCACAATTGGTTTCTCATAAACAAACTTAACACTTACATTTTATATACTAAAGAAAAATAAAGCATAAAAAATGAATATGAGTTTTTGTAATGAACTCGAAGGTAGAACGGACCCACAAAAGACTGTGTGCGTTTTGCGTTATTTATCGAGCAAAACAGGGGAAACACTTCCCCGGGGCTGGTGTGAACCCGAGAACGTCTGGCAGTAAAATATATTTGTCAGGATGATAAATTAAGAATCGTTGGGTATGGCAAATGATTCGTTTCGTTAGCTAACCACTGACGTTTACAGCTAAACTGGTGTATTTTGTCATTCAGGAGTTGTTGGCATTACGGAAACGTCATGTCAAACAGCGGTTCATGAAGTCGTACTTGTGCTTTTAGTGTCCTGGTTGTGTTCCTTCCTTATGTGCGACGCTTATTGGTGTATGACGTGTTAATATGACCAGAGTCTTCTCAGATGTCTATTAATTTATTTAAAGTTCACGAGTGTTTTGTTACAGTGTTCTTTTTGTTTTTTTTATTACAGCGTTGTTCTAATGAAAAGAGTTTTTTTCATCATTTAAGTTTATGAAACAATTAATCTTGCAATTTTGGACCCAAAATTTGAGCCTTCCAAACTAAAATGAATTGGAACAAATGCTTAGAAGACATTGCCAAGGTTGCTGCAAGGAAGGTGGGATCCCTCTACCATGCTAGAAAATTTCTTACACCTGCCAGTATACTATATCTCTATAAAGTCACCATTCGCCCATGCAAAGACTATTTTTGTCACATCTGGTTTGGTTTGTTTTATGGCATATCAACCTCTTGTGGGTCATTTAATGCCGAAACATTAGTTTTTTTATGTATTTTAATATAATTTTTTTTTAAATGTTCATGTATTTTAATATCATTTTTTTAAAAATGTTCATGTATTTTAATATCATTTTTTTTTAAATGTTCATGTATTTTAATATCTTTTTTTTAAAATGTTCATGTATTTTAATATCATTTTTTTAAAATGTTCATGTATTTTAATATCATTTTTTTTAAATGTTCATGTATTTTAATATCATTTTTTTTTTTAAATGTTCATGTTTTTTTAATATCATTTAAAAAAATATTTATGTATTTTAATATCATTTTTTTATGTTTATGTATTTTAATAGCATTTAAAAAATTTTTTTTATGTATTTTAATATCATTTTTAAAAAGAAATGTTTATATATTTTAATATCACTTTTTAAAATGTTTTTGTATTTTACTATTATTGGTGTTTGGTTTGATTTTTTTTAGAGTTATTTAATTCCGAATCCGGTCATTTTGGTGAAAGTTTTTATGCTTCAAGTTCTTTATATGTTTAAGTATTTATTCATGGTGTTTGGTTGAGTGAAAGGGGGGACAGGGGAAAGCGGGGAGGAAAACGGAGATTAATTAAGAGCTTTGCTATTTTGAATTGTTGTCATTTTGGTGAAGGTTTTTATGCTTCAAGTTCTTTATATGTTTAAGTATTTATTCATGGTGTTTGGTTGAGTGAAAGGGGGGACAGGGGAAAGCGGGGAGGAAAACGGAGATTAATTAAGAGCTTTGCTATTTTGAATTGTTGTCATTTTGGTGAAGGTTTTTATGCTTCAAGTTCTTTATATGTTTAAGTATTTATTCATGGTGTTTGGTTGAGTGAAAGGGGAGAGGGAAATTGTTGTTTTTTTGTTTTGGATTTTGCAGAATATGATTGAGTTTTGCAAAGGAAAAAAACAATAAAACATCAATGTTTGGTGCATTTTTCAGCCTGACAGCCTGATCTGGTAGCACCAGTAGGTTTTATTTTACCCATAGATGGGACTCTTACAGGTACTATCACTCCAGGCCAGAGTGGCCCTGGGAGCAATGGCCACTAAGTGGAGGCCTCACCACTGGATGTCTTTTAAAGTCATACCCATGACCTGTCACATCTGGGCTGCTGCACCAACTACTAGCCTCTCCCTCTTAGACAGAATCTCCTAAAAAAGAGACTCTAATAGGCCCCACACTATCTACTAAGCTCCAGCCCTCATCCCATCGCTGCAATGGTGCATCCTTGTGCTTGTTTTCCAAGTACTTAAATGGAATGTGCTCCAACGAACTTGCTGCAATGATGCCCCCTTGACGTAATACCCCCAACCGACCCGACAATCAGCAAAATCCCACCCCTTCACTGTAGAAGTCCCCAGAAGGCTTTCTACTCTAATTGCTTTTTTCCTCAAACTGCTAGCCTCTCTGTTCCCTGTTTCCCAACACCTTCCAATGAAACTATTTATTTCGGGGAGGGGAAGAGGAAAAGGGGAAGGGAGGGGGAAAGGGGAAAGTGGAGGGGGAAAGGGGGGAAGAGGAGGGGGGAGGGGAAAGGGGAAGGGAGGGGGAAAGGGGGAGAGAGAGGGAAATTGTTTTTTTGTTTTGGATTTTGCAGAACATAATTGAGTTTTTTTAAAGAGAAAACCAAACAAACAATAAAACATCAATGTTTGGTGCATTTTGTGTCAGGAGGCCGATATCTTCAGACAGCCTGATCTGGTAGCACCAGAGTATTGCATTTAAAGACAGACATTTGAATCACTAAGAGTGCTTAATAGGATCCCTGTTGGCCTGAGATGGGTAAAAAATGAAGGTCTCTCTCAATTAACAAACTTAATTAACATTTGCAATTACAAAACTTAATTCCTAACAAACTAGGTTAATGAACGCAGCATTACAGTGACAGAGACATTCTAAGTTGGACAGTCTGAAACTGAAGATAGGGTTAGGGTTGGGTCGGCAAAGTTGGGGAGAAAGTTAGGGTTAGGGTTGGGGAGAAGGAGAGGGTATTCAAAAAGTGATGATCACTTTCTTTTTTATTCTTAGACTGATTAAACTTCTCACACTGTCTCATAGGAGAGTTTGAATTACCTACAAGACACCATCCTAGAGTCTCTTCAGGTTCTTTGTACAAGGGTTTGTCAGGACAACCTGACATGAGGATATGTCACCCTACAAGTAAACTCTGACCAAATATTCAAAATAACATAGTATTCAAAGCCCAAATAAGATCCCCTCGATACGGCTATACACTGGCTCATACAAGGAACGGTGCACCTTCTAGTGATTTTACCTCATGTAACAACACTTAGCTGGATACTCCACCAGACTAGATGAATTCTTGTCCTGGAATCCAGTAAGACCAAGAGACCACAAGAAAGATATACTATAAAATAGTTAACTGGTCAATTGGAGAGGTGAAAATTAATGTTGTTCACTTATTTACAAACTCAAAGTTTGACAGGTAAAGGAGAATTTAATGGGATATTTGAATGTCTATGTATTTGATATAGAGATCAAGTGTTAGTCCCAGGAAAGGGGCCCTTTGATTTCTGAGAACTTACACTGAAGTAAAATGAAATATATATCAGGCCTGTCTAAAACGTATCCGATCTTAGGCCAGAAAAAATATTTCAAATAGGTGACAGGGTTGGGACCCTAATCCCCTTCAAAGTAGGCCCCTTGTGCTTGCACACACCGATCCATCCACTGCCGGAAACACTTCTGGAAGTCTTCTTTTGGAATGATGTTCATCTCCGCCGTCGTATTCCGCATTATCTCTTTTTTGCACCCTCTCAACAACAGCTGCACTGCGAACAGTTTGGGGCCTGCCAGAACGCTGGTCACTCTCTGCTGATGTGCGTCCATTTTTGAATCGGTTGAACCACTCCTTAATTTGTGTTACACATCGCATCTTCTCCGAACACCTGCTGAATCTAATGCGACAGCGGAGATGAACACCATTCTAAAAGAAGGCCTCCAGAGATGTTTCCGGCAGTGGATGGATCGGTGGGTTAAGTGTGTGCAAGCACAAGGGGCCTACTTTGAAGGGGATTAGGGTCCCAACCCCGTCACGTATTTGAAATATTTTTTTTGGCCTAAGTTTGGATACTTTTTAGATAGGCCTCGTATATATATATATATATATATATATATATATATATATTAGAATATCCGTCCCAGGACAGGTAAAATTAATTCCCTGAACAGAACAGTTTTGCACATTTATCTCCCCTTACGGAAATTAAAATCAAGATATAATGATATGTCTAGAATACTTATTCCAATTTACAGATAGACACCAAATTCTTGATTATAATAATGCGTGTGTGTGTGTGTCTGGCTAAAAGTTGTAAACTACCAAAGATATACTTACAAACATTACATATTCTGATTTAGTATAACCCCAAGCGTGTTATGGTAAAAAAAAAAATATATTCTAGTATTTATTCATGGACCAAATTAATGCATGTGGGTCAGATTTAAAAAAATGTACCTTCTTTCATTTGTACTGGTAGTTATTCGAAAAACAGCATTGAAATTAGGTAAAACAGTCAGTGGCTGATTTTTTTTCTTTCTTTTATATTGAACCAGTTTTTAAAATTTGCACATGAATGATAGAGAGGGGCAGGTAAAACATATATTCTATACACGCTTTTTAAAAACCTTTCTATTTTGTTATTCATGTCCCCGGGCACCACCAGGTAGCTTGGCTAGTTTTAATATGATAAATCTAACATATAAGGTTATCTTGTCGGATTTTCAAAGTCAGACCCAAATAGCATTTAAGCCAACACATCTAACTTTGCTTCTGACTAGCCAATTTTCATTTGTTATTGTTATACCATGTTATTGGCAAACGAGTGTACATCCACTATCAAAAATGATGGAAAGAATTATCCTTTGCCAGTATCCACACTAATATTTATATAAAATAATGCCTGAATCAGTTAAGCTAAATAAAAGAAATAAGAAAACATCTTAAACTGGAAAGTTTAAAAATAAAAATAAAATAAAAAATGTATAAATCGGTATAGAAAACAAAGAAAAACAAATTAAAAAAAAAAAGTTCCATTATGGAAATAGATTGAAGGTAGGGGTTGTCTGACTTGCTATTTATTTTCTTAATTCCACTAAATTCTTTAAATGTGACTCTCCCGGCAGTTTTTTTTACTTGCTAACTTCTGTATCATGGGACACATATATAACATTGTTCTTTATTATAGAATGGAGGATGATAATGTACTTAGCTCCAATTTATTTTTAAAATTATGAAACATTTTTAAATAATCACCTAAAAATTAAAATCATCAAGGGAGATAACTCATTTTAAATTGAAGAATATAATAGGAGTCATCTTAAAGTTTTAAAATATTTTTGTTTTTTGTTTTTACTAATGAGTCACCGCTAATCAAGGCCAAAGGCCACTCGAGGATAAGGGTTAAAGAGTTTGTCAGATGACCGGTGAGACAACGCCGTGATGATTGGTACGACGGTTGAAACTGGACAGAATTTGACTATTTAAGAGTACAGCTCAACAAGAATTTGTTTACATTGGACTTGAATACGATTATGTTGTAGTCAGCTGGGAAGCAGACCCACGTTATGGTGTTCCACAGACGGGCAGTTCTAGGAAAGACACTTTTCTCATGGAAGCTTTACTTAATTTTAGGTATACAGAGCGAGAAAGAGAAATTATTGACAATGGTTGTAGCTAGACGAGTTTTTGATGTAAATGTTTTACAGGGGGGGGGAACCATGATAATAATGATAGAGCAAAGAAAGACTAACAACATCTCTTGTGTGAGTATTAATTTACTCCTCTCCAGGAGTTAGTCACAAGGCCAGTTTTTATCTTACTCCCACAAGTAAGATGTGACCCAATGTCGGGTCGGGAAAGTGGGGTTTAAAAATTGCCTGGGCAGCCCCGTCGGCATTCCCCGGTAGGGGCGCCTCAGGCAGTAAGCAATAAACTTACTTCTCCCCAAAGAGGGGAGGCAAAGCCTGGGAAGGTGGACCTCCTAGAACTGCACAGGACAGACCCATTGACCGGCATAAATCAAGACCCGAAGGCCAAGACAATACCAGTCTGTTGGATGCAGTATCCATCAGAACAGATACTACACTTTGATCTTAGCCAAAAGGCCAAGAAAGGCCAACATCTCTTGTGTGAGTAGGTGAAAACAAATAAAAGAATAGAAAGTGGACTTTGGGTTTATTTTCGGCAGCCTCGTAACTCTTGCTTCCCTTATTTTATCCTTTAGTTCTCACCTTCCATGAGCAATGTTTCTGACAAAGGGGGAAGAATTGATGTTTTCTGGATCCATCTAACACTTATCATTGGCTAGTTTTTAACCTTGAAGTAGTATTTTTTTTTTTAGCTCCTTACATCAATTGGTTTCATACCTTGTCTGGAGCAATTTCCATTTTTTTTAAAAAGTAAATAAATAAAAAATTAAAATTAAAACCTAAAATGAGTTTATTGTATCACCTAGGGTGAAATATATTTAAATAAGTAAATAGTTAAGAAATTATATTGGACAGGACTCACCCTGAATTAGCCAATTCCTGGAGGAATGAATAATATATTTTCTACAACTTAACTTTCTAAATGCAAACAATTAAATAATTTATGCATCACTGGTATTGGTTTTTATACAATGTATTGGTTTTTATATAATGCATTGGTTTTTATATAATGTATTGGTTTTATATACTGTATTGCTTTTATATAATATATTGGTTTTATATAATGTATTGGTTTTTATACAATGCATTGGTTTTTATATAATGCATTGGTTTTTATACAATGCATTGGTTTTTATATAATGCATTGGTTTTTATATAATGTATTGGTTTTATATAATGTATTGGTTTTTATATAATGTATTGGTTTTTATATAATGCATTGGTTTTTATATAATGTATTGCTTTTATATAATGTATTGCTTTTATATAATGTATTGCTTTTATATAATGTATTGGTTTTATATAATGTATTGCTTTTATATAATGTATTGCTTTTATATAATGTATTGCTTTTATATAATGTATTGCTTTTATATAATATATTGCTTTTATATAATGTATTGGTTTTTATATAATGTATTGCTTTTATATAATGTATTGCTTTTATATAATGTATTGCTTTTATATAATGTATTGGTTTTATATAATGTATTGGTTTTATATAATGTATTGCTTTTATATAATGTATTGGTTTTATATAATATATTGGTTTTTATATAATGTATTGCTTTTATATAATATATTGGTTTTTATATAATGTATTGCTTTTATATAATGTATTGCTTTTATATAATGTATTGCTTTTATATAATGTATTGCTTTTATATAATATATTGGTTTTATATAATATATTGGTTTTATATAATGTATTGCTTTTATATAATGTATTGGTTTTATATAATATATTGGTTTTTATATAATGTATTGCTTTTATATAATATATTGGTTTTTATATAATGTATTGCTTTTATATAATGTATTGCTTTTATATAATGTATTGCTTTTATATAATATATTGGTTTTATATAATATATTGGTTTTTATATAATGTATTGCTTTTATATAATGTATTGGTTTTATATAATATATTGGTTTTTATATAATGTATTGCTTTTATATAATATATTGGTTTTTATATAATGTATTGCTTTTATATAATGTATTGCTTTTATATAATATATTGGTTTTATATAATACTAGACCACCCGTGACCCGTTGGGTCAGTTTGTTATATTAGCTATGGAATTCATGTATGAGCGTGACACTTGTGGCATAAAGAAAATAGTTTTTTTTTACATAACAGAAGCATTTCTATGAAAGTATATTAAAATGAAAAAAGAATATAGATTTCTATGAGTCGTTCTGTTTATTATAATTGTTTGTTTTTTTTAAATTACAGTTACTGAATTATAAGTGGTTGGTTAGGGCGATTTGAGAAAGGAAGGGGGTACAGCCGTGGCCACCGAGAGACAGCAGGCTTTCTCGCGTACGTAACGAAAACAGACGGAGTAGGAGTGGTGAAATCTATGAGAGGGAAAGTGGGAGGTGGTTTCGTTCACCGACCGCTCGTATGGCTGATATTAATAATGAGTGTTGTTTTTTTGTTCGTTTGTTTTTGTTTTTTGAAAGGGAGGTGTTTTTTGAAACTGCGACAGACTTTACGAAGTCTTCCCGTTGAATGTTTTTAGCCGTGAAGAAAACAAAAAAACTATTTGATGAAATTAAATGAAATTGTTTATATTAAAAGACTAAAACAAACATTGCTAAAACTCTCAGTATTATAAGGTCAGGATCAAGGACAATGAAGCAGTCCTGGGAAAAGAGTGGCGCCCTCCCCTACATCTTGGGTTAGTTGATAATGTAAAGAGATCCTCTACTGTAATCGGGCAATTTAGCCTTTTATAAAGTCTGAAATTAGCGACCACCTCACCTAAAATAAGCGAACGCCATTTTTGTTTGACGAATTTGACAATATAACTAAATAAATATTTGAAATAAAAAAAATTAATTTCTCAGATGTTAACCATACAATATCATTGCCCTTGTCTTATTTTTACGTCTCTATTTGGTACTTTGTTACATGGGGACCCGGGCTAACTTTGACCCTGACCCTAACTTTAACCCTAACCCCCAATGACCCTGAACTTTATAGGTAACCCTACCCCCCTCCCTAACCCTAACGACGGGGTCAAAGTTAGCGCGGGTCCCAATCTAACGAAGCACCATCTATTTGTTAGTAAGTTACGCTTGTTTTATTATGAGCACCCCCCCGGATAAGAGTGAAATATTTTGAAAAAATTAATAATTTGCCTTCCAATAACGCGTGTACGATGGACACTCTACTAAAAAGGGTTGATATACCGTAAAAACTGGTAGGCTTCCGATAGTAAACGAAATTATACTTGTTACTTTTTTTTTCGATTAGATTTTCTTTTTTATTTTGCTTTGAATCACGACTTTCCTCACTTTCGTTTTTGTTAAATATTTTTTTTTTTACTTTTTGCGATTTATTTATTTGTTTTTATTGCGTTTTCACTTTTCAATTACGTTTATTCTCTCTCTCTCTCTCTCTCTCTCTCTCTTTCTTTATCTTCTCCCTCTATCTCTCTCTTACGAACACAAACTTTCTCTTTCTTTCGTACGCGCTCTCTGTGTTTCACTGAAAAAAAAAAGGAATTCCACAGTGTTTTCTACATCAATTTGTATAATTTACTGTTAATAAAATTATCCGGTGGCTAGAAATATGCACATATCTTACTCACCAAAATTTTGCGTGACGGGATGGAAGTATATATATTTATTATATTACTCGGTTGTCGGGGTAAAAGCTGTCTCTTCAGCAATCACTATCGGTCGCGACTCCCCTCCCCCGTTGTCAGGGGCAAAAGTAAATACTAAATCTTATTAAATGAGAGTGTCAGATCGTGACACAAAATAAGAAACTTAACTTCTCAGATGTTAACTATACAATATCATTGTCATTGTCTTATTTTTTACTATCTCTATTTGGTAGTTTGTTACATTGGGACCTGGGCTAACTTTGGCCCTGACCCTAATTTTAACCATAACCCCCAATGACCCTGAACTTTATAGCTAACCCTCGGTGTTTCACTGAGAAAAAAAAACAAAACAAAACAAACATTGCTTATTGTCCGTTCAAAACATTTAAAAAATAAATACTGGTTCCTTACCATACAAAAATAATAAATAAATGTTTTAACACTTTAAGAAGTGGTGCAAATAAAAAATAAATACTTAGTTCAAACTATCATTGAAAAAAAAAACATTGCTTAACGTCCGTTCAAAAACAACAACAACAAAAAATAATAGACATGCCCTAAAAACGTCAAAATAAAAAACAAAAAATAGTTTTAAGTTTTAAGCAACACAAAAAAGTACTTTTTGACCGGGTGATTAAAAAAAATGTATTATTTCTTCCCCTTCCGCTCGAAATGTAGAAGAAAAAATATTAGCGGCTGGTTGGGATCGAACTATAAACCAGTCGGGCCAAAGACAAAAATACTACGTCGCTTACCGTTGCGCTAAAGGGAAATAATTAAAATACGATGCAGAAATTAGGCTAATTAAATGTTATTAATAATCTAGGTGCGGCACGCATGCGCAGAGCGTTTGCTGGAAGCGTGACACACGTACGTACACCTTAGCGTATTAATATATAGATTGTTGTTGTTTTGTTTGTTTGTTTTTGTTTTTTAAAAGGGTTTGAAACTGCGACAGACTTTACGAAGTGCTCCCGTTGAATGTTTTTAGTCGTCAAGTAAACAAAAAAACTATTTGATGAAATTAAATGAAATTGTTTTATATTTAAAGCGATATAAACATTTCCAGAATGAAAAATTGCATGCGTTCGTTAATAAAAGGAGTTCAACGGAATTAGAATAACAGATTCGAAGACGATGCTATTTACGCATGCGCAACCGGATGTTGAAAACCGGAAAGCTGAAAGCTGATTGCAAACATACAAGACCCATAGACTTTTAGTAGTATATAGATATTGGTTTTTATATAATGTATTGCTTTTATATAATGTATTGGTTTTATATAATATATTGGTTTTTATATAATGTATTGGTTTTTATATAATGTATTGCTTTTATATAATGTATTGCTTTTATATAATGTATTGCTTTTATATAATATATTGGTTTTATATAATATATTGGTTTTTATATAATGTATTGCTTTTATATAATGTATTGCTTTTATATAATATATTGGTTTTTATATAATGTATTGGTTTTTATATAATGTATTGCTTTTATATAATGTATTGCTTTTATATAATGTATTGCTTTTATATAATATATTGGTTTTATATAATATATTGCTTTTTATACAATGTATTGCTTTTATATAATGTATTGGTTTTATATAATGCATGTGAAATGCAGAGTAGCCTTGCCATCACTAAATAGTTCAATATCCAGAATTAAAATTTTAAAAGAATTTGGCTTTACGACAGCATTTTAAAAATATTTTCTTACTTATGACTGTCCAACATGTAAAACAGACGTTTGAGCAAATGTAATGAAAGAATGGATGAGAGTTTTGGGGTTAGTACAAGTAGACCAGTTGCGGTAGCAGGATCAGTTGGCCAGAGAAAACATGGGAGGAAATGATAAGCACGGGTTTGAGAGAAAGAGGTCAAATAAAAAATAAAAACCTGGCCAGAGATAGGTTAATTCAGAAGTCTATTTTTAAAAGGCGTTCAACGCATGCCATCATGTAAAACTGATGTGAAACCAAATATAATGACGACTTATTGACGAAAGAAATTCCTGCTAGCAATTTGCTCGGGCCTGCACTTGAACCTGGGTTCTGTCGATCGAAAGAAAGATTAACAAAATAAATATTCTTCTGGTGCTTGTACACGGTTTCGGCCAAACGAAAAATTATTCATGTGTGAAAACAATATCACGTACTTACTCACTGGTATTTTATTGTTCAATGTTGAAAAAAATAGGAAAAATTATCGTACGGGAAAATGTTTAAAAATGAAATGTAAGAAATTTTGTCAAGAAAAGAAAATTACAAAGACTTATTGATAATTGTAAAAATAATAAATATCAAAATATTTTTAAAAATTTTTTAATTAATTTATTTTTAGGTTGGTGGGCTTTTGTCCAGGTTTGACTTATTTTGGTGGGCTTATGTCCGGTGGGCTTTTGTCCTATCACTGCAAATTATCTGCCCTTACCTTGTCGAACTGTAGCCAATGGAGGCATAGTCATCGAAGTTACTCGTACGTTACGAAAAATGTCAAAATATTTGTAATTAAAGTTCTACTGGATAATTTTTCCTAATTTTTTCAACATTGAACAATAAAATACCAGTGAGTAAGTACATGATATTGTTTTAACACATAAATAATTTTTCGTTTGGCCGAAACCATGTACAAGAACCATTCTTCGTAATCCAATGATAGTGGAAACTTTTGGAGTTGTTGACTCTTGTTCAATTGCATTCCTTCGAATGATTAGTGATATTGCGGCTCGGCTAAAAAACAAGACTCAGGAAAAGAAGTGGCTCTTGCATGTGTCTCACTTGTGGAGTGGATAGGGGAGCGATAATATTTTTGCTATTATACCGACTGGCAGGGGAATAGCCACCCCCCACACACACATACACACACTTAAAAAAAACAAAAGAAGAAAACGCTTAGGCTTCAAAAAAAAAAAAATTTGTTTTTCAATAATTTTTTCAAAAGTTAATAAAGAAAGATGGACTTACCCCAAACTCCTTGGGTTGATCACCCAAGGTCTTCAGTGTGGCCCCCGCAAGGTAGCCCACTGTAGCCTTCTCTGCCATCTCGTGTGGCAGGTTCGCAAAGACTGCAAGAGTGGCAACAAAGCAACTTGTGCCTAAAACAATATTCCTTTTGGTAAAATGTCGAAGAAACCTGTGGAAACGAAAGAAAGAGAAAAAAAGAGAAAACTTTAGAGACAAAATAAAGATGTTTGCACAAAAATAGCAACACTAAAAAGAAAAAAGTAGATACGAAAAGTCAAGAGGTTGAGGAATGAAAAGATCGAAAATGGGTGGGGTAAAGGGGTTGCATACCGAGATAAAAGACAAGATTCTTCAGGTCAGTTGTTATCAAGCGGCAGTGTTTTCTTGATTTTGGAGTCAGCCAGGTTTATCTGATGTTTTTTCGTTTGTTTTAGATTCATTCACACATTTCTATAAGTGTCTTTGTCTGTCGCTCTGCCCGTCACACTCGGTCTGTCGCTCTGCCCGTCACACTCGGTCTGTCGCTCTGCCCGTCACACTCGGTCTGTCGCTCTGCCCGTCACACTCGGTCTGTCGCTCTGCCCGTCACACTCGGTCTGTCGCTCTGCCCGTCACACTCGGTCTGTCGCTCTGCCCGTCACACTCGGTCTGTCGCTCAGCCCGTCACACTCGGTCTGTCGCTCAGCCCGTCACACTCGGTCTGTCGCTCAGCCCGTCACACTCGGTCTGTCGCTCAGCCCGTCACACTCGGTCTGTCGCTCAGCCCGTCACACTCAGTCTGTCGCTCTGCCTGTCACACTCGGTCTGTCGCTCTGCCCGTCACACTTTGTTTGTCGCTCCACACATAATTTTAGTTTGAAATAGCATTTTCATCATGAAACTCACGGATGGAATGTACACATATTATACAAAAGCTTCAGTTTACTCAACGTTTGTTTCTCTAAAGCTTCTTTTCCTATATATTTTAATACCACATAATACATGCATGGTGCTACCAGATTAGGCTGTCTGAAGATACTGGCTTCCTTACCAAAAATGCACCAAACATTGATATTATTGTTTTATTTCCTTTCCCTTCGCAAAACTCAATCATGTTCTGCAAAGTCAAAAACAACAATTTTCCTCTACAAAACAATCAAACCAAACACCATGAATAAATATTTTAACATGTAAAGAACTTAAAGCATGAAAACTTTTACCAAAATGACAAGATTTGGCATTAAGTAATCTGAAAAGGGTTGATATGCCATAAAAGGAGAGTAGAAAGTAGACCTTTGGTTTACTTTCGGCAGCCTTGTAACTCTCGCTCCCTTATTTTGTCCTTTAGTCCTCACATTCCATGAGCGATGTTTCTGACAAAGGGGGAAGAATTGATATTTTTAGGGTCGGAATCTTTCCATCTAACACTTATCGTTGGCTACTTTTTAACCTTGAAGTAGTATTTTTTTATCTCCTTACATCAAGTGGTTTCATGCCTTGTCTGGAGTGATTTCCATAAAAAAAGAACAACCAAATGAAACACCTAAATATTTGAAGATATAAAGAAATAGAAGCATAAAAACTTTTACGAAAATGACCGGATTCCGCATTAAATAACTCGAAAAGGGTTGATATGCCGTAAAACAAAACAACCAAACGAAATACATGTTAAAATATTCCTCTTTTGGGACCAAGTTATGTTTGAAACATCTTTCATTTTAATCGTTCTGCTTAGCCCCAATTTACAGTTAACTCATGAAGTGACCCATCACTTACTAAGTTTCTATCTAGCATCCTCTTCCTCTCTCACTGTGTGTTGTTTGACCCCCAATCGGGCATGCTCAGGCATTTTTTGTAGGTTAGATAGAGTGCACCTCACTTAGTGTGCTGGTTTTTTGAAAAAAAAAACCATATGACCTTGTGTCTAAGCTTCACTTCAGGATGTAAATAAGTGGTATGTGATGCTTAAATTTGAAATAGCATTTTTAGATTTGTCCACATATCTTTAAAAGAAGCGCCGTCCGTCCAACCACGATCGGTCTGTAAAACTAAAATCTGAAACGAGACGATTGAAAAGATGCACCTGAAGAATTTTTATTTTGGTTTTGGTTTTAAAGAAAACGAAGAGCAAAAAGAATTATTTTTGTTCACAAACACGAAGAAAGTGGAGGAGATGGAGGAGGAAGGAAGGCCGGTGCGAAATCCTAAAAAGTTTTTTTTTTTTTTTTAAATGTTTTCAAAAGGAAAACTATAAACAGAGAGGAAGAAGAACAGAAATGCTCATCATAGAAAGCTATTTAATAAACTTGGCCGAGTCTGGCACAAGATCATGAGAAAAGAGTATTCAGTAATCATCAAACTCCATCATAATAGTATCCTGAGCATGACACTAAACTTGGGTAAAAATTATCTTTCCTGACACTTTCTACCTTTTTTTTAATTTTCTTATGTTTTTTCTTCTACCTACCCTACTTCCCAACCCTATCAATTACTCAAGTTATCCCAATTAAGTATGGGTATGACGTAGAGGGTTTAGTTCAGAATATCGTATAGCTTCATTCATTCTCCTCGATCAACCGTTGACAAAAGCATGGATGTCTTAAATCGCAGGAAGGTTGACCATCCGGCCATGGAAAACTTGAAAACAAGTGATTAGATAAGACCGCACAGAGTGGAATTTGGAGATACTTGACCTGCTGAATGACGTAAGAACTGTAAAGTGAGCTTGCGTAATATCTGAAATGACCTGACCCCTGAATAAAGGGAAAGCGATGTTAAATGAATAGAAGAAGAAGAAGAAGAAGAAGAAGAAGGAAGAAGAAGAAGAAGGAAGAAAGAAGAAGAACAAGAAAAACAAGAAGAAGAAGAAGAAGAAAGGAGAAGAAAAAGAAGAAGGAAGAAGAAGAAAGAAGAACAAGAAGAAGAACAAGAAGAAGAAAGAAGGAAGAAAGAAGAACAAGAAAAACAAGAAGAAGAAGGAAGAAGAAGAAGAAGAAAGAAGAAGAACAAGAAGAAGAACAAGAAGAAAGAAGAACAAGAACAAGAAGAAGAACAAGAAGAAGAAGAAAGAAGAAGAAGAACAAGAAGAAGAACAAGAAGAAGAACAAGAAGAAAGAAGAACAAGAACAAGAAGAAGAACAAGAAGAAGAAGAAAGAAGAAGAAGAACAAGAAGAAGAACAAGAAGAAAGAAGAACAAGAACAAGAAGAAGAACAAGAAGAAGAAGAAAGAAGAAGAAGAACAAGAAGAAGAACAAGAAGAAGAAGAAAGAAGAAGAAGAAGAAAGAAGAAGAAAGAAGAAGAAGAAGAAGAACAAGAACAAGAACAAGAAGAAGAACAAGAACAAGAACAAGAAGAAGAAGAAGAAGAAGAAGAAGAAGAAGAAGAAGAAGAACAAGAAGAAGAAGAAGAACAAGAAGAAGAAGAAGAAGAAGAAGAAGAACAAGAACAAGAACAAGAACAAGAAGAAGAACAAGAAGAAGAAAGAAGAAGAAGAAAGAAGAAGAACAAGAAGAAGAAAGAAGAAGAACAAGAACAACAAGAAGAACAAGAAGAAGAAAGAAGAAGAACAAGAAGAACAAGAAGAAGAAGAAAGAAGAAGAAGGAAGAAAAAGAAAGAAGAAGAAGAAGAAGAAGAAGAAGAAGAAGAAAGAAGAAGAAAGAAGAATAAGAACAACAACAAGAAGAAAGAAAGAAGTTGTAGAGTTCAACGTAAAGATTCCCAAGTTCAAAAAGATGCGCTTAAAAAAGGTTATGGTTACATTGGATGAAACGTTGTGAGAAATAACCAACAAGATGAGAATAGTAGTTCTAATAATCCAAATAATCAATCCTTATCTCAAAAATTTCAAAACATAAGTACGTTTTATCATTTATTGTTGATATAGACACACAAGTTTGAGGCCCGTAGACAAAAAGAATCAACAGTACACGATACACGATGACTGGCAGTTTATTGCGATGTCAAGATTGCTTCCAACAATCCTCTTTAAAAAGGGAAGACATTTTTTTTTTCCTCTCTTCCAGTTTGCATAAATATTTTGTCCCTCACTCTCCACGTTTTTCCAGTAAATCTGTTATTCATACCAGGGTGAGCGGAAGGAATTTAGACAAACTTTTACTCTTCTTCCACACACACACACACACACACACACACAACAAAAACATTACATTCGCTTACATCCTTGGTTGCAGGATGGATTGCTTATTTTTTTGTTGTGTCCATGCTTCCCTATGGGAGGCTCTATCCGTATGTCCTGCTAAAGTTCAAAATAGCATCGCCATTTTGCTTAAAACTTATGCGCATATATTATATACTGATGACTATTTTTAGCTTGTTCAAGCGTCTTCACAATTGGTCAGTCTGTTGTGCTTAAGTTTAAAATAGAATTTTCGTTTGTTGGTCATGTTTAAGTTTAAAATAGCATTTTTCTCAGTCTTTTTTTTAATGCCCAAATAAGGCATATTTCTACTGAAGCATAAGGGGCTACTGTGATAGGGACTAGATTTAATGTGGGTGGGGGTGGGTGGGCTTTAGGAAGATGTTTGTTCACATTACATTTAAATGTCTGCATGTTGGTACGCTCAGGGAAAATGGAGGGAATTCAAAAGGCAAGCAGTACAAAGAAAGCTTCTTCTTCATCATCATCATCACCTTCATCATCATCATCATCATCACCACCACCTTCTTCATCACCACCTTCTTCATCATCATCATCATCACCACCTTCTTCTTCTTCATCACCACCTTCTTCATCATCATCATCACCACCTTCTTCATCATCATCACCACCACCACCTTCTTCATCATCATCACCTTCTTCATCATCATCATCACCACCTTCTTCATCATCATCACCACCACCACCTTCTTCATCATCATCACCACCACCACCTTCTTCATCATCATCACCTTCATCATCACCACCACCTTCTTCATCATCATCATCACCACCTTCTTCATCATCATCATCACCATCACCTTCATCATCATCATCACCACCACCTTCTTCATCACCACCACCTTCTTCATCACCACCTTCATCATCACCACCTTCTTCATCATCACCATCACCATCATCCGGTTTTGGTATTTAAGGTGCTGCGAGTGTCCCGAACTCCAGGGTGGACAACACCAGGCAATGTCTCACACCTGCTCTCTATGCAGTCCGATCCATATGGTTGACACCAGTCATGTTGTAAGCAGTCAAGTCACTTCGTACTCGCTCAAGCCAGGTTTTCTTTGGTCTTCCATGCACCCTCGTGCCTGGCCTATCCATGCGGGTTACTGAGTTGATGCAGGAGGTGGCACGCTGTACATGGTCAAACCACATGAGACACCGAGCTATTTGAGTAGAAAGTTTTCCAGCATCTACGGACTTCTACAGTGAAAGGGTGGAATTTTCCTGCGAGACGGGTGGCTCAAAGGTATTTATGTGGGGGGGGGGGGGGCGGGGGAACAAGTGCAGCAAGTGCATCGGAGCAAATTCCATGGAATTATTTGTAAAACAAACACAGATGCAACTCTGCGGTGATATGACCTGGGCTGACAGTGTGGGACCTATTAGAAATTTTTTTTGCACCCTATCTTGTGGGTTCCATGCACGGTCAAATGGTGGCTTAGTATTGATTTATCTACCTCCCACAAGGTAAGATGTGACACAAGGTCGGGAAAGTGGGATTAGGACAGCCCCGTCGGCATTCCCCGGTAGGGGCGCCTCAGGCGATTAGCAATAAACTAACCCCTTCTCAAAGGGTGAGAAGGCAAAGCCTGGGAGGGTGGACCTCCTAGAACTGCACAGGACAGCGTGCAGTATCCATCGGAACAGATACTACACCTTGATCTTGGCCAAAAGGCCAACAAACAAAAAGTTTGTGTTGGCTTTGTAGAGATATAGGATGCTGGCAAATGTGAGAAGTTTTCTAGCCTTGTCATCTTTGAAAGCATAAATATTGAAGCCTCTACATCAGCAAGCCAACATTGCAACCACTGAGCTTTGCATGCACAAAGGTAACTGGAATTTATCCACAGAGAATGCATATAAACGGTTCGAGAGAGAAATAAAAACAACACATTAGAACAGTTGACTCTTTTGGAAGTGTTGCATTATGGGAATATTAACTACCAAGTGGAGGTATTTCTGAAAAGAGCTTCAATGTAAAACCTTTCGGGTAGAAACAACTTTGGCCATTTAATGTGGAAACACAATACCTAGACTAAACAAGTCATCGCATAGTATTTATCTATACAGGGTGTTTGGAAAATCGATGGCATAACTCTGGGATTATGTTCCATATGTGTCACAAGTCCGGAGATGTTTGGTTTCCGAGTTATCGGCCATTGAAACAAATTTTTTTTTTTTTAAATGGAAATTGCTCCAGACAAGGCATGAAACCACTTGATGTAAGGAGCTAAAAAAAAAAATACTACTTTAAGGTCAAAAACGATAAATGCTAGATGGATAGATTCCGACCCATGGAAACAGCAATTATTCCCTCTTTGTCAAAAACATTGCACATGGAATGTTAAGACTAAAAGACAAAATAAGAGAAGCAAGAGTTACGAGGTTGCCGAAAGTAAACCCAAATACTGATCAGTATCCTTTATTATAAACATCTAACACGTCCAATGTGTTTGATAGTGCACGGTTATTTCTACATATGGGATAGATAAACACTATCCCTGCGACGGGATCATAGGTAAAATAAGCCTAAGCGTGGTGTAGCCACATATGCCAACAGAACCATGAGAAAAATGGCACCAACCAAATATTAAAGCCATGGAACTCAGAAGAAAGATCCAAATGTCATGATAAGCAGGGGCTAGTTTGATAGCCAACATGGGGGACCTGGTCGGCATCCTGCGAATATTGGCTCTTCTTATTTCAGGTAACAGAATGCAACAGACCAAATACAGGTGAGTAAATATGATCAGTACAAACCAAGAGACATGTAGAGGAAGAAATGGACCACAAAGGAAATTAAACTAGTAATGAAGTGCTGTTACAAAGGCAATCCCCCAAGAGGCTCATTGACACATATAGAACATAATCACAAAGTTATGACATCGATTTTCCAAACACCCTGTATGTTAATACAAGTGCATTAATTTCACTAATATTTTGGGGAAAGGTATGAACCCATATATCCTCCCTCCAGCTATGGATTAAAACAGTAAGGGAGACTAGATTCTTAAACCTTGAGTGTGCAACTAGTTTAGGAGTCCAAATACCGCTACCCAAACCACCAGGTACTAAATTAATAACAGATAATTTTTTCCACCTTCACTGGTGAAAAAGAGGGAATTTCGCTTTGTTTCTTTCCTTTGATTGATAAGAGGAAAGAAAATGAAAATAGATTATGCTAAATATTTATGACTATGCTAAAAATTTATGACTAGGATAAAAGATTATGACCAGGATAAAAAATTATGACTATGCTAAAGATTTATGACTATGCTAAAGATTTATGACTATGCTAAAGATTTATGACCAGGATAAAAAATTATGACCAGGATAAAAATTTATGACTATGCTAAAAAATTATGACTATGCTAAAAAATTATGACTATGCAAAAAATTTATGACTATGCAAAATATTTATGACTATGCTAAAGATTTATGACTATGCTAAAGATTTATGACTATGCTAAAGATTTATGACTAGGATAAAAATTATGACTAAGATAAAAAAAAGAAATGTATGACTATTAGCATATTCAAGCCAAAAATTGGACTATTTAAAAATAATAAAGTGCTTTTTTCATGGTTGCATTAATGTGAAGTATTAGAAACTCGTTATGTTTTATAAATATCTGTGACGTCCAAATCTTTGTACAATGACTAATTTGACAGGTGCACCAGATTACTTGGGCCTCTTTTTCTGCGTCTTATCTTATAAAACTAACAAGACAATTATTTATTATTTCCCATACAAATACACACTTAGCATAACTAATGGAGAGCCGTACTTGAGTTTTACCATTTGCCAACACATGGAAATTCAACGATTCTGAAATGCTCAACCTGCTGGCAGCTTTGTTTCTTTTTTTTTTGTTTTGCCTGTTTGTTGGCAAATATTTGTTAATTATTGGAAGCAGCAGTGGGTGAGGGTATGAAAGAGCGACACTGCACATTTTGCCAATTTTCTATGGCGCTTCTGGCTTTAGAGAATTCTGGCAGAATGCCAGCGTCTTTTATCTTCTTAGATCCGTCCAAGCATCACTATGAGAAGCCTTGTTCGTCTGTGTGGCAAGCTTAATTTTCGAATAGCATTTTTATCGGTCTACGAAGCTTAATTTTCAAATAGCATTGTAATCGGTCTACGAAGTTTAATTTTCAAATAGCATTTTAATCGGTCTACAAAGCTTAATTTTCAAATAGCATTTTTATCGGTTTACAAAGCTTAATTTTCAAATAGCATTGTAATCGGTCTAACAAGCTTAATTTTCAAATAGCATTTTTATCGGTCTAACAAGCTTAATTTTCAAATAGCATTTTTATCGGTCTACAAAGCTTAATTTTCAAATAGCATTTTTATCGGTCTAACAAGCTTAATTTTCAAATAGCATTTTTATCTGTCTGCCAAGCTTAATTTTCAAATAGCATTTTTATCGGTCTACAAAGCTTAATTTTGAAATAGCATTTTTATCGGTCTAACAAGCTTAATTTTCAAATAGCATTTTTATCAGTCTACAAAGTTTAATTTTCAAATAGCATTTTTATCGGTCTACAAAGTTTAATTTTCAAATAGCATTTTTATCGATCTACAAAGCTTAATTTTCAAATAGCATTTTTATCCGTCTAACAAGCTTAATTTTCAAATAGCATTTTTATCGGTCTCTAAGCTTAATTTTCAAATAGCATTTTTATCGGTCTACAAAGTTTAATTTTCAAATAGCATTTTATCGGTCTACAAAGTTTAATTTTCAAATAGCATTTTTATCGATATATCAAACTTAATTTTCAAATAGCATTTGTATCGGTCTACCAAGTTTAATTTTAAAATAGCATTTTTATCGATCTACAAAGCTTAATTTTCAAATAGCATTTTTATCCGTCTAACAAGCTTAATTTTCAAATAGCATTTTTATCCGTCTACAAAGCTTAATTTTCAAATAGCATTTTTATCAGTCTCTAAGCTTGATTTTGAAATAGCATTTTTATCTGTCTGCCAAGCTTAATTTTCAAATAGCATTTTTATCCGTCTAACAAGCTTAATTTTCAAATAGCATTTTTATCCGTCTAACAAGCTTAATTTTCAAATAGCATTTTTATCCGTCTAACAAGCTTAATTTTCAAATAGCATTTTTATCCGTCTACCAAGTTTAATTTTCAAATAGCATTTTTATCGATCTACAAAGCTTAATTTTCAAATAGCATTTTTATCCGTCTAACAAGCTTAATTTTCAAATAGCATTTTTATCGGTCTAACAAGCTTAATTTTCAAATAGCATTTTTATCAGTCTACCAAGTTTAATTTTCAAATAGCATTTTTATCGATCTACAAAGCTTAATTTTCAAATAGCATTTTTATCGATCTACAAAGCTTAATTTTCAAATAGCATTTTTATCCGTCTAACAAGCTTAATTTTCAAATAGCATTTTTATCGGTCTAACAAGCTTAATTTTCAAATAGCATTTTTATCCGTCTACCAAGTTTAATTTTCAAATAGCATTTTTATCGATCTACAAAGCTTAATTTTCAAATAGCATTTTTATCCGTCTAACAAGCTTAATTTTCAAATAGCATTTTTATCCGTCTACAAAGCTTAATTTTCAAATAGCATTTTTATTGGTCTACAAAGTTTAATTCTCAAATAGCATTTTTATCGGTCTACAAAGCTTAATTTTCAAATAGCATTTTTATCTGTCTGCTAAGCTTAATTTTCAAATAGCATAGTCATCTTCTGAAGGAATTGTAAACATGTGTATAGTTGGTAGTCAGGTTGAATAGGGAAAGTACAAATGAAACTCTAAACGAGAAAGAAAAAATTTGTATTTGAATGAGATTTCCTGATCCAAAATAGAAAGGTCATGCTACATGGGGGGGGGGGGGTCTCAAACGATTACTCTTGGGAACATGAGAAAAGAATAGAAAAGAAATGTTACCGCTTCTTATCTTATCCGACACCTAAGAGAAGAGATCGAAGAGCAAACACTCTCGGCTTTCGCCAGAACTTGAATATACAACGGAGATAACCTTAAGGGTAACATAAAAGAGTTTGAGTGATTATTTCACCCAGCGCAGATCGCAGTTGTTCCACATGATGGCACATAATTCCAAAACACAATGCCTAACTGTCAATGATGAATTTTTCTTCTTTTTTTTATGGAAATCACTCCAGACAAGGCATGAAGCCACTTGATGTAAGGAGCTAAAAATATACTTCATGGTCAAAAACTAGCAAACAATAAGTGTTAGATAGATACATTTCGACCAAGAAAACAGCAATTTTTTCCCCTTTGTCAAAAAAATATCGCCGATGGAATATGAGGACTAAAGAACGAAATAAATGTTTGTATATTTTGTTTTAATGGAAATCGCTCCAGACAAGGCATGAAGCTACTTGATGTAAGGAGCTAAAAAAATACTCCTTCAAGGTCGAAAACTAGCCAACGATAAGTGTTAGATAGATAGATTCCGACCGAGAAAACAGCAATTCTTCCCCCTTTGTCAGAAACATCGCTCATGGAATATGAGGACTAAAGGACAAAATAAATGTTTGTATATTTTTTTTTAATGGAAATCGCTCCAGACAAGGCATGAAGCTACTTGATGTAAGGAGCTAAAAAAAAAAAATACTTCATGGACAAAAACTAGCCAACAATAAGTGTTAGATAGATAGATTTCGACCAAGAAAACAGCAATTTTTCCCTCTTTGTCAAAAAAATATCGCTGATGGAATGTGAGGATTAAGGGACAAAATAAGAGAAGCAAGAGTTACGAGGCTGCCGAAAGTAAACCCAAGGTCCACTTTCTACTCTCCATGAATTTTGACTAGCATGTCTATCCAGCATTGCCCGGGAGGGCATGAACAACAAAATAGATAAAGTTAAAAAGTTTGCATAACATGTTACTTTTAAAATCCTCCCCCCCCCTCCCTATCACAAATACAATTTCATACCAATAATATATATATATATATATATATATAGCATAATATAAAATGAAGTAATAAAATAAGGTGCGAATCAAATTTTATTAGAATTCAATGTTCAGGCAAAGTACCTTAAAGTCCTTAACTCATGAGTTTTCAAAGAAAATTCTCCTCCTCAGAGGACCATTACCGCAATGACATTACTGCAGATAATAAAATTAAACTTTGAAAATATCTAAAAATATATATAAAAATACATAAAAGTATATAAAACATCAAATATATCAGCCCAAAACATACTTTTTTGTTAAAGCTATACAGTTCATCCAAGTCATACAATTTAAAACATATATATATATATATATATATATATATATATATATATATATACCCATTGATCAAACTATTTTAATGTCCTAATAAATAAAATGAAAAACCTGTTTCAGACTCAGAAAATACTGTTCTAATTTCAACCAAATTTAACATACAGAAAGCCGATGTAAAGATCTTTATGTATTTTTTAAAAATATATTTTTATATTTTTTCAAAGCTTAATTTTATTACCTGCAGTAATGTCATTGCGGTAATGGTCCTCCGAGGAGAAGATTTTCTTTGAAAACTCATGAGTTTAGGACGCAGTATCACTCCTTGTTTTTTAACTTTAATAAAATCTGATTAATTTCTCATTTTATTACGTCATTCAATTAATTATATATATATATATATATATATAAATATATGTGTGTGTGTGTGTTGATATCAGTAAATAATATTATACAAAAACTTAAATTCCTCTATAAAAATTATTTTTTTATCATATTTGGTTTAACGTCTGTTTTACATGCTGGCATGTGTTGGACAGCTTTTAGAAATTGACTTCCAAACTAACCGAGTTGTGTTTATTTATCCCTCTTTCTCTGAAATCGATTCTTATCACTATCTCCAGTGTTTTACTTGGCCCACCCTTGCTACCTCAACTGTTCTACATCTACTAACCCAAGAACTCTCATCCATTCTACCATCATCATATTCAGTTTAACGTCCGTTTTACATGCTGGCATGTGTTGCAAAGCTTTCAGAAATTGATTTAAAAACTAACTTATCTCTGACCAGGTCCTTATTTACCCTATTTTTTTTTTTAATCTCAAGTCCATTCTTATCACTTCCTTCCATGTCTTCCTTGGCCTTCCTCTGCCAACTGACCCTGTTACCTCAACTGTTCTACACCTAACCCATGATCTCACCTATTCTTTCAATGTGACCATGCCAACAAAGTCCACTCTGCTATACACATCTCCCTATTCTCTTCCCCCGAGATTAACAAATCTAAACCCATCGTTAAGACTCACATTACACATTCATTGTATTATCATTCTCATGTCATTTCTCTCCATGTAACACACAAAAAAAGTTAATCCCAATTATTTTTATCTAAGAAAAAAAAAAAAATTTAATTTAAAAGAAAAATAAATGAACTTTTACATATTTGTAGAATTTGGTATTTTCAGACTACTGTTCTCATCTTGGGTGTTTTTATCACAACGTTTCGGACGATGTAACCTCCGACCTTCTTCAGGTGTACTTTGTCGAACTCAGGACAAAGTACACCTGAAGAAGGTCGGAGGTAACATCGGCCGAAACGTTGTGATAAAAACACCCAAGATGAGAACAGTAGTCCGAATATACCAAATTCTACAAATTATCAACCCTCATCTAAAAAATTCCGACACATTTTACATATTTCTAAGACAGATTTGATGTGTTTTGTCTTTCTAAGTGAAAATGGCTGATTTATGTTCAACGAAAAATTACCGTTTTTTTTTGTTTTGTTTTTTTATTGGTGCACACCATCTGATGATTAGCCATATCTCATGCGGACCATTTTCTGAAAAAGCTTGACCATAGATTGGATTAAATAGCCAATCCTTTCACATCGACCACAACGGATAATGAAAGTCAACCTCTGGCACCGATTCAGGCGGACATCAAAACAAACCTTTGCAATCTGAGAAGGCAAACATTTTCTCATAAATTAATAGTAATGGCTTCGTTTTTTCTCAACATTCTCCAACATTGTGAGAAACGTGTTCTCATGTGAACCTTTTCATAAAACCAAAATGCTGAGTTTTATGGCATGTCAACCCTTTTTAGATGCGAATATTTTGTAAGTAAATAGTCTGTAAACAATAAATTTTATTCAACTTACAGATGGGACCCTGATAGGTACTAACTTTTTTTTCTCACCCCAAACAAGGCACGTTGCCACTGAAACATAAGGGAATACTGTGATAGGAGCCAGATTTATAGAGAGGCAACCTAAGTACGAGTTGGGTAGCAAGATGTTTGTTCACATTACATTTAAATTTCTGCTTCGTTTGTACCAACGGACGAAAGAGGTAGCCTGCCGTGATGGTGATGGTGATGATGATGGCAAAGAGAAGACCGGCACGCGTTCGTATTCACCAACCTGGGTTACAACAGAAAGAACATGGGTGTATAACAGCTTATATACCCAACGGTAGAAGATACGTCCCAATGGCTGCTTGTTTTTTTAGTAACCTCCACCCCAAAATTGTATATATATATTTTTGTAAATAAAAAACGTCTAAACACAGGAGATACTATTAAGTAGGATTATCCATAAAGTGAATGTGGTATTGTGGTGACTGGAACTAGTTTAGAGAATAGACCAAGAGGATGACAGACGACCCTATCCCTCCCCGCCCAATTTTGGCCTTGTGCCACATCTTGTTATTTTATGAAGAAAATTACTTTTGTGAAATCTTTTGTAAAATTTTTAAGATAAATAAATTGGCCTTTTGGCTGTGAGCAAAGTGTAGTATCTGTTCTGATACTACACTTTGTCTTTTTTTATCCTCGGTCAGTGAGGAGCAATCCTTCTAGACTGAAGCAATTTTTATTTTTGTCGCAATCCAGAGTGCCCCTTTTTAGGGAGCTGGATTTTCCCCACATTAAAAAATCGACCGTGTGTCTCTAACTCTCCCCTTGTGGGGAGGCAAGTAAATAGGGACATGATGAAATGCTATTTTTAACTGAAGCGTGACCGGCAGCCAAAGTATGTCACAGTGATAACTGGCTGTATCTAGTACGGCGTTCACCCTAAGCAGTTTGAGCTTCCTCCAAAGGAGGGAGTTCCGAGGGCACATTAAATTAACAAGCGGGGCCCCCAGTCGCATGTATATCCCGGTCAGGAGAGATGTCGACGTTAGTTTTTGCAGGTTATTTTTGCATGGAGGTGTTTCCCTCTTCCCACAGGGGTTCGGAATTAATTACAACCCGGAAGTAATTACAACTCGAAATTAATTACAACTTGGACTTAATTTATCAATTTTATATGTTATTCAACTAATAAATCTCATTTTATTTCTTTCATTTGCAAAATTATATTGTACGAATTAAAAAAAAAAGTTTTATTTCATTTTATCATCAAGAATTTATAAAGTCGTATATTAATCATATTTTTTAAAGAAATGTGTAGTATATTTTATCATTTAAGAAAATTCGTAAAGTACAGGGTGTTTCAAAAGTCTTGGGAACATAACGATTTTTAATAACTCAAAAACTATTAGGAGTTGAAAAATGAAATTGGTACCGTTGGAAAGGTTAAAGTTTCAAGTTTTGTGGGGAATCTTCAAAATTGCTCAATATGAGCACCATTCATCACACGGCAGACATCTAGTCGATAGTCCATTTCCTGCCAAACGCGTTCCAGCATCTTGACGTCAATGGTTCCCATAACTGCCGTTACGTCGCTCGTGCTCAAGAAGTTCATGAGGATTCTCAGTACCCCATATGCGAGTGTTATGCTTGTTAACTTTGCCATTCAGATGGAAGGTCGCCTCATCGCTAAAAACAAGCCGGTCATCAAAGCCGTTATCTTCCAACTTCTCTTGCATTGCAATGCAAAAGTCACGGCGAAGTGGCTTATCAGTGTCCTTCAACTTTTGGACCAACTTGAGCTTGTAAGGTACCATTTGCAGTCGTTTCCTTAAGACACGCCAGACAGTTGCTGGAGCAAGCTGAAGTTCCCTGCTGGCTCTTCTCACTGATTTACGGGGGCTCCGCTGAAAGGCTGTCCGAACTTGCTCAACTGCATCTTCTGAAGTTGAAGGGCGACCTGTTCGCTTACTTGGGCACAAACACCCATCTTTCACAAATTTAGCATGCCATCTGACAATGGATTTCCTTTCAGGGGCTTCTTTTTTAAATTTCCTGCGAAATGCACGCTGAACACATGTCCACGATTCAGTCTTTGCAAATTGGAGGACGCAAAATGCCTTGTCTTGTTTAGAGAACGCCATTACTGCACCTGGAAAGATAACACGAAAATCATTAGTATGACCAAAAACTTGATTAAGCAAGCTTTAAAATGGCACCAGTTTCATTTTTCTACCTGGAATAGTTCATGAGATATACGCATTTGTAATGTTCCCATAACTTTTGAAACACCCTGTATATTTATCATATTTTTTAAAGAAATTTGTAAAGTATATTTATCATATTTTTTAAAGAAATTTGTAAATTATATTTATCATATTTTTTAAAGAAATTTGTAAAGTATATTTATCATATTTTTTAAAGAAATTTGTAAAGTATATTTATCATATTTTTTAAAGAAATTTGTAAAGTATATTTATCATATTTTTTAAAGAAATTTGTAAAGTATATTTATCATATTTTTTAAAGAAATTTGTAAAGTATATTTATCATATTTTTTAAAGAAATTTGTAAAGTATATTTATCATATTTTTTAAAGAAATTTGTAAAGTATATTTATCATATTTTTTAAAGAAATTTGTAAAGTATATTTATCATATTTTTTAAAGAAATTTGTAAAGTATATTTATCATATTTTTTAAAGAAATTTGTAAAGTATATTTATCATATTTTTTAAAGAAATTTGTAAAGTATATTTATCATATTTTTTAAAGAAATTTGTAAAGTATATTTATCATATTTTTTAAAGAAATTTGTAAAGTATATTTATCATATTTTTTAAAGAAATTTGTAAAGTATATTTATCATATTTTTTAAAGAAATTTGTAAAGTATATTTATCATATTTTTTAAAGAAATTTGTAAAGTATATTTATATTTGTCATTAATTCCGTTACCCTTCCCACATACACCATCTGGTATTCCCAGATGGTCACCCATCTGGTACTGACCAGGCTCAACGTTGCTTAACTTCGGTGATCTAACGAGAACCGGTGTGTCAACGTCATGATGCTGTATATGTCACAGTGAGGCAAAGGCATATCTAAGAAAATACAGATCAACAGAGAAAAAACATCATTTACTTCTAAATCATGAGTAAATTCTTTCATAGAAAAAGATTCCTTTTCTATAAATCGTCATTTGTTGACTCTCTCTTTCTTTCTCCCCCCCTCTCTATCTACCTATGTCTGTATCTGTCTCTCCCCCTCTCTATCTACCTATGTCTGTATCTGCCTCTCCCCCTCTCTATCTACCTATGTCTGTATCTGTCTCTTTGCTTCTCTTTCTTTCTCTCCCCCTCTCTATCTACCTATGTCTGTATCTGTCTCTTTGCTTCTCTTTCTCTCACATTATTGTTTTATAAATAATTTGACTTGTTTTGGTTTGTCTTCACAATGGCAGCCATGATTGTTTATTTATTGTTGGTTTGAAATTGTATTTCTTGTCCTGGAATAACATTTTGTAGAAATTAAAAAATTACACAAGAAATGCACAACATAAAAAAAAAATAAATAAATAAAATGTCAAATACTTAACTGACCAAGCAAAACACTGTCATGCTTGAATTCCTATCAAGAAAACATCTGCATGAAAACGTGTCATATTTATAAAGTCTAAGTGTTTTAACTTTTATACTAGACGACCCGTGACCCACTTGGTCAAAGTTGGTACATTACACACTAGTGCCCTCAAAACTGATTGTGAAACAAAATAGATATTTAAAAAATACATTTATGTCATAATTGGAATTTTATTTCACTTTATTTAGCCTCCCATCTCTCCTTCCCTCCCATCTTACGCTTTCCTCCCTCCTACTCTTCTCATACTCCGCTACTACTACTCCCTCTATTCTTATCCTCCCACCACTCCACCCTTTCCATATTCACTACCTCCCACAACTTGTCTCATTTACCCTTCCTTTCACCATATAAAATATTCAATATGCAACCAAGCAAGCAACATTATTAGTTTTAGTATGATAATATATATATATATATATATATATATATATATATATATATATATAGTGTGTAGATTTCAATATTGCGTTGAGAATCCAAATAAAAGAGCTCAATGTACCTTTAAACAGAGCAAAACAGAATTATTAAAAGGAAAAAAACCATACACACATTAAGGTTGTATACATTATAAATTATTTCGACCCTTTAATTAGGTCTCCTCAGACGTATAAACAACCACGTCAAAAAACCAATGATAAAATTATAAAATGATAAAATAATAAAATAACGAACTATGGCTAAAAAAAGTTTTTTTTATAAATGTTGGTAGCCTCACTTCTTTAAATATACATTTTTGTTTTTTTGACGTGGTTGTTTATACGTCTGAGGATATATATATATATATATATATATATATATATATTTAAAGAAGTGAGGCTACCAACATTTGTAAAAATCTTTTTTCAAGCATTGTTTGTTATTTTATCATTTTATAATTTTGTGATTTTATATATATCTGAAGAGAGCAAGCAGGAAAGCTCGAAACGCGTGATAAAATGATAAAATAACAAACAATGCTTGAAAAAAGTTTTTTTTACAAATGTTGGTAGCTTTAATTCTTTAAATATACATTTTTCTCTTGTTGGAACTGCACTGATGCTGCACTACCCTCTACTCTCTGTCATATATATATATATATATATATATATATATATATATAAAAGGAGATTGTAGTTTGCTTGAAGCATTGCTGGTAAATGTAAGTGTAAATTAGTCGTCCAAGGCTATAGCAATGCGATGTGGTTGCCGTGAGATGGAAAAGTGAAAAGAAATAAACGCAGGGAGAAAGTGAAACTCAAAACGATTTATTAATAATTTCACGAAAACTGATTAAATACCAAATAGTATTTTTTTTTTTTTTTTTTTGGTAAGTAACAGATCGGCAAAGGGTAATCTTAAATTTTCGAAAGAACAACTTTCATTATCAGAAGACAACAATAGAAGACCGAGAGGGTCGAAAAAACGGGAAAAAACCGGTGTCAGATCATCGTAATACAGGGGAAAACAATTGGCAGTAGGAACGCAGAAAATGTCAAAATTCCATTAAGCAATCATATAACTAAGGTTAAAACATTATAAACAATAGTTTAGTAATATACCAATTTTTTTAATTTTATTATGTTTCATTTTACATGACTCATTAATTAGTCTTTATTTATTTATTTATTTTTTTTTTTTCATTTATTCTCTTCAAATCTAAATTTAAATTTACTGTCAAAGGGAGATAACTTATTCTAAATAATATATTCAGACTTTAGAAATGAGATTGGAAACTTGAGAAGGAATTTGAGTTGTGAAGTGGATAAAAGCCAAGGATGGGACCTTTTTTTAGCAGGGGAAGGGGGGGGGGGAATAAGAAGAGATTATGGGAAGGGGGAGGATTATGAAATAAAAAAAAAAATAAAAAAAGTAAGTAAGTTGGGGGTGGGAGTGTGAGGATGTAAGAATCAGAGGATGAAGGGAGATGACAACTCGAATCTGTTATTCAAGGTAGGGCGAAATTTAGAGATTAGGATAGCTTCCGAAATTCGAAGCTAACCTATATTGCGGACAGAGTTGAGGATGCGGACACTAATGGAGCGATGTGTGTTGCCACATGATATTAAGTGTTTATGGAAGGAAGAAATGTGGGTGTTTAGATGCTCTTTAATGCGTTGGTGTAGAGGCCTAACGGTACTACCGATGTAGAACTTTTGACACTTAGAGCATTGTAGGTTGTATACTGTATATGTGCGGAGGCAGAGGCCAGAGTTGGGGATGGGGCAACTAGCTAGAGAGCAGGTCTGGGGTGTAGTGGCTTTTTTTGGATAAATGTTGTCGGAGAGAGGTGCCTGTGTGAGAAAGTTGTATGTTAAGGTTCTCACTACGTATGGCATTGCGGATAGCAGAAGTGATACGGTCGCTAAAGAAGGGGAGTTTAAGGAAGCAAGTGTTGGTGAGAGTGTGGTGTCTACGTCTTCTGGTGTTGTTAAGGCTAGATATGGTAGTTAGGGGTAAGCCGTTGGTCAATAGAGTTTGGTGGAAGGCTTCGGTGTGTGTTGTTTTATCGGAAGAAGAAGAGCATTTGTCTTGTATGCGGGTGATTTCGGTTTGTGCGTAACTAATTTTGGATTTGAGGGGTAGTGCGGATTTGTAGTGGATAAAGAGGTTCCTGCAGGCGTGTTTTCTATAGAAAGTGGTGTGGAGAGATCCGTCGTCATTAATGCTGAGTTTGAAGTCTAGAAGTGAGAGAGAGCCTGAGGTGTTGGGATGTTCAGTGGTGAATTCAAATGAAAAAAAAAAATAAATAAATAAATAAATAAAGACTAATTGATGAGTCATGTAAAATGAAACATAATAAAATTAAAAAAATTGGTATATTACTAAACTATTGTTTATAATGTTTTAACCTTAGTTATATGATTGCTTAATGGAATTTTGACATTTTCTGCGTTCCTACTGCCAATTGTTTTCCCCTGTATTACGATGATCTGACACCGGTTTTTTCCCGTTTTTTCGACCCTCTCGGTCTTCTATTGTTGTCTTCTGATAATGAAAGTTGTTCTTTCGAAAATTTAAGATTACCCTTTGCCGATCTGTTACTTACCAAAAAAAAAAAAAAAAAAAATACTATTTGGTATTTAATCAGTTTTCGTGAAATTATTAATAAATCGTTTTGAGTTTCACTTTCTCCCTGCGTTTATTTCTTTTCACTTTTCCATCTCACGGCAACCACATCGCATTGCTATAGCCTTGGACGACTAATTTATATATATATATATATATATATGACAGTTATGAAATTAATAATCCAGTGTATTGAAAAATGAAAAAATGAAAACCGAAACTTGAGAATATCTTCTAAATGAATAAATGCAAAACTTTTTTTCATGTATCACTCCTATATTACCATCAAAATGGGTTTAGATTACCGACATAATTCTATGCATTTATATGAATATTTTAGTAATATATCTAGCTGAATAGCGAGTGTGAACACATCCCTCCCTCCCTGGCCATTTTTATGGCAGGTGTATACTAGTAAATATATTTTCCAATAAAGAACAGAGGAATGTCCGAAATATTAAAAATTACATTAACACTCATAAGGCTATAAGGGTGCCGGACTGCCGCGACTGTAGTCGTGGTTTTGAATCTCACTAAATTCGGCCATGCTGATGAGTCGCATTATGATGAAATACATGTCCGTGGATAATTATACATATAATATCCCTTTTTTGTTTCATTTTACTTCAGTCGAAGTTCTCAGAAAACAAGGGACCCCTTCCTGGGGCTAACAATTGATCTCTATATGAGATACATAGATAGTCGAATATTTCATTAAAGTTCTCTTTTACATATCAGCTGTTGAGTTAGTAAAGAAGTTAAGAATATTAATTTTCCTCTCCCAAATCGACCAGTTAACTATGTTATAGTATATCTTTCTTGTGGTCTCTTGGTTTTACCGAATTCCAGGACAAGAATTCATCTAGTCTGGTGGAGTATTCAGCTAAGTGCTGTTACTTGAGGTAACACTACTTGGAAAAAGTGCATCATTTCTCGTATGAACCAGTACATAGCTGTGTCAAGGAGATCTTATTTGAACTTCGAACACTATGATATATGAATATTTGGTCAGGGTTTACTTGTAGGGTGAAGTATCCTCATGTGAGGTTGTCCTGACAAACCCTTGTACAGAAGGACCAAAGACACTCGAGGATGGTGTCTAGTAGGTAATTCAAACTCTCCCCTGTTTGTGTGTATATACATTTTTATTTTTTTTATTTTTCTTATTTTTCCGTTTTTGCTGGAGATGGGACATCCTACCGGATGCCAGACATTCACCGGCTATTTCAGACACTCCAGCCTAGAGATCTTTTTAAGATTCTAACCGTCCCTTTAAGTGCAATTGTTTGTATTTCTCTTGCACTCGGTTCATCGGGTATACTTGCCAGATAGCTTTTGAAATTCTTTTTCATTAGTCCTGTTGCTCCTATAATTACTGGTATGATGGAGATTTTCCTAAGATTCCAGTTTCTTTTCATGTCGTATATAAGACCTTGGTATTTCGTAATCTTTTCCCTTTCTGCTCTGTTAATCTTGCATCATTAGGGAAACTGACTTCAACTAGGGTTGCTACTTTCTCCATTTTGTCCCATATTACAGAGTCAGGTTTAACAGCTCCGTTTTCTAGATATGTAGCTACAGGGATTGCATAGTCATAGTGGATGGTGTATAAATTATTTCCAACTGTTCTTTCTGGTATATGCTCTCAGGACTTGCTGCTACACTGGATATTCAACTTTTTACAAATAGTCCAGTGAAGATATTTACACACTCCGTTGTGTCGCATTGTATAATAGCCATCCCCCAGGAGAACCTTACAACATGATGTCAGGTGACTCACACTCTCTACTTCTGTGTGGCAGAACCTGGACTTGTTATTGTTGCTGAGACCACTCATCTTTTTAAAGGCATTGGTCATCAAGCCTTGATCTTGAGCAGCCATTATCATTCTCTCCTGATCATAATGGAGAAATCCTCTTTTCAGCCAGTTTACAGAGCCTTCCTTATCTATATATTCCTGGGATAATTCACCTAGGAAATACTTAGAACGTTGTTGGTTGGCCCATTCTTCCAGTTTTCTGGAATGGAAGGTCTTGGTGTATTTCTGGCGGCTTTTGCGGGCTATTTCTGTGGCAGGATTGTTGTCTGTTTCTGCCTCATGTGTGTACTTGAAAATGTATAAATGATAGTTTGCTAAAAGCAATGTGACACGTTTGTTTGAAAGCAGCAGCAGTCATAACTTCTGGCTGCTGCTGTTTTATCAACCATTGTCAAAGTTAATAGATTATATATTAAATAATATATAACAAACACTCACTCAATGGGTCACATGTGGTCTAAAACGCTAGGTCTGTGAACCAGGTTCGCGCCTCCCGACCGTCTGAAATTGTTACTTTCCTGCACTGATGAGAGCAATAAGCTTGAAACGCTAGCGTCTGTAGGTATTAATAATTTAATATTTGTTTATAAATATTATACTAAGCCCCTTTAAGAAATTAAAGTTGAGCACTCTCGGGGATGTTAAAAATAGACTGTCAAAAAGTTCTAATGCAAAGTTCCGAATACGTTCGTCGAACACTCTCGACTAGTCTTCTATCTGTGCCAACTTCTAGGTACATATAGATCTTAATTTCCCTTAATTACGTGACAGTTTCCGTTGGCCGAGTGGATATGGCGACTGCTTGCAGATTCTAGGCTGACTCTGTGAACCAGGTTCGCGCCTCCCGACCGTCTGAAATTGTTACTTTCCTGCACTGATGAGAGCAATAAGCTTGAAACGCTAGTGTCTGTATGTATTAATAATTTAATATTTGTTTATAAATATTATATATATATATATATATAAGTGCATCAAAATAGATTGCACTATAAATTTAGAAGTAGGTGTGTTCTAACCCACTTCGTCACTACTCCAAGTATCAAGTGGCCTGCACAGTAAACACATCAGGGATGGCCGTTAGTAAGGAGTCCCCAAAACAAACGAGACCTACTTTCAATGAACGGAGAGCTGTTTTGCATTGCAATTAACTTCAAACTTCAAAGAAGTGAGAAAAAAGAAAATGTCTAAAAGAAACGGCAGGCGGAGTGATGGAAGCAGATTAAAAACAAACAAAAAAGAAAATGTGGCTGTTTCC